>VZTF01002839.1:168189-226729 GCA_013397755.1 Cnemophilus loriae | reverse complement strand
TTATGCGATAGAGAAAGGGAAAGATATAAGGAAACAAAGGATAGAGAGAAAAAGAGGGGGGGGGTAATAGCTACCAAAGGCGAGTTGGGATCCTCGTGGTCCGTCGTCTTCCGTGGGGAGATCTCAAAGGGGGGTCTCTTCAGAAAGTCCTTTTATAGTCTTTTCAGAAGCGGGGGGCAATTAGCCAAAAGGTGGTGAAGCAATAACAATGCAGGGTCTAGGCACGTCTAGGCACGCTCCAGTGTCCAAAAGGTGGGGAAGCGATAACGGTGCTGGGTCAGCTTGTTCCAGTGCCTTTCCCTCCCGCCTGGGCAGCAAGGAACAGCACGGTAACAACCTGTCCAACGTACACGCCTGCAAATTCTTAACAAGCCAAGCATTCCCCTCCTTTCAGCCTAGCCAGGATTCCTGTGCCTGTTCCCCTTAGGAGTTTTAGGGTCTTTCAGTCTCTATCCCCGCTGATGATCGTGAGACAGATGAGGGATTCTCGGACTGTCTCTTACATATAGTTCCACCTAAGGAGCTCCTCAAGACCCAGACTGCTTCCTCTCCATGGCCACATCTCTGATACTAGGGTCCTCCCACAAATCCAACAGTTTGTAACGTTAAGTTCTCGGCCAATCTTTTCCCCGAAATCTATAAACAAGTTCTTGCCTCCTCTTAGAGCCTCCCATTCCTCCTCCACGGGTTTCGAGGAGGGTTTCAGTTCTAAGGCTCGTTCTTTTACCAAATCCTGATAATACAGTCCACCTTCCGGTTTACGTTCAAAGCAAACCCACTCTTCTCATTTCGGGCACTCTCGGTTAGCCCTTTGTTTATAGTGTCCCAAATTCTTGGCTAACCAGTATGTTCATCCATCTTCCTCACAGGTAGTTACCTGGGTGGGGTCATAGCATGCATTGTCCAGGTGGGAATGGACCCTTATCAGAGGCTCTTGGACTTTCCCTGAGTAAACAGGTCAATAACATTTGGTACACGGCTCCGCCAGTGCTGTGAGAACAAGGAATAGTTCTATTGTGAGGAGGAGTCTCAAGAGTCCGGTATAAGGGACGTTTCCTGCCTCCATTCTCGGCTGGGTCGTCGGCGAAGGGGTCTCTACAGCGTTGGGCACGATGTTGGCAGGGACTCGAGGTATGGGTTCCAGGTGCAGGAGAAGTGGGAGGTAAGGGTAGCCGGGTGCCAGGATGTGATGTCTTCTGATGGTTTCCACTTTACCGTAGACGGTCAGGCCTATCCTCAGTGCGGAGTTGGGGGGGGCTGGTCTCAGGCTCGGGGACTGGTCCTTTAACACAGCTCACATGGCTCCATCCTTTCTCCTTCGTCCACACGGCTGTTTCGGTAACCAGCAGCACCTGAAAAGGACCCTCCCAAAGTGGGGTTAGAGATTTTTCTTTCCACACTTTTATTAATACCCATTCTCCCGGTTGGATGTTATGTATTTTAAAATCCAGCCGGATGGTCTGGGGTATCAACCCTCTGGATCTCAACTCTTAGAGATTTTTGGCTATGCTGATAATATATTTGTTAATGCACGCTTCCCCCCCTTCATAAGTGGCCATCTCGTATTTAGTTACTTGGAAGGGTAATCCGAACAACATCTCATAAGGGGATACTCCCAAATCAGTCCGTGGTTGTGTCCGGACTCTTAGCAGGGCAAGTGGTAAGCATTTAACCCAAGACATTTGGGTTTCTAGGGTTAGTTTAGTTAGCGTCTTTTTAAGGGTTTGGTTCATCCTCTCCACCTGCCCAGAACTCTGTGGATGCCAGGGAGTGTGTAATTCCCACTTTATTCCCAGGGTGGTTGCCAATTGTTGGAGAATTTTCGATGCAAATTGAGTTCCCCGGTCCGAATCAATTCGACTTATCATACCATACCTGGGGATTAAATGTTCCAACAGGATGTTACATACCGTGCTCGTGGTAGTGTTAGCAGTGGGTACAGCCTCCACCCAATGGGTGAGGTGGTCCACTATTACCAAAAGATATTTCCATTGCTGTACCTGAGGAAGTTCTGTGAAATCCACTTGTATACTTTGGAAAGGTCGACTGGCCAACTCTCGTCCTCCAGGTATGGTTTTTCTCATCACCTTTCTATTAACCTTCTGGCAGATCATGCAAATTCCTGTTATCTTTTTAGCCAATTCATACACTCCCAGACATCCATAGGTTCTAAGAAATTGGTCACACAACGCTTGGGTGCCCCAGTGAGTCTGTTGGTGGATCTCTTCTAATATTCTTTTCGTCAGCACCTTATTTAGCATTTGCCGGCCGTCAGGGAGAACCCACTTTCCCGTTCCATCCCTCTTAGCCCCTATTCTTCCCAACTCCCGTTCCTCCCTTTCTGTAAAAATAGGATTTTCCACTATGCCTTCTTTTACCATCATGACCTTTACCTCCCCCTCTTCTGCAGCCGCCCTTGCCTCCTTATCAGCCAGGTTGTTACCTCTAATCTCCAACATCCATCCCTTCTGATGTCCTTTCACATGGACCACAGTTATCTCTTCCAGCCCTTTTAATTCCTCCAGCATCTCCAATATTAATCCCTCATGAATTAACCCTTTTCCCTTAGAATTTAGTAGTCCCCTTTCCTCCCAGATCTTTCCAAAGGTATGCACCACCCCAAAGGCGTACTTAGAGTCAGTGTAAATAGTCCCTTTTTTCCCATTTAAATATTCTAATCCTTTCTTAAGGGCATATAATTCACAACACTGGGCCGACCAATTGGATGGTAACTTTCCCTTCTCAATCACCCCCAGCATATTACCGTCCACAACCGCATATCCCGAACACCTTTTCCCTTGAATGCACCAGGATGACCCATCTACAAAAATTCTCTCTCCATCTGGGAGTGGTTGGTCCATAAGGTCTTCTCTCGCTTTGGTTTGGTAGTTTACCAGTTCGAGGCATTCATGTACCATTTCCTCTTGGGGGGTTCTATATAGAAATTGGGCAGGATTGCAGCTCTTGTTGGCTACCAGCTCGAGATGTTCAGTATGCAGTAGTATAGCTCCATATTTTAATATTCGTGAGTCAGTTAACCACCGATTTGCCTTTTGATGTAAAATGTTCTTTACGGTATGTGGGGTGTGGACGATCAATTTCGCTCCAAAGGTGAGCTGGTTACTTTCTTCTACTAGAGTGGCAGTGGCGGCGACGGCCTGGACACAAGTGGGCCATCCTCTGGTGACTGGGTCCAGTAGTTTGGATAGGTAGGCTACAGGTTTCCTGGCCCCTGCCCAAGTTTGGGCTAAAACTCCATAGGCCACCCCATCTTCCACATTTACGAACAGGTCAAAGGGTTTATCCAAGGAGGGTAGGTTCAAAACGGGTGCTGAAGCCAATTTAATTTTTATTCTTTCCAACTTTATATTATCTTCCTCAGTCCAATTAAAAGAATCTGGCCCCGCCAATTTTTCATATAAAAATTTTACCATCTGGGTAAACTCGTCTACCCAGATTCGACAATATCCAATTAGCCCTAGTAATTTCCTTATATCTCTTTTGGTTTTTGGAGCCGGGACAGAAAGAATCCCAGCCACCCGTTCTAGACTTATTTTATGGCTTCCTTGAGTGGCCTTGATATGGCCTAAGTATTTTACTTCTTGTTCCACGAATTGTAGCTTCCCCTTGGATACCCTGAGTCCTTGTTCACCCAGAAAATTCAATAGTCCAATTGTAGCGTCTCTCACACTGTGTTCGTCCTCCCTCGAAACCAGTATATTGTCCACATATTGAGTTATGAGTATCCCTGATGGAAGAGGAAAGGACTGCAGGAGTTCCTCCAGTGCCTGCCCAAATAAAGTGGGCGATTCCGTATACCCTTGGGGTAATCGAGTCCATCTGAGTTGCTGTTTCTGCCCAGTGTCCAGATCCTCCCATTCGAAGGCAAAATACTTTCTGCTCTCCTCTGCCAAGGGACACGCCCAAAAGGCATCCTTTAAGTCCATGACACTGTACCATTGATGTTGGGGTGGCACTTTACTCAAGCGGGTATAAGGGTCGGGGTCTACAGGGTATCGAGTTTTCGCCCTTTTATTAACCTCTCTTAAGTCCTGGACCAGCCTGTATGTCCCATCTGGCTTTTTAACAGGCAGGATAGGAGTGTTATGAGGGGACATGCAGGGTTCCAGAATTTCGTCTTTAATTAAACCACATATAATTGGATGTATCTCCCTCCTCCCTCCCAGGGATATAGGGTATTGTTTTACTCTTATTGGTAAATTAGCATCCTCAATTTGTATACTTGTTGGTGTTATGTTCAACTTGCCCCAATTGTCGATACCTGCCCAAACCTTCTCATTGATAGCCCGCTCTTAAATGCAGTGCCCGAGCCACCATTTTACCTTCCCTCGGTACCACCCCTACATTTAATTTAACTTGTAAATCCCTCCCCAACAGATTACACCCAGCTTCTGGAATTAAAAGTATATCCCCTCTTGCAAGTCTGGTGTCCCATTTGAATTTTACCTGTTTGATCACGGGCACTGTAAAATATCCACCCTTAGCTCCCACCACCCTCATGGTTTCCCTGCTGCTCTTATGTCCCTTCGGTATCTTGGTTATAGAAGTCCGTTCTGCCCCAGTGTCCACCAGAAATTCAAATTCTTCCTCCTGGGGTCCCACTAATAGATTTACCAAGGGCTCAATCTGATGTTCCTGTCCCAGGAAGTAGAGCCCCCGACACCCCTAGTCTTCCATGTGGGCTTCCTTGTACATTCGCTGGTCCTTAGCCCACTTTGGACAGTCCCGTTTGTAATGTCCTTCCTGTCCACAATAAAAGCACTCTCCTCTCCTGGCCCTCTCCGGGTAGTATCCTATGGGGGCTCCACCCCCCCCTTTTCTTTTCTCCTGCGAGGCCAACTCCCGGGAGGGGTAACCCTCCCTTGCTGCTGTCATCATGATTTTTGCCTTGGTCTTAAGTCTCTCCTCATCCCTTCTTACATAAACTTTCTGTGCCTCCCTCGACAATCCATTCAACTCCCGATCCTGCCGTTCTTCTATTTTTTCCATTTTCTTTCGGATATCTGGCCAAGACCTCGTGACGAAATGGATCTTTAGGAGTGCTTGGCCAGCTGGGCTATCAGGGTCCATACCAGAGTACTGTCTGAAACTCATTCTAAGCCTTTCCAGCCACTCAGTTGGGGTTTCGTCCTTTCTTTGTTGTTCGTCCGAAGCTCTCTTTAGGTTACTTCCCCGGAGTGTAGCTTCTCGGATGCCTTTGATAATGAGAGATCTAAAATCATTCATATTCCTCCTCCCCTGGTCCTCATTGGGATTCCAGTTGGGGGGTACCAAAGGCATTTTATGATCTCCAGGGGGACCTTGCTGGTTTTCCCTTTCCCACACCCTGATCCCTGCCACCCGGATCATCTGCCTCTCCTCGGGGGTGAAGAGGATCCTTAAAATACAATTTAACTCTTCCCACATATACACATTGGGACCCAGGTACTGATCGAGTTGTTCTGCCACTCCCACAGGGTCCTCTAAAAGTCCTTTGATCTCCTTCTTAAACCCCCTTACTTCAGCAGATATTAAGGGAGCATTGACAAATCCAATTCCCCCGTGTGCACCTCCCATGGGCACCTCCCTCAATGGATATAAGCCAGCCCCTACCCCATCCTCTTCTTTCAAGGCCTTCTTGCCTCTAGTGTTCATATAGGGACCCTCTCCATGGGGGGTTAGTATCATCTATGCTCAGCAGTCTACACAGTTTTGCCTGAAGGTGCAGGGAAGAGCTCAGGGTGCTCTGGGTAAAATTAGTAGGGACGTTGGGGATGGGCTGAGGGGGCGCACTTGCAAGGGCCGGGTTGGCCGGTGGGTTAGTTGGGGCTGGGGCGGGTAAAGGGGGTAACATATCCAGAGGGTCCCAGGACCTTTTCTTTTTATTGTCTTCCATCTCCTTTGTTTTAGATATTTTGAAGACTTTGGTTATTATTTCTCGACTTTCCTCAACCCAGCAGAATGCATATATGCATTCTTCTGAGTTGATGATTTCTCTGTTGTTGACAAATATATTTAACGCCATGCATATCCATCAAGAAAGAAGGGGAATCATTCCCACCCTGTGCACATGAAAGTGCATCTGATGAATGGCAACCCCTTGGCAACTCCAGCTCCAGGTCCCAAGCCATTGAGAGCAGCTCAGAAGCCACTCACCTCCAACACATGGAAGATCTCCTCTTTCTGGCATCTGATGAAGGAGGTGAGGCTGGGCAGAGAACCCTCTCCCACCCCAGCTGCCTTGGGCAAGATGACGGCCTGAACATACTGTGCCCAGTACATCTGGCGGAATTTTTGGTGGAGCTCAGGGTCTTGGATGGGAAGAAGATCCTTCAGCTTGGTTGTTTGCCTCAGGAGCTGCCGGTGCCATTTGGGCTGTGCCAAAGAGGGGCCATACTCGAGGCATCCGTCCACATCCACGATACACTCCTGCGACAGCATCACCTCCAGCAGAGCTGCTTGGTCGAGGCACAGAATTCCTCGCATAATGGCTGACAAATGCTGCAAGGCCTGTCTGAGCTGTAACTCCTCGCAGACTTGGAAAAACTCTAAGAGTTTGGGAATGTAGCCTTCCTTCTTCAAGGCCAGCGCCAGCTTTTTCCTGCGGCTGGCTGAGGAGAGAGCAGAGGTGATCAGCTCAGCAACCTCTGCCAGTCTGTGGGCCTCGCAGGGAGGAAGGTTGATCCCAGGGCCAATTGCAGCCATTTCTTCCTGGTGTTCCTCTGGTGGCTGCAGAAGATGCGGGGTAACTTCCAATGAAGGTCACGCCTGCCAAAAGGGAGCAAGAGGGAAGAGACAGGGCAGCACGAGGGAAGGCCACGCTGCGCTTGCCTCCTGTTGGCTCTGCCCCTGGAGCTGCCTCAGCTTCTTCTGGCTCTGGCCTTTATGATGTCACCTGCAGCAGGAGGCTTCCATTGCTCTGCTCCTTGATGACCTGACCTCAGGCTGCCAGAGGTCCTACACTCTGCTATGTCCCCAATAACCAACTGGTGGGACTTGAGGAGAGAACTTGTAGAACTGAGGGGACACATCCCAGCAGCCTCTCAGTACCCACCAGGAGAGGGCCACCAGAAGGCTACAGAGGGACTTTTGCACAGGGCCTTCAGGAACAGGATAGGGGGAATTGCCTGAAACTGAGGGAGGGCAGGTTTCCACGAGGTCTTGCAAAGAAATTCTTGCCTTGAAGTGTGGCTGGGCACTGGGCCAATTGCCCAGAGAGGTTGTGGACTCACCAGGTCTGGAGGTGTGCAGTGGGTTGACCCTGGTCAGTTCCATCCCACATTGTTGCTGCTGCAGCTCAGGGAGAGGAGTCGGAGTCCTTGCCCTGCTCCAGCGTGGAGTCTCTGCCACGAGAGACAGTTCTCCAGGAACTTCTCCAATGGGAGTCCGTCCCATGGGAAACAGCTCTCCACAACGTGCTGCCACGTGGGTCACTCTTCCTCAGGGTCAGTCCTTCAGGCCCCTCCTGCTCCAGCCTGGGTCCCACACGGGTTCCCAAGGCCTTGCAGCAAACCTGCTTCAGCATGCAGCGCTCCTCTCTGCATGACTCCACAGGTCCCTGCCAGGACGCTGCTCAGCAGGGGCTTCCCAAGGGCTCACAGCCTCTCTCAGGCATCCCCCTGCTCCAGCGTGCAGGGCTCCTGCAGGGGCTGCAGGTGGATCTCTACCTGCCGTGCCCTCCATAGGCTGCAGGGGCACAGCTGCCTCTGCATGGGCTGCACCACGGGCAGCAGGGTGATCTGGACCCGGCAGAGTTTGTCCCAAATTTCTGCACAGACACTTTCTCTGGAAAACTCTGTGCTAAATCCCAGCAGGCAGGGATTCACAAGGCAGGGCTTGGGGTGAACTTAGCCCTAAGTAAGCCTGCGGCCCACAGGCTGCTACTGCCTGTGCACCAGCACGCCCAAGTCCTTCCTCTCAGGGAACACCACCGGGTTTGTTTGAGGTCTAAACGGTATTTTGTTTGGTTTTGGTCACTTCTTTGGGCACCTCTGGCCCCAGCTCACTGACCCAGGACACTCTTTGGCTGGACCTTCTGGTGGGAGCATTCCCGAGTGCCCCCTGTGGCAGACCCCAGCCCATTTCAGCTGCACCGTGCATGCAGATCTCGCTGTGCGAAGCTGAGCAGGCCCTTCAGTCCTTTGGGAAATGAACCTGGAAAGGGTAAAACTGCCAGGTAGAATTGGGCCTGGCTGGGGAAGCTGGAGCCACACAGAGCAGAGGGTGCCAGCCCTTCCCAACGCCACACCCTGCCGCAACACGAGCCGGCGCTGGGACCCTTGGCAGTGCCTGGCCAGGCCTCAGGGAATTGTGGAATCACAGGCCCTTGCTGCTGGAAAAGCTCTCTGAGACTGTCGAGTCCAACCATTCCTCCAGCACTGCCACGCTGAGCACTAAACCATGTCCCCAAGTGCCACATCCACATCTGAAAAGTGAAAAGGGATTTTCTTTACTGTTAGTGTGGGGAGATTTACTTGCCCCTCAGTGCTTAATTTGTCTCTTAGTGCCCCAGGAAAGCCAAGACCCTTGTGACCAAGCAGTCCGTCAGCGTCCCGTTAGGGGGAGCCTTCACCAAGGCAACCTGCTGGATCAGAGAGTGGTTCCACTGACTTACTCCAGCATGAGGGAGAGCCCTCAACAGCTCTTCCCACTTTTCTGCTCCTCAGGGGCTTTTCCTCTTTATCCGAGTATGTTCCCTGCTGCTGGCAACTGCTGGTGCCAGGGAAGGACTCACATTCAGGGTTTACAGAATAACTATTGATATAAAACTGTGACAGGTTGCAGTTCAAGGCTTGTCTGTGATAGTGCCTGTCAGTGATAGGATCTGTGAGTGATAGGATCTGACTGCATAAACGTGTTCAAAGCAACCCCCAGACAAGCTCTAATCCACAGTTAAAGCATTCAGTGTGCACAGAGTATAGTTCTTACCCAGTAGGTCCTGACGGGGAAGAAGGCAGGTTCAGCCCATCGACTGAGCCCAGCAGTAACCATGGAGTCTTCCCTCACTTTTCTCCCATTATCAACTTACTTTTTATATGGTTTCTTTCTGTTTAGGTGGAACTTGAGAGACTCGAGTCATGCAGACCTTTATGTGTAAAATTCTTTTGCTTTGCTTTGCTTTTAAAGATAAAGTCACAAAAACCACCGCAGTGAGGAGTGGTTGTACTTTTGGGGGGGATTACCTTTGGGATGGAGGGGTGTGTTGATGATACAATTAGGCTTTTATGAACCACGTTCATCAGAGGAGAGCATTTTCGCCCCAGTTGTTGGCTCGGCAGCAGGACATCTCCTCCCTGCCCTGGCTGGCAGGTGCTGAGCAGTTTCTCAGCTGCAAAGCACCATCGAGTTTTCTTTAATATCCAACCTGAACCTCCCCTGGGGCAACTTGAGGTCGCTCCCTCTTCTCCTGTCCCTTGTTCCCTGGGAGAAGAGACTGATCCTCCCCTGGCTATATGTCCCTGAACAGAAAACTCCTGCTCTCCTGCATCCCTGGGCTCTGCTAGGTGCTGTCGGGGAGATGGGAAGGCTGCATCAGGTGAGAGGCAGAGGGACAGCCCCAGGCAGCCCCAGGTTACAGAGCCCAACAGACACCACTCTGCCGCTGGGGAGACACTGGGAGGTGAGCTGGGATGGGCTTTGGGCACTGTGCACTCCCAAAAGGGGCAGAGAGTGTCCCTCTGTCACACAAGGCGTCCTATGCCAGTGCTGGAAGGGGCCAGGCCTGAGCCCTGCTCCCTCTGCAGTGGGGTTCTTCACAAGCCTGGTCCCCTTCAGCCCCCTTCAGAGCAGAGACCAGAGATGGAGTTCCCAGCAATAGAACTGGGGGATACAGGGAACCTTTCTGAAGCTGACAGGCAGCTTTTAATCCACTTGCTCTGCCTCCTCTGGAGAAAAGAAATAGGAGTAGGAGAGCCTCTGAAACCTGGCAGCCTCTGCCTTGCTCCTGTGAGATGGAGGCTAGAGGGGGCAGGTCTGCCCAAGTCTGCTGCAGGTTGGCATCTGCAGCACCATCTCCTGCACCCTGGCTTAGACATAGCCTCTGAGCCGTCTGGCAGAGGCTTCCCAGCCCCCAGGGAAAGGATGCTCATCCTCAAATACTGCAGTGACATCAGCTCTGGGATATGTCTCTAACGCTCTACAAGGCCTCAGGGAACCCTGTGGGAGATCCCTGGCCACCAGGAGCAGTTGCAGGGGGTGATGTTTTGGTTGATAGCTGCTTAAGATGAGTGGTTAGTGTGCCCAAGTGGGCAAGGAGGCCAATGGCATACTGGCTTGTAGCAGCCATGGTGTGGCCAGCAGGACCAGTGCCGTCCTTCTGTGCTGGCACTGCTGAGGCACCTCCAGTCCTGGGGGCAGTTTGGGAGCCCTTATGGCAAGAGAGACACTGAGCAGCTGGAGCGTGTCCAGAGAAGGGAGTGGAGCTGGGGAAGGGTCTGGAGCCCCAGGAGCAGCTGAGGGAGCTCGGGGGGCTCAGCCTGGAGAAAAGGAGGCTCAGAGGGGACGTTCTCATTTTCTACAACTCCGTCACAGGAGGCTGGAACCACGTGGAGGTCTGGCTCTTCTCTTAAGCAGGAGGCAACAGGACAAGAGGAAATGGCCTCAAGTTGTGCCAGGAATTTCTTAGCCCAGAGTTCACAGCAAAATTCCTGTGGAATCTGGTGCCAAAGCTTTCCAGGTCCAAAGGAAGCAGCTCCCTGCCGCCCTTCAGTCCTCCTCCCTTCCTGCTGGTTCCAGCTGCACAATCCCAGCAGCTGCAGCAGCCTGGGCTCCCCACCTCCTGCCAGCAGACTGCCTGCCCCCAGCGAGCCATGGTGCCTCAGGAGAGGAGTGGGAGAGGAAGAGTCCCTGAGCCCCAGAGATCGGCCATCAGGCTCCTCGTGCCAGCTGCCTGTTCTTCAGTGCCCACTTCCATTTGTCGAGGAGAAAAAGGCCAGCCCAGGCCAGAGAAATTCAATGGAAGCCTTTGCCAATGGCGTCGTGGCCTCCCTTGACAATCCTGTCCATGGCCGCTGCCATCAGGAGCACTGGAGCATCCAGCTTCTCTCCAGCCTCACCTACTGCAAGGCCTGGCAGATCCTCATGGAGCACAGATGCCCCAGGGGCTCTCAGGGCAGCAGCTCAGGGTGGGAAGCCGTTTAGCCACCGTTTGGCAAAACTGTTCTGTTCTCCTGACTTCCCCTCCAGGAGCTTCCTGTGCAGCTGCTCCTGGAAGTGGCAGCCTTTTGCTGGCCTCCAGGTCCAGGGAACAGAACACTGATGGATGGAATCTTCTTGGAATCTTTCAGGACACTAAAAATGCCTAAGAAAGGGAAGATCCTTTCCCTGTCTGGTGCCACCTGGTTCCTGTCCCTGTGTGGGGTTTGCTGGGATCAGGGAGGGTGTCCCACTCCCCTCCCTCCCCTCCTCCACAGGCAGAGGGGGAGTGCCAGAGGGTGACAGATCCAGGGCACTGTTTCCCAAGGGGATGGAGAGCGGGAGTTTGTACCCCAGCAAGCTGCAAATCAGGCAGGGATGAGCATGTGAGGGGACACCCAAGCTCCAGCTGGGATGTGGGGTCCTGTCGGGGCTCTGAGCACAGAGCAGCGACCAGACAGAGCATTCATTATGGGCTCAGGCTGCAGGACCTACACATGGACCACCCTTGGCCTTTCAGGGTGTAAATAGCATCCCCTGAAGCCTTGGAATTGTTTGTCACAAGGTCCTGGGCCTTCCTGGGCTCCTGTACTGCCCTGGCATAGAAACACACAGAAAAAAACAGAAAAGCAGATTTGCACCCTGCAACCACACTTTCTGTAGGCTGCTCTGGGAATGTTTGGGCTCAGAGGGACACATGTGAGGGTAGAAAGAGTCTGTGGGACATCAGGGAGGGGCAGCAGTGTCTCTGCTCCTGCACTGCTTTGGCCTCTTCGCTTCTCAGAGCTCTCCATTCGTGGGGAGCCAGACCCCCACCTGTCCTCCAGCTGTGCTAGGAGTGTTTTCCCAGCAGCTCTGCAGCCTTTCCCATGCAGTTTGGGGCTGTGCATATTTCTCCTCGCCTCTGTCTGCACGCAGAGCAGTGCTTTTGTGGTGGGTTCTCATGGGAGCCATTGCCAGAGAGTCTCTCCTCGCTCCCCTGCTCTGCAATTTGTCATGAGAGAGTCATAATCCCAGCTTGGGTTGGGTTGGAAGAGACGTCAAAGCCTGTCTTGTCCCATCTCCTGCCATGGGCAGGGATGCCTTCCACTACCCCAGGTTGCTCCAAGCCCTGTCCAACCTGGCCTTGGACACTTCCAGGGATGGGGCAGCCACAGCTGCTCTGGGCACCCTGTGCCAGGGCCTCACCACCCATATTGTACAACAATTCTTGCTGAAGTCTTATAAGCCCCTTTTCATCTGTGGAAAAGCTGCAGTAAGGCTTCCCTGGAGCCTCCTCTTCTCCAGGCTGGACATCCCCAGCTCTCCCGGCCTGGCTCCAGAGCAGAGGGGCTCCAGGCCTCGGAGCAGCTCTGTGGCCTCCTCTGGACTTGCTCCAGCAGCTCCACGTCCTTCCTGTGCTGGAACCCCAGGGCAGGAGGCAGCTCTGCAGGTGGGGTCTCACCTGGGTGGGGCACAGGGGCAGAACCTCCCCCTGCCCTGCTGCCCACGCTGGGGGATCAGCCCAGCACACGGGGGGGGGTTCTGGGCTGCCCGAGCACGTGGCCGGGGCACGTTGAGCTTCTCATCCACCAACACCCCCATGTCCTTCTCCCCCGGGCTGCTCCCAGTCCATTCTCCAATCTTGCAACTCCTCTTTTAATTTAGAGGAAAGCGTTCAGCAGAACAAAATACCGACCGAAACATCTGGGAGGTGCTCCCGCCGCTTGGGAACCAGCCTGGGGCTTTTAGGGCCCCGGAGGGTCCTTCCCCTGGTGGTGGGATGGGGATCCCGGGCAGCGTCAGAAGGTGCCGGGCGCCGTCGGCGTCGGTCCGGCCGCGCCGTCCTGCTGCAGCCCCGTGACATCAATCCCGCCGCCGAGCGCCGCCGCCCCGTGACCCGCCCTGCCCCGCCAGCGACAAAAGCGCCGAGCGCCCGCCGGCCCCAGCGCGGCTCCCGACACCGGCAGCGGCACCGACTCCGGATTTGGCAGCAATCCCGGCACCGACACCTACCGCGGATTTGACACCGACCCCGGCACCGTCCCCGGCCCGGCCGCAGGTGGGTGCGGGGAGGAGGCGGAAGCCGGGTCCCGCCGAGCGCAGCGGAGCCGCCTCCCCTCCCGTGCCCGGGGCTGCCGCTCCCCCAGCCCGGCGCTGCCTCCATCCCTCTCTCCATGCCTCCCTCCATCCCTCTCTCCATCCCTCCCTCCATCCCCGCAGGCCGCCCCATCCCCGCCGCCCCCCAGCCCGGCGGGCCGCAGCGGGGGAGATGCGGGGCTGGAGAGGGGCACAGCCCCGCCGTGTGCCCGTGGGGTGGGCACGGGAGCGGTGGGACCCCTGAGGCTACTCCCAGTGCCGGAGCAGCCGAGCACATGGCGGGATGCGGAAGCCAAAGCTCTTGCATCAGATCGACTGAACTCAGTAAAGCTCATTTCCAGGGAGCCTGAGGCAGCTCAGCTGTGGGCTCAGGTCACTTCCTAGGGTAGATTTGCGCTGCTGTGCACCAGGCTGGGCACACGCTCGAGCACAACTCCAGGTGCTGCTTTCCAACCCTCAGAGCCCCCAGCCCGTGGGAAAGGGGTTCAGGAGCACTGGGCAAAAGTCCTGGATGCTGCCCTGTATCAGATCTTCTGTCTCTCCCTGCGTGAGAAGGGACCACTGCTAAAATAGTGTTAGGGGTGAGGCTGGCTTTGGGCGCTGCTCCTCCTGGCTCTAGAGCTTGGGGAAGGGTGAGAGGAGAAGCACTGCAAGGAGCAACTGTGGTCATTTGGGCTGCTCCTGCTGGAGCAGAGGAGCCTGAGGTCAGATCTCCTCAGGGTCTGCAGGTTCCTCAGAAGGGGCAGTGGAGGGACAGCTTCAATCTCTGCTCACTGTGAGCAGGGACAGGACCCCAGGGAAGGGCTGGAGCTGGGTCAGGGGAGGGTCAGGCTGGGTATCAGGGAAAGGTTCTTCCCCCAGAGGGTGCTGGGGCACTGACCAGGCTCCCCAGGGAATGGGCACGGCCCAAGGCTTTTGGACAATGCTCTCAGGGATGCACAGGGTGAGATTGTTGGGGTGTCCTGTGCATGGCCAGGGGTTGGATGTGATCCTTTTGGATCAGTTCCAGCTCAGGATGTTCTGTTATTCTGCTGGGGGCGAGGCTGGCAAGGTGCAGTGGTGTGGGTGATCTATGGGCCCTGAGGAGGACTCAGCCCTTCCGAAGGAGCTCAGGGCCGCTGCTGCACAGACAGCTCAGGGCTGTGCTGCTCCCATGGGTCATGGGCTCTGTGCCAGCCTCTGCTGTCCCCTGGATCGTGGCTCTCCAGTGCCTGAGTGCTGCCTCAGAGTGGCTGAGCTCAGCTCTCTGCTCCTGGGAGGCAGCACCAAGTGGGGAGGATGCGACCAACTGGGGCATTTCAGGGCTTTGAGGAAGCTCAAATGAGCTCAGTCAGGTGGTGGATCTTGATCCCTGTGGGAGTCAGGAGCTTTTCTTAGCACCCCCTAAAAATGCTGCTCCTTTTGTTCTGGATCAAGTTGGGATTTTCATGGAGGACCCTGCTTCCAAGGAGTCTTTGTAAGCCAAGCTTGGGAGCAGTGCGTGTGCAGGCAGAGGCCCATGGCTGTGAGAGCCGTGTCAGGCCGGTGGCTCAGTGCCGTGCTGGCCTCTCTCAGGCCCCTTCTCTGCACAGCCAACCTGAGACTGCCTTGGCAGCAGAATCATTTGTGATTGCTGATAGAGTTAAGCCTGACTGCTCTTGGAGTCATAGAGTAGATGAGCCACTTGCGAGCATCACTCTGGAGCTCAGAGCCTCCTGACTTCCTTCCCTCCTATCCCAGCAAAGCCCTCAGAGGCATCTGATGTGATCCAGCTGCATCTCCTGGGGCAGTTCTGTGATTTCTCCCTGGTAATTCCCAGTGTTTTTCCATGTCTCCAAGCTCACCAGCCTCAGGTCCCTGTTCTCTTGCTCACCAGTTCGACATCACTGGGTCACACGACCTTCACTTATACTTGTTTACACTGTTGGTGGCCCAGAGTCTCCTCTTGTCACTGCTCCTCCCAGCTCATGACACAGCAGGAGACAAGGGGACAGTTCTAGTTTGCCCCTTGTAGGGCTATTCCCACCTGTGCCCAGGTGATGGGAAAGCTGCTCCGTAGCAGTTCCTGTTTGCCTGGGGCAGAGTCCCCCATGGGTCCGACTGCAGGTCCCGGTGCTGAACCCCTGGTGCCGTGTCCTGGGGCTTTCCCAGGGGATGTTCCCTGGTGTGTCCCTGGGAGCTGGTTCCTCTCTGCTCTGCCCACGTCTCATCTGTCTGGGTCCCTCCTGCTTCAAATTTCTGCCCATTTTATGGCCATGCCAGCTGCTCTCTAAACTGGAAGGTACTACTCAGACCCCGGGGCTTGGGGCTCCTGCTGTGGCTTCCTCCCCTTTGACTCTTCCCTTTGCCAGGGCATGAGTTAATTCTGTCTGGACTGCTGTGAACATCCTTTAGGAGTGAATTTTGTGCAGCACTGATAGTGCTCTTCTGTCATTCACTTGTTTTAATGCTCTCATTGGGGAAAAAAAAGAATTTTTAAATGGGCCAGCACGAGTCTCCTGTTCCTCAGTGATCTCGAAGTACAAGTGATTGCTCTGCAATTAATTACTGTAGGATTTTAGTAGGGCACAGACATGGGAAGCTTTTCCAGCTATTGCAGAAGGTTGGATGGTTGAGCTGACATCCTGGTGGCTGCAGGGACGTTCCTCAGAGTGTGATAGGGCAGGACCTGCCCTGCCCTGAGTGCTCCCATGGCCATGGAGCTGCATCCACACAGCCACAGGCGCTGCTCCAGCTCCAGCAGTTCCCACCCAGCTGCTCTCAGGAGGGCAGGGTGGAGGCTGTCAGCTTCAGGGGCAGTGACAGGAACACACTGACCTTTCAACCCACTTGAAAAAGAGGATGACTGTGTTTCTGCTGCCTGATGGTTGCATCTGCTCACTGCTTTCCCTTACAGCCAGTGATGACATTCCAAAGCACCAGTACATACTGGTTCCATACTGGTTTATGCCTGGTTGTTCAGTGTAGCTTACACTGCCACCCAGACTGGTGCAACACAGCACCTCTGACATAGGTGAGTCTGAGCCCAGATTTCATAGAACCACAGACAGGTTGGGGTTGCAAGGGACCTCAAAGATTACCCAGTGCCACCCCTGCCATAGGCAGGGGCACTTTCCACTATCTCAAGTTGCTCCAAGCCCCATCCAAGCTGGTCTTATCTGGAGAGCTGGACTGCTGGAACACCAGACTCTTGAACTGGGGTTAATCTCCAGCAAGCGTCAGCTTTGGGTGGTTCTGCACAAGCCTCCCTTGTGTCTGTGCTCCCCACAGTGCAGCTTCCTCTAAAGGATGGCGTCTTGGTTTTGGAGGCCTCTTCCCTTATCTGTAGTGGATGATGGAGTGGCGCCAGGGCCAAGCAGGGCTTGGCACTGAAGGTGGTGTTTGTAGGGCTCTGGATGTGTTTGCTGGGAGTTATGCTCCATGGACTGTGGAGCTGCAGGAGGAGGGAGAATAATCTTGGCTTTTTGGCAGCCCTGGGTGTCCTCCTTGCCTGTGCTGAGTGAGGTCGTTCAGGACTGCAGGACTGTCATCTCCTGTTCCTTATTTTGCATGGGGCCCAGAGTGACTTGGAGAAGTATGACTGTAGTCACCAAGTGTTGCAATTGGGCAAAATATGCAAAGTATTCTGAAAATAATGCTGAAAGGATTGGAAACACTCTGACATATCTTAAAGTGGCCATTACTTAGGGAATTGGGAGGATGAATCTGTCTGGATGGCAGTTGTGAGGACTTTGCTGGTCAGGTCTAGGCTCCCAGAGCAGGGTTTTACTATTCCTTTTTTTGCTGTTGATGCCAGCCTGTAGCACAAACTGCTTGTTGGTATCTGTGTAGCCTGCTGGGCTCTCAGCATGTAGGGGGTGTGTTGTGGACTAATAAGGAATTCCCAGCAACTTAAATCTTACCTCAGGCTTTCTCTGTGTCCAGCTGTGAGCCCTCACTTGGATCCCTGAGACAAACTAATTTCCATGGTCTCTCTCCTCAGAAAATCCATCCTGGTGTGTGCCAGGAGGTTTTGCCGGGATGTGGCTTTGCTGGGGCTATGTTTGTGCTTCACGGTGAGAGTCACTTGCTCAAATCACCTGGCATAATTTAAACTGAGTGGAGGCACCTGCAGCATCTCATGGTGGATTGAGGAAAATCAGCAGCAAAAGGGCTTGGACTCCTCCGGTGGCAAATGTCAGATGAGCTTCACCCAGAAGCAGTTTTTTGCTTCCTTTAGGCTTCCAGGCAGCTCAGGGGAAGGTGTCTCCACTGCTAATGTCTTGGTTTGGGCAGGGGAGCCCTGATGTTCAGGACAAACAAAGCCTCTTCCTTCACTGCTGCTGCTCTGAGGGGAACAAAATGTGCTGTGGAGGCAAAGGGGACCAGCTGGTCCCAAACCATGGGGTGCACTTGTGGATGGGCTGGCAAGAGGCTGCCCACAAAACCAGGGCTGGGAGTCCCAGAGATGGGGTCTACCAGCTGTGGTGGTTGGAAAGGGATGGGGGACCCAGAAAAATTGTAGCTAGTGATGTGTCATTCCTGACCTGGGATCTGACGCAGGTGCTGAAGGGGCTGGTGGGCTCCCATGCTATGCCGGGCTCAGGGGGTGCTGCTGGATGTTTCTGCCCTCCGCGGAAACTCCTGAACCAGGTCAAGCCCTCCTCCTGATGGAGAAGAAACAAACAGGCTCTGGAGAGAAACGGCCTGTGTCCTTTTAAGGCAATCCAAAGGCTGGGACTGGAAGAACCAGGCTGGAAGGGAGGGATTTGGCACAGTGAGAAGCCCAGCTTGCAGGCCCTTTGGAAAAGAGACTTCCTAGCTGCTGTGATCACACCCTAAACACAGCTCCTGGCATTCTGGGAGCCAGCACAGCCACTCCAGCCCCTGCTCCCGGCACCCTCCGCTTCTCTGTCTGTCCTGCACTGAGACCCTCTAGGCATCTGGGAGCTGTGGCCGGGATAAAGTGGGGTCGGCAAGTCAGCTCTGACCCCTGTCCTGACGCCTGTCCTAGTAACCAGGCTGGGATCAGTTTCTCTTTTCCTGATGAAATACTCTCACATAGGGAAGATCTCGACTTCCCCATGACCTGGGAGGTGCAGGGATCTTGCTGTGCCTGTGAGCCCTTCAGGCTCCCCCATCTCTGTTTGATGTTTGTACAACCCCCAGTCTTGCTGGGTTTAGCACCCACCTCCCCAGCTGGGAGACCCACTGGGATTGGAGGCCCAGGGATGGGGCTTCAGCTGCCCGAGGTGACCCAGGGGCTTGGATCTGCTGCAGGGGGCGGGCTTCAAGGCTCCTGGCAGACCCAGGTCCCTTCCTCATCTTCACGCAGCTGAGCTGAGGGAGGTGATGAGATCCTACACACGTGGTGGGCTGGCAAATCTTGTACTCTGAAAATGAGGTTTGGTTTTGGGGACCTTGTTCTGCGGCTTTAGCTGTTCAGGGGTTAGGAGGCACATAGTGACTTCTGCTGCCTGTCCCCAGATGGGAGCAGGATCAGGAATTACAGAAGTATTGATGGAAAGAGGCCCCTGGAGACCTCTCAAGCTGCAGCTTGTGCCTATTGACCTTTCTTGTATCATTGGGCCCCTCCAAAAAGTGTTTTATTGTCTTTGTAGCAACCCTGGGTTGCTGTTTGATCCTCCTTAGCTTCCTCTTGGCCACACTCAACCAGCCTGGCTCCCTCAGAATCTCCTTGCAGGACTTTGTTGTGTGAATGTCTTGAGGTTTATGTTGACCTGGTCTTCACAAGTGTCAAGGCCTCTCTGGGCTGGAGCTCTGCTACTCATGTAAGCAACTCGGTATTTTGGGGTTATCTGCAAATCTCTTGATGGTGTTTCATCAGACACAGTTCAGGAAAGAGAAGAGAAATAGAAGCATTTATAGCCTGCTGAGGAGCTGGATGGTGGCTGAGGCTGGTGCTCAGGTCTTTGCCCTGCACTGTGTTTTTGATTTCAGATTCTCCAGGCTCCGTGACTCTGCCTGCAGTCCTGGAGGAGACTGAGATACTAAAGTGCAGGGGGTGCCTGGGAGAGGTTGGCCAGGCAAGGCAGGAGCTGATGGTGCTGTGGGACATGTGCCAGAGCCAGGGCCAAGCAGGTGTCCGGGGTCAGCTCCTGCCCTCGGGGCAGCCCTGACTGTCCCCTGCCCTGCAGTGGCTGAGATGGAAGAGTTGGTCAGGGAGGAGAAGCTGGGACTGTGTCCAGGGGAATGGCAGCTGTCACTCTAGCACCCAGGCTCAGTCACAGTCACCCTGGCCATGGCATGGGGTGACAGCAGGGCTGTGGCCTGAGGAGGTGCCTGGGTAACTCTGTGAGCGCCGTCTCCCACCATTGTCCTGCTTCCTCCCTTCTCCTGGCACCGACAGGAGCTGTGAGGTCCCGCTGCTCCTGGCGGACAGGACCAGTGGTCCCTGGGAGGCACCTGGCACTGCTGGGTGTTGGGTCCCTGAGTTCTACTGATTCCGCTCATTGCCAGCCCTGCAATCTGTGCACCCCGCAAACACTGCGGGTGCTCTCTGCACCTGTGGATGTGGGAAAGCTGCTGGAGCTCCAGTGCCTGCTCCGGCTGCCCCATCCCGGCCCCGCAGAGCCCTGCCCCTGTTCCCGACTCTGCTTTCCCTTGCAGGATGCCAAACTGGGGAGGAGGGAAGAAGTGTGGGGTGTGCCAGAAGGCCGTGTACTTCGCTGAGGAAGTGCAGTGTGAAGGCAACAGCTTCCACAAGTCCTGCTTCTTGTGCAGTGAGTACCACCCCTTCCCTGACCCCCTCTCTGCTTCCTGGGCAAGGGCTCCTCAGGATCTCTCCAAACCCCCCAGAGTGGCAGGAACACAGAACATCCCAGGACACAAGGGCTATTCAAACTGTCGGGGCTGACCTCAGCCAGCACCCACGCAAAGATTTAGTCCGTCCCTACTCCAGAGAAAAGCCAGGCTGGGTCCTCTGGTCTGTGTCCAGATGTTAAGGATTGGAGCATGAGACAGGGCCTCTCCCAGCAGTGGTGGCAGGAAGTGGCAGATCCCATGCAATACTCAGAGGTGGTGCTGGCTTTAGCCTTCTAAGTGGCTTTGCCACACTAAAAGGTGTTTGAGCCTGGGGACCTTGCATGGAATCTCCTCATGTCTGAGGGGATGATGGGAAGGAGATGTGGTCCTGTCCTGGCCCTTGTGCTGATGGAAAGCCTCCTGGGAAGTGCTGAAGCATCACCCCCAGCCTGTCTGCAGATCCACTACTGCTGAGGGTGTCTCTGTTGTATGTTTGGACCCAAGTGTCACCTCCAGGGAGGGGCAGCAGAACAGGATCTGGCTGCGAGTGATCCAGTGCCGAGCTCCCTTCCTCTGCCCCGTCTGCAGGATCCTGCAAATACTGCTGGGATCCTGCTGCAAGTCCCCAGACACCCTTCCCTGCCTTTGGGGATCCCAGGGCCGGTGCTGTTGCAGTGCTGAGAGCTGCTCTTTAAACCTGGGACATCCAGAGGGGCTGCAGGACCTTTGAGTCTAAAGATGAGCAGTGTCCTCAGCCTGTGTGGTACCAGATTACTGTCCTCTGTCCCTGGAGACCGTCACATATCAGAACCAGTGATTCTCCTGTGCCTACAGGAGATGGGGCTTGGAGCAACCTGGTCTAGTGGAAGGTGTCCCTGCTCATGGCAGGGTGTGGGACAAGATGAGTTTTAAGGTCCCTTCCCACCCAAACCTCTGGAATTCTGTGACAGGAGCACATACGTTGCCTGTGTCTGCTGATGGCTCCTCGAGATGTTGCATCTGCCGCAGAGCAGCAGAAGTGCATCTCCAGAGTGGCCCTTGCAGCAGGGCCCCACTGAGGTTTAATGTTTCCTCAGCTGGCCCCAGTGCCCTGGTCGCAGTGTCACCATCCCACTGCAGCAGGGAGCACAGTTGGGATCTTTTCCATAGGGGCAGCAAGTAGAGCTGGGGTCTGGAAACAGGCACACTCTGGAACTGATCTCTTCCAGCAGGGAAACACCAATGACCTCATGGGATGATCCCTGCCATACTCCTGTGTCCACCTGGCCTGGCTACTGGATACTTCTTGTCCAGCCTGCCTGGGATGCAGCACGTACAGCTGGATCCAGATGTGAGAGAGGGAGAGGGAGGCTGCTGCTGTGTCTGTGCTCCCTGCAGCATGGAGGGTGGCCAGCGTGGCCGGGAGCTCCCATTTGTGGGAGTTTCCAGGCTGGAAACTTGCTTTGGCTGGTAGGGCTCAGCAGGGGAGTTGTAGAGGCTTTTCCTGGGCAGGAAGAGGGTGGCAGGCTGAGTTCTTACGGCAGCTGCTCTGCAGAAGGAAATCCTGTTTGTTCTGTGGCCTCAGATAAGGAGGGTGGGGAATGTTGCCCTCACCCCTTGTGCACACAGCTGGTTTGCCAGGGAAAGCTGCTGCCATGGGATGCTGGCACCCAGAGAGCAGGGCAGGCCTCCAGCAGCCACGAAATGAGGCTAAAGGCATTGCTTCCAGGTGGGAATACACAGCCAGAGCAGGGAACAAGGTCCCCCCTGTGTGTTCATGGAAGCAAGTGTCCAGGGAGTGGTCTTGGGCTCAGGGCTGCTGTCTCTGTGCCTTGCAGGCATTTTCTATGCCACTCTACATGTACCCAGCAGCTCTGCCTGTCCTGGCTTTGGCTCCCCAGCTCAGGCTGTGGTTCATGTGCCAGCTCACCCTGCTGCCCACTGTTCCCAGTCCATGCCACAGGCTGTGTGGGTGGTGCTTCTGAGCTTCTGCATTCCCAGCCTGTTCCCCAGTGCTGCATTTGGGCCCCATCAAGGAACTTGAAACCATTATCTTTAGGGGAGAATAACAAATACTTCAACCAGATCTGCCAAAAACATCATCTAAAAGGAGCCAAGCCTACCACAGTGCATTAGAGCTCAGGGAGCAACTTGGTGATTGACTCCTGGCTCTGATCCAGCTGCCTGGGTAGTGCAGCAGAAATAAGCTGGAATGAGCCCATTGGCTTTGGAAAGCAGAGGCAGCTCTTGTCTAATTGTTTTGCGGAGCAGTTCAGCTGCTCTTAGAAAAACAAAGGGTCCTTAACTCCATGAGTGCAGTGCACTGGAATTTCTGCAATGCACAAACCCGGGGGTTGGGTAAAAAATTTTTCTGTTGCCTCTCAAAGCTCTGTAAGTACAGATGAGGGACTGTGAAAGCTTGGGCTGGAGCTCCAAATCCATCCAGATGCCACTGAGATCATTCACTGCTACCCTAGGACAAAGCTCACCAACAAAGCACTTTGAAATGCCAGTGAAAGTGCCCAAATTCCCCTCCTGAGGGTCTGCCTGAGCAGTGTCGCTCCAGGGCAATGTAGAGACCCCAGCAGCAGCCCAGGAGCTTGGCAGCTTTGGAACCAGTTACCAGCTCTGGTCTCTCCCAGCTGGGATCCATTCTCTATCCCCAGCTCCTGCTGAGGTGGGAGTGTGTAGCCAGGAGAGGACTCTGCCAGATCCTCCTTAGATGGCAGGAGATGCTTCTCTTTCCTCCTCCTTGTCCCAGCAGAGGCACACGGGGTTCTCCTGGCTGTATTTAGTCATGGAAGGGCTGCCTCTGCCCCTGCTCAGTTTGTGCTGCTCTGAGGGGAGAGTTGTGCTCTGTTTGCATTCCTGTGATATTGGGAAAGGCCAAGAAACTGCTCTGCTGGCCAAGAAGCTGCTGGAAGCCTCGACATTTAAGGCGTGGAAAGCAGGATGGAGGAAGCTGTGTGGCAGCTGCAGCCGGATCTGTTTGGGGCTGGCTGCCAGCACTGCAGACTCTGCCCTAGGAGCTGGGATCACCTGCAGTTTGGGTGCTGGTGGCCTCCTGCTCCTGCTGGCTGGGCAGTGTCCCAGGAAGGGCTGGGAAGGGACGTGGCAGCTGTGAGCAGAGCTGGGACAGGAGCTGGTACTTCCAGGACCTTAAGGGGGTTTCTAAAAGAGAGGTAGAGTGACTTTTTACACAGGCAGATAATGACAGGGCAAGGGGGGATGGTTTTAAACTGAAAGAGGAGCAGTCTAGATTAGATATAAGCGAGAAAGTCAGATTAGATATAAGGAAGTAACTCTTTACTCAGAGGGTGGTGGGACATTGCTTCCCGGAGAAGCTGTGGCTGCTCCATCCTTGGAAGTGTTCAAGACCAGGTTGGACAGGTCTTGGAGCAACCCGGGATAGTGGAAGGTGTCCATGGCAGAGGGTTGGAATTGGATAATCTGAATTGAAGGTCCCTTCCAATCCAAACCAGTCTGTGATTCTGTGGAAACCTAAAAATCAGGAGAAGGCCTGAGCCCATCACCAAGCTCAAGCTCTGGGTGGGCTCAGCAGGGCCCCTGAGCCTAGCTGCCATCTCCTCCTGTCCCATCTTACATCCCACATTGACCCCCAGGGCTCAGACACTCAGCTGAGTTAGTGTTCCTCACCTGAGACCTCCCCTATGCACACCCCCAAACCAGGGCAGGACCAGGGCTGAGGTGTCACGTGAGCCTTTTGAGCTCTGGAGAGGTGACGGTGCCGAAGGTGTGAAGCCGTTGCAATGCCTCGGGCGTGGTGATGGCCACAGGGCTGCTCTTGGTCCATCCGAACACCAGGAAAACCACATTTGCTCACATTTCTTTGCCCTGAGTGCTTCCTGCTGTGGATTTGCAGTGGACAAGGCGTGGGGCCAGGACATCCATCCCCAGGCTTGGGAATCCTGCAGTGATTTGTAGGGAAAATTCACCCCCATGGTTTAAGTGCAGCTGCAGGAGAGCGGCACCCAGAGGGTTAACAGAGCTTTCCTTCCCATGGTATCACCCTCTTGGCTTTGGTGGTTGCTTCCTTTTAAAGCCAGACACTGCTCTTGTTGTGATCCTTATCTGCCCTGGTTTGCATGTGCTCCCTGCAGCTGGATCCTGGCGAGGGTTTCCCTGCTCCTCAAAAGCTGAGCTGTGCTGTCCCTGTGAGGGCTTGTTTTCCCCAGCTCATTAGTGAGCAGGCTGATGCCACACCTTCCCCTCTGTTCTAGTGGTCTGTAAGAAGAATTTGGACAGCACCACTGTGGCCGTGCATGGCGAGGAGATCTACTGCAAGTCTTGCTACGGGAAGAAGTACGGCCCCAAGGGCTACGGCTACGGGCAGGGAGCAGGGACCCTGAGCACTGACAAGGGCGAGTCCCTGGGAATCAAATATGAAGAGTGAGTTTGAGCCTTGTTTTCGACACCGGGGCTGTGGGCACCTTCTCCCCACACCTGTCCTGTGGTGCTCGGCTGTGCAGCCTATGCTGAGCTCCCAGCTGTGTCTGTGGGCTGCCTGGCCCCTCTGCCCCTCCAGGGAATCCCACTGAACCCTGTTTGGCAGGTGAGATGGGATGGGATGGGACGGGACACATCCCCATTGCCTGAGCACGCTGCCCACCCCCTCCCAGCACACAGCCCTCAGGCTGAACTTTCCATGGGGCTCAACACATTGTTCCTAAAGTTCCCTTCTAAACTGGGCTGGGATTTGGGATCCCGTAGTTCTTCCCTGCTCCATCTTGCCTGTGCATCCCTGATCGTGAGCTCCCTGCCACCCACAGGGGCCAGCCCCACCGACCTCCCAACCCCAATGCAGCCAGGATGGCCCAGAAGGTGGGAGGAGCTGACGGGTGCCCCCGCTGTGGCCAGGCCGTGTACGCGGCCGAGAAGGTCATCGGAGCTGGGAAGGTAAGAGGGGATGGCGGGGACAGGGCACAGGGTGCTGCATGGCAGGGACATCTTTGGAGATGGTCTGTACCTGCCCCTCAGGCTGGGCTGCCAGAGCCTCCAGCCAGTGCTGGGCTTGGGTCCAATGGCCATGTTCACCTGGAAGCTTGGCACCAAAAGGAGATCTTGGCATGTCTGGAAGCCAGGTTGTCCAGGCTGCAGTGCTCTCACAGACTTGCAGATGGGGGAGAAATACGTTTTATATTAAACATTCACAGCCCTGCTCAGCAGAGGTCACAGTGGACATCCTGCTGTGGATATGCTGGGAGGGTGAGCCGTGTGTGTGTGTGCCATGCCCAGTGTCACTGTTAACTGAAAAGTGCATCCTTCTCCCCTCTGTGCCACAGGGATGCTGCAGCCGAGATTTGGGGCAGGCAATGAATGCCAGTGGTCAGCACTGCCCACAGGCCGGGCACGGTGTTGGAGCTGTGGGCATTGGTTTGGTGAATGTTGCTGGGCCTGTTCTGGTGGTGACTGGGTCAGCTCAGGGTTTGGTGTGAAGGTCACTGTAAGAGCCCTGGCACTTCCTGTGCCAAGGTCAGCCCTTCACCAGGGTTCTTTGCACCCCAAGCTATGACCTGGTCCCAGCCCAGCTCCTCTGCAAGGCCTGGGGACACCTTCTGCCCTGACAGCCTTGGGACCCTGGATGAGGTCCCTGCCTGGAGCTGCCCCCCCCATGAGGTCATGCAGAGCTTGTCAGGGATACCAGGCCAGGCTGCTTGGCTTTGTGCCATGGGGACAGGGTGGCCGTGCTGAGACAGCCTCACTGGTGATGAGGGGTCACTCCCTGACCTGGCTGGACTCTGTCCTCCTGGAGCTTTGTGCTTGTCCTGCGTCCCCAGAGCAAAGAGAGGAGTCAACAGAAAGGGCCCCTCAGCATCATCACCCCCCGGCTGGCTTGTGATGGACACATTGAGGGTCAGCCCATGGTCAGAAGCTGAATTTACCATTAAAAACATGATCTGGGCTTCCTGGTCGGCTTCTGGCCCCAGTGTTTACAGGGAACCAAAGCTGGTGAAGCAATTATATTAAAGTAGACCCAGAGAGGATTCCAGAGCATATATTTCATGTGTTAATGTTTACTGGATGACTCCATCCAATACCTCCTCCTCCAGCCCCCGAATTTCACATTTTCTTCCAAAAAAGGTTTCATGTTTTCCCAAGTGTTTGTTTAAATTCCTCTGTGAGCAGCTCTGGCTACTTAAGGTCTGCCTGAAGGCTGTGAGCTCATTTATCTCCAGGGGACTGCTGGAACTGTTGGGGGTTATTTTTAAACACTGGCTGATTTGGGTATTTTTCCTCTCTGTTTGCTGCCTTTCTTGGAGCTGTGATTATGTGGGGCAGTTGTCCCATCCCTGCTGTCACCCCAGCCTAACATCCAGCAGCCATGGGTCTCAGCTGGACAATGAGGGGGATTTATCTTGCTGGTTAAGAGAGGACAGTCCCCAAAGAGGGGGGGATTGCTCCTTACAAATTATTGTTGAAATTACTGCACAAATTACGTCTGTGAGTTGCGGGCAAAAGGTTTCCAAAACCAGATCAGCACAGGAACAGTGACCACACCTGGTGTTTCCTCTCTGTATTTTACCTGTGGGGCTGGGAGGTCAGTGCTTTCCAGGGAAAAGCTTTTATCCCATTCAGAGCTCTTTGCCAGCCCCTTTGGATCAGAAACAGAGCAGGCAGCCTGGTTGCTACCGGAGCCTGAGTGCCCTGTCCCTGGGGTCTGACTGGGCTCTGCTCCTGTCCCGCAGTCCTGGCACAAGTCCTGCTTCCGCTGTGCCAAGTGTGGCAAAAGTCTGGAGTCCACCACCCTGGCAGACAAAGATGGAGAGATCTACTGCAAAGGTGAGCCCCACCTTCCCTGCTGGCTTGTCCTGGACTCGGAGGGGTGGGTGTGAAGACCCCTGTGCAGGGACCCAGGGCGGGATGGAGGTTGGGGAAAGGGGGTGGCCCAGCAGCTGCATTCGGGGACTGGCTGTGCCAGCCACAGAGCTGGGGAATTTCCCGCTGAGATAGGGCCTCCCTGTTGGCCCAGCAAATCTGGCAAACCTTGTCCTGTCCTGTCCAGGCAGGATGTGCCCCTTGGGGAGGACCCACTCCTGTGCCAGCCTCACCTGTGTCTCCTTTCCATCCTCTGCAGGTTGTTACGCCAAGAACTTTGGTCCCAAGGGCTTTGGCTTCGGGCAGGGCGCCGGGGCACTGATCCACTCACAGTGAGCTCCGGGGCTGGGCCCTGTGCTCGCCCAGGGCGCATCCTGTGCTGCCCGCCCGCCCCACGCCGCAGTGAGTGCCCCACTGTCACCCCCAGCCACCGCTGCTTTGCAGCACCAGCCCCTCCTGCCTTGCCCCAGCGCTCCCCAGAGCCGGGGGGGTCCCAGCACTGTCCCCATGGGGTCCTCCTGGGGCAGGTGGCACGGGGGGACCACTCCCTCCCACTGCAGCGAGGCCCCAGTGCCCAAGTCCTGCTCTGCGTTGCCCGTCCCGCCGGCCGCGTGTTCAGCCGTGACACCGAGCAAGCAATAAAATATCAGAGACATCAAAGCTCCCCCAGGCCTGGCTCTGCCAGAGTTCTTCACTGTCTGGGGCTGAGGACGGGCAGTGGGTGCCCAGAGCTGGGGAAGTGTCAGGAGGTGACCTGAGGTGTTTGCAGTCCTGGTTTGTAATTAAAGCCCAGTGGCAGGAATGTGTCTGTGCAGTTTGACAGGGCCAGCTGAGCTCTGCAGCTCGGCCGGGATGGGCTCCCCCTCTGCTCCCACCAAGAATCAGCATGGAATGGTTTGGTTTGGGGGAGACCTTAAAGCTCATCTTGTTCCACCTTCCACTAGCCCAGGTTGCTCCAAGCCCTGTCCTTGAACATTTCCAGGGATGGGGAGATAGCTATTCCAAAAGCAGAGGTTGATGCTGGGAGGCCCAGAACAGCCCTTCTGGGGTGTGTTGGTAGCACCACACGTGTGCTCACCCTCTCAAAACCCCTATCAGTGCTTTTAGGTGGCACCTCTCCAAGCAGGCGTGCCCAGCAGTGCCAAGTAATTAACAGGTTTTCACCTACTCCCTGCTTTTTTAGCAGCTTGTGGATCATTAAGCCTCCAGTTTGGCAGCTGCCCAGGCTTAATTGGTTTCCATCTAAACTCTTCACTCCCTTTCTGTGATTCTCGTGTTGGACCGGTGGGACAGACTCGGATCAGCCTCACTGCAGCTCAGAGTTAGGGACTCTACAGGGAATTGAG
Organism: Cnemophilus loriae; assembly: GCA_013397755.1. NCBI lineage: Eukaryota > Metazoa > Chordata > Aves > Passeriformes > Corvidae > Cnemophilus > Cnemophilus loriae. Next base: position 198,632 of record VZTF01002839.1, on the reverse strand, counting down.
TTCTGGGGTTTTTAAAGTTATAAACACTGTGGTTGAGCAAATGAGATGGGGAGTGTTCTGAGAAGCACAACAGAGGCAGAAATCCCTTTTTGAGGCAGGACTTGGGCTCCTTTATCAACTTAAGTGCTTTCTCCTGTTCATCACACCCTTGGTTTTACATGGTGTTTTTGAAGCTGAGATGGAGAGTAAAGTCTTTACCATCTCCAAAAACTTCCCCCCTCTAGATTCTAGCAGGTCCCCCTGCTCTGTGCTTTGTGGTGGCTGTGGTGAGGGGTCTGGTGGCACTTGGTGTGTGGGGCAGACAGCCCAGGCTTGAGTTGGGTTGGGAGCCGCAGCACAGAGGGCTCAGGTACCACCCTGGTGTGGAGACCCAAACCTGCCTCCCTCGCTTGGCAGAGGCCCTGCTGCTCCCACACGGAGGTGTAGGGGGGCAGGGGTGGTGGTTCTGGGAGCTCCTGCAGAGATGGGGGGGTCAGGAAACTGCTGCAGAGGTGTGAGGGGGGCTGCTGCAGGGATGGAGGGGTCAGGAAGCCACTGCCTTCTCTGTGAGCGTACAGGGGATGCTGTGCTGCTGACATCTCAGCTGGATTTGCCCCAGATGGGATCATGCCCGGGCAGTGCTGGTTGATCAATAAAGCTACAATGAGTCTTTATTTAGTTCCTTCCTCGTGCAGCTGTAGAGATTCCGTCAGAGAAAGGGGAGGAGCGGGAGCCCCTCTGCTCTGGAGCCAGGCTGGGAGAGCTGGGGATGCTCACCTGCAGAAAGCTCCAGGGAGATCTCAGAGCCCCTTCCAGTGCTTAAAGGGGCTCCAAGAGAGCTGGAGAGAGACACTGGACAAGGGCGTGGAGTGCCAGGATGAGGGAGAATGGCTTCCCACTGCCAGAGGGCAGGGTTAGATGGGATATTGGGAAGGAATTCTTCCCTGGTGAGGCCCTGGCACAGGGTGCCCAGAGAAGCTGTGGCTGCCCCTTCCCTGAAAGTGTCCGAGGCAGGGTTGGATGGGGCTTGGAGCAACCTGGGCTAGTGGATGGTGTCCGTGCCCAGGGCAGGGAGTGGAAGGAGATGGTTTTTAACCTTTCGACCCAGACCAGTCTGTGGTTCTGTGACGTACTGACATATCACATTGATGGACCCTAGAGAGGCCAGTTCCACTGGAGGCCTGGTCAAAGCCAGGAGAAAATGCTGGATTTGGGTTTCAGAGGGCCAAAACAAGATGTAGGTTAGAAGGGACCAGCAGAAGTCTTAACTCCAACCTCCTGCTTAAGGCAGGGCTCCAAAGGTCAGGTTGATCAGAGCATTTGGTGTCCACTCAGGTACGGTAACCCTCTGAGGATGGAGATCCCACCACTGTGGATCTTGTCATAGCATTGTGCCACACAACCCTTGAAAGGGTTGTTTCATAACTGAAAGGATGGTTGGGCCCTGGCACAGCTGCCCAGGGCCATGGTGGAGTCACCATCCCTGGGGGTTTTCAAAAGACCTGTAGATGTGGCACTAGGGGACAAGGGTTAGTGGTGAACATGGCAGTGCTGGGGGAGTGGTTGGAACTGATGATCTTGTGACCTGGGAGGGCTTTTCCAACATTAATGATTCTGTGAATCACCGACTTTCTTGATGTGCTCCTGTGCCTGGTGTCTCGTGTCCTTTTGCCAGGCAGGGCCATGTCTCCCTTCTCCACAACCCTTCTCAGTCAGTCTCCCCAAGTCCTCTTTTCTCCTGCCTGATGGGTCTCTGCTGAGCTCCCAGCCCCAAAGGTCCCAGGTAAACCATGTCCCAGGACAGGGACCGTGCCCTGAGGGTTTGCCCTGCGTGCCACACACCTGCTGACCCTGCACTGGTCACTCAGAGTGGCTTAGGGAGTGACAGAGACCACCCTGGGGACACCAGGATGGGATCATGGGGGCTGCACATCCCGACAGAGGCATGAGGGGGGCTGGAGGAGGTGGTGGGACATGGCCCAGGAGGAGAAGGGTGGGACTAGAGGTGCTTTTTGGGTATCTTCTGCCAGAGCTGCAGTGGGACAGCTCTGACCATCTGTCACCCTCTGCTGGTCAGCGAGCATGGCAGGGCCTGGCCAGGCAGCCGGATGTGTCTGCTCACCTGTGCCCAGGTGTTGTCCAGCTCCCCCTCGAGGCAGCAGAGCCGCGCTGTGCCCAGCAGCTCCCACCCCTCGGGAGCTGCAGCCTGGGAAAGGGGCTGTGGCACCCAAACCTGCCCCCGAAGGGACAAACCAGAGGTTAGCTTGTGGCCAAGCACCCTGGAGCCTGGAGGTGATGGCACCACTCGAGGGTCAGACTGGAGCCTTTGAGCCCCGTGGCCAGCGGGGATGTGACAGGGGATGTCACCCTGCCACCGAGCTCTGTGGGGATGTCACCTCGGGGCAGGGCTGAGCCCGGCAGCCCCATGACCTGCCCTGAGGGCCCTGTGTGGATGGGATGAGCTGTGAGCAGCCCATGGAGCAGAGCCCTTGGCTCGCCCACAGCCTGGCACAGCGCGTCCTGCTGGGTTTGCTGCAGGGCAGGAGCTGCCATGTCCCCCCCCCCGGGCAGCCTGGCAGGTTTAGACTCCTGCCTGGTGCGTCTAGGAATGGACAGCTGGGGAGACGGGAGTGGAGAAGGGCATTGTCAAAGCTCCTTCACACACAGGGCTGCGGGTCTATCACCTTCCCTTGGTGGCTGGTGCCTGGAGAAGCAGTGACTGCAGTGAGCAGAGGAGTGGGGGTCTCGGGCAGGCGTTGGCAGCCCTTGGCTCTCCCCTGGGCTTTGAGGATGGAGCTGGAGCTGGATGGTGAGCCAGAAATGCCCACGGACATCCCAGCTTACCAGAACAGTGACAGTTCCGACACTGCTCCCCCCGAGCTCCCAGGGCTCAGCATCCCTGGAGCTGAGCGTTACCTGTGCGTGGGAAAACAGCCTTTGTGGAGGAACCCACACATTTGCTCTGCTCCTTCTGAAGTGCTGGGGTGCTCAGGGTGACCTCCGGGGCCGCCTGACGTCGGGAGCCGAGGTCTCCTGGGACACCCGGGATCTCTGCCAGCGTGGCGAGGTTGGCCCCAGGGAGCACGAACCAGTTCCTGGCTCCGCCAGCCGCCCTGCCCTCTTAATGAGGGATAATGAGGTGCATCTCATCAGCGCTGCAGACTTGCCCTCTGGCCACGGCGGCTGCCGGCAAAGCCCCCGGCAGGGACCCGTAGTGATGGAGGGGCTGGGGCAAGAGGGACTCCAGCCGGGGGCTCTGCGGGGTTGCGGTCTGCGAAGGGTGCATGAGCAGGGTGGGCCGGGAGGTGGGCGCTGGGACAGCGGCTGCGTGCCAGGGAGCCAGGGGCTGATCCAGCCCCCCTCAGTGACCCCGGCACATTGCCGGGGGGATTTCTTCCCATTGCAGACCTCACCTGGGTGAAGGGCCCACACTCTCAGCATTTGCAGGGGTACATCCAGCTGCCCAGCCACCTGTGACCGTCACCCACCCTGGCAGCCCATGGCCAGTACAAGTCCCTAGATGTGCCCCCTGGCAGCCCGGCCCGGCCCGGGGAACCCCTCGGTGCCAGGCGCTGGCACAGGAACAGACAGTGGTGCGGTGGCCGGGAACGAGACGGGATGGAAAGGAGACGGTGTTTGGCTGCAGGGGAGGGAGGATCAGGCAGGACCAGGCTGCGCTGCCCTGGCCCCGTTCCACGGCTTGTTCCCCCTGCACGGGTCACACGAGGCTGGGGGATGCTGCTCCTCGCTGTGGGACAGCCTGGGGGCTTCAAATTCCCGTCCCAGGGCTTTGAGGGATGGGAGGTCTGTGTGCTGAGGGGCGGCCCAGCACCCTTGGGTGAGTGGCTGGGGTGCGGGTGGCTGTCAGGGGTTGTCCCCATTGCTGCTGTCTGTTCTCTGCTTTTGCCTCCCCTCCTGGGCTGCACTCAGGGGTCCCCACAGCCCCTGCCTGGCTGGTGCTGCACCCCAGAAGCCCTTGCCCTGGCACTGCAGCCCATTGTGCCTTCTTGGCTGGCACTGCAACCCCCAGCCCCCCAAGCCCGGTGGCACTGCATTCTGTAGCCCCTTCCTGGCTGGCATTTTATGCAGAGCCCCCTGCCCAGTTGGCCCTGTGCCCCACAGCCCACTGTCCCCACCAGCACTGCACCCCATAGCCCTGTGCCCGTGGGGCTGCACCCCCAACAGCTGGTGCTGCACCCCCCAAGAGCTGCTCTTGCACCTCCAGCATCTGTCCCTGCACCCCGGGCTGTCGTGCAGACGTCCCCAAGCCCTGCCCTGGCACCGCTGCCACACAGCCCCATCCCACGCCCTGCCTGTTCACACGAAGACCCTGAGGCAGCGCCTGCCCTCGGGCACCCCAAAAGCTCCTCCCAGGTCAAGCGGGGCTGCACCGGGCCTGGCCGGGCTTCGCCTGGGCGTGAAGGGAGCCTGAGCGCAGGAGGGGCCAGGCGAGGCGGCAGGAATGCGAGTGGGAGAGCAGCCGGGCAAGTAGCGACAGCTCCTGGGAGCACGGATCCCACACACGGCTCGGGCAGGGAGCGGAGCCCCGGCACGGGGCTGGTGGCCGGAATGGGGCTCCCCATGGCTCACTCCCTCTGAGAGCCAGAGCGGAGGGCGGCAAGTCCCCAGGGGCAGCACGGCCACCGCGGGGGTCCTGGCCCCAGAGCTTGGCTCTGGCGTGGAGTGGCCGGAATTCCCCCGGCGGGTAATGCTCGGCCGGGCCGGCACGAGGTGCTGAGGATCCTGCGGGGCCGAGGAGCTGCGATGACCCCCGAGAAGGTGCTGAGGGAGGGGGTGCTGGAGAAGCGGAGCGGGGGGCTGCTGCAGCTCTGGAAGAAGAAGCGGTGCCTGCTGACTGAGAAGGGGCTGCAGCTCTTCGAGCCCAAGGGCTCGCGGCGCAAGGAGCTGAGCTTTGCCCGCATGAAGGCCGTGGAGTGCGTGGAGTGGAAGGAGCGGCACATTTACTTCACGGTGGTGATGGACGACAGCCTCGAGATCGACTTCCGCTGCGCCCAGGAGGACCCGGGCTGGAACGCCGAGATCACCATGGGGCTCGTGCGCTTCAAGAACCAGCAGGCGATGCAGGAGGTGCGCGCCCGGCACAGCTGCCGAGCAGGTACCGGAGCCACCGCGGGTCAGGGAGCAGGACCCATCCCAGGATGAGGTCCCTGGCCACAGATTCCCATCCCTGAGTGGTTTGAGGAATCACAAAGGGGGTCCCTGGACCGGGGTGAGCCTGCAGGTTGATGTTCCCATGTCCCCCTGCGCTGGCTGGGACACTGCCATGGGTTTCGCCTCTCTGTATCCCTGGAGAGGGACTTTCTAACATCCTCCCTCTGTCTGGGGTGGCCTGAGGGATACGGGGCCCTTTGCCATCCTGCACGTGGGATGGGGTGGGGATGGTGGCTGGCCCCACTCTCCAGTCCCCTCAGGATGCCCCATGTCCCAGCACTGGCCAAGCGGGTGACAGGAGCCTTCTCTCCGCAGTGGTGCAGCTGGACGCAGCCCCGGTGGGACAGCCCAGGGAATCGCAGCTTCCCAGGAGTCGGATGGAGATGACCCTCAGCTCGGCAGGTGCTGGGGAGAACGGGATCCCTGCGGGCAAGTGAGGCCACTGCTGTGCAGCCCGGGGACGAGGACAGTGGCCCTGGGGAGGCTGGTGCGGGCACTGGCTCCCCCCCATACCAGGGCAGGACAGAAGCACCGCAAGAGCTGGGCTGGCACAGCCACCTCCCCTTGGCAGAACAGGGCAAAGGATGCAAGCAGGGCCACCACCTGGGGCATCAGACAAGGCAGAAGGTGACATCCCTGCCTGGGGCCCCACCACTCTTCATTCAGCTGACATGTGAAGGACCTTGGTGCACTGGTGGGGACCCCAGGCCTCTCCTGCAGGACAGGGGATGGATGAGGCTTTGCCTGAAGGATCCGTGTGACAGGGAGCTCTGCCTGTGTGACAGTGACACCGGGACAGATGAATGTGGCTGGGTCCCAATTTTAAAAAGGGGCTGGAGAGCTGCTGCTGCAGCAGGGACCCCTCAGCAGGGCACTGAACCGATGGCATGGTGACACAGCTGTGCTGTGGGACATTGTCTCACTTTGGGATGTCCTTGGGCTGTTGGGGAATGCTGGGGACCCCAATTCCCTGTACCAAAAGTGTCCCCAAACAGAACTTTCATCTTCTTACCCTGGTGTTGCTTTGATTTGTGGGACCCCACAGGGCACGGGAGAGCACAAATCCCGCCAGTCATGACCCCTAAACCAGCATCCCCCAGTCGGGCTCCAAGGCCCCCCACTGGCACCCCGAGACTCCCTGGTCACCAATCCCGCTGCGCCCGTGTCCCCAGGGATTCCCACGGTGGTTTGTGTGCCGGTGACGCGGGAGCAGCGCCGTGGCTTTGCAGCAGGGAAGGGATGGCCTTGCCCCGACAGGCAGCGCAGACAGCAGCGCCTGGAGCCACCAGCGCGCTCCGCAAGCCGGAGCCTGAGCCCAGCCCGGGGCCGGAGGCGCTGCGGATCCTCCCGGAGATTTCCCGGTCGCCTGGGAATCACTGAGCGCGGTGTCCTGATGCCCCCGGCCGCGGCAGCTGGCCCCAGCCTGCATCCCAGCCTGCACCCCGCGGGGCCCACGGGGTCCCGTCCCCGTGCCAGGGCAGCGCCGGGTGGCTTTGGGGACGGTGACGTGGCCGGAGCCTGCTCACCGTGCAAGGCCAGGCTCGTGCCGGCTCTGCAGAAACAGGCACTGGGGCCGGGACTTCCCCCCCAGGCAAGCCTCCTTGGCCAGCTGGTCCTCAGAGCTGCATTTACTGAGACCCCCCCGGCTGGGAGTGGAGGGGGGGGGCAGGCTGGGGGTCGCAGATGAAGCCGGACCCAAACTGTGCACAGATGGAGCTCTGCACCATCCCGGTGCCATGACAGGGACATGGGGGGCTCCAGGGATGGTGGGACCCTCCACAGGACATGCTTCAGGTGTTGTGCCCTATATGGACAAGCCCCAGGAAGGTGCTGGTGCTTGCACAACATTTCCAGGGCGAGGATCATTTTCCTGGGGTTTCCTCTAAATCCCCAGCTCCTGGAGTCAGGGGATTCAGTCAAAGCCCTGTGAGCATCCCAAGCCTGTGCCATGGTGGGTGCCGGGGTGGGGAGCACCTAGTGCAAGGGGGTTCCCAAAGTCACTAGTTTTATCCAGTGTGACTCCCTTTTTTCAGTTTTTCTGCTCTCTTGCTCCCCGTAAATAGATATTTTATGTTTTCCAACTGCCAGCAAGGAACTGGCAGAGAAAAGGATCAAGGGGCAGGGGTGTAAGCACCAGCCCTGGCTGTGGCATATCCCCAGGCACTGATGATGAGGCAGCAGAGAGGCCACAGTACCTGAGAGCTGGGGAGAAATTCAGGCAGTCAGTGGAAGGAGAGGACAGTAAGAGAACACAAATCCCCGTGTCAGCGTTTCAGGTCCTGGCACAGGGAAAACCGAGCTTTTCCATCCTCATCCTGGGCCCCTCATCCAGACCAACACACATCCAGGGTCCCTGCCTGGACCCCATATCCCCCAGGGACTTTAGAGCTCCCCAAGCCTCCAGGTTTGGGATTTTCTTCTGAGCAGACACCCACACCTGCCTGATGCACCCTCAGTGGGTGGATTCCCAGCCTGACCCTGGAGCAGGGGCTGGGGGTCAGAGCCAAGCCAGCGGCGTGGGAGTGGGTGGTATGGTGGCTTCATCTGCCCCTGGGGAGGCTGAATGTCTCATGCAGAGGAAAAGTCACCCTGAGACTGAAAAACAATTAAACAGCCAAGAGACCCGGCCAGGAAGTGGAGTAGGGCCAGAGGCTGGAGCATCCCCAGCACCAGGGACGTGGTGCCAGCACACTCCCAGGCAGCCTGGAAAGCAGGAGAGGACCCACGGGAAGCATTTCTGATGCCCTCAGAGGTGGGGAAACTGAGGCACAACAGGAGGATGGGGGTGGTTTTGTGGCCCCTCAGCCCCTCCAGCACACAGGCTCCAGTGGTGAGGAGGGGCTGGCCAGACCCTCCGGGGCCCCAGGGAGAGCCCTAGAGAGGAGAGAGATGCCCCGGAGCACCCGGAGTTCAAAGGCAGGAGCCTGAAAATCTGGCTCTGCTGCTCCCAGCCCGCAGTGCCCCCGCTCCATCAGCCCTCCCCACACTTCTCTGAGGGTGCCCGGTGCTGAGGCTGCTCTGGGGGGCTGCCCTGTGCCCCCTACACTGGGCAGGGGCTCTGCCAGCACCCACAGAGACTGGCACCCTCCCTGCAGCACCACGAGTGTGCAGTGGGTGCAGGGGGAGAGGAGTTTTTTCCACCTGATGACATCCCAGGTCTGGCTTTGGGATCAGTTTGGGGCTGGCTGGACAACCTGAGTGCCATGGAGGGCAGTGGAGTCTCAGTGCTGAGACAGGGAAGTGCAGCCTGATGGTGCCAATGCTTTTGTCAGGTGGGACCATGTGTGGGACCTCCTCCATCACCAAATTCCCTGTGGATCTCTCCTGGCACTGCCCTGCTTCTCCTGGGATCATCCCTGAGCTTGTGGGTGGTTCCTAGTTAGATAAAACTGAAAAAAAAAAAAAAAATCCCAGCTGTAGCAAGTAGCATTCTGCTTTTTGGCTTCAGGTCAACTGTCCAACTTCATCCAGATGCTCCTAAAATGATTTCATTGTTGACCATTGCAGTGGTTTGAGTTCGCCAATCCAATTTAAATGCAGTAGTTCAAATTCAGGCCTCTTATTCAGGACATTTCCCTCTNGGTTACAGCATCTGACCCCTGTGAAAGTCCTTCCCACACCTTGCAGCCTTCCCATAGCTGCTTTCGTGGGCCATGTCAGTTTATGGGGTACAGTTTTAAGGATGAGCTGTTCTAATATAAAACAAAAGTTCTCTCACCTCTCTGGAGTCATCTTCATCTTCATCTCTGAAATTACAATTAATTACAATTCCTAAATCACTGAATTTTAGTTTGGGACCCAACACCTGCCCAGAGCTCTGCTATGTCTGTGCCCACGCTCCAGGGGAGCAGAGGCCGGGATGTCCCCAGCACTGCTCTGGGGAGCTTGGCCACCTCCAAAGAATCCTCTTGCATTTGGGTGTAGGAAGAAATAACTGTCCTTGTACCACAGATCTTGGGGTGCTGAGGGGGTCAGGGCAGGGATTGCAGGGATTACACATTAATGCCCCAACCACAGGGTCCTGCTGGAGCGTCTTGGACTGGGTGTCCCAGGGGGTTGAGGACTGTGGCTGTGACATTCCCCGCAGTGGAGCTGAGGCTGTGGGAGCCCATGGAAGGGCAGGGACTCACCAGGATGAAACAAAACCAGGGCCCAGACATTGCTGGAGCTGCAGAGGGAACAACCAGCACAGCCCAGCACCCATCTGTCCCCCACCATCCCCGAGCAGGAGCCACTGGGCTGCTCTGGGGGTGGGAGTGGCCCAGCCCAGCCAAAAGTGGATACTGAGATGTGTCTCAGAGACAGATGGAAAGGTCCACAAATACCCTGAAAATGTCCAAAAACTCTGTCCAAAATCCCTCCCTGGGCCAGAAATTTTGGATTTTTTTGAATAGTCTTTTTTTTTTATGTAGAACATTTTGCCTTAGGCTGGAAGCCAGCCTGGACTTTATGATACTCAAACTGATGTAGCTGCTGAGCCACGGCTGCCACTGGCACAGAACAGCCCAAATCCCCCTCCTAGTGAGAAGAGCCCACAGGATCAGCACTGGGAAGGTTTCATGTGTCACTGGCAAAGCCATTGAAAGCTTAAAGTCTGCAGTGGGTGGCTCAGCTCCATTTCAATAATGCCTTTCCACTCTCCTAAAGTAGGTAATTCCTCCTTATTTAACAAAGCCTTTTCCATGTGCCAGTGGCCGAGGCAGGAGCCTGTGCTGTTCCTAAAGGGCCCCTTGGCTTTTGGAGAGCCCTCCTCAGCTTTGTTGCCTTCTGCAAACATTTCAAGCCTCCCCAAAATATTCAAGCAGAGAAAAACAAACTGTCCATGATATTTCTAGAAGTGGAGGGTGTTTCTTGCATTTTGGGATAATTGTCCTGCTTTGGCATCCAGCCCCAGAGCTGCCTCCACATGGATTTGCTCTCTGTAGCCAAGTGGAGAGGGCAAGTCCCATGCCCGTGGATGGAGGGGCTGGCATGGGCACAGTCCTGAGCTGCACCAGAGCTCGGGATTCCCAGAACAGGGGGCTGTGGCTGCAGGAGCAGGACACGGAGCAGCACATCCCAAAGGGATGAGAAGCCTCTGCGCTGGCGGGCAGTGGGAAATGGGGGTGTCCTGGTGGGGCTGATGCAATTGGGTGAAGATCAGTGGGGCAGATGAGCTGGGAGAGGTCTCTCAGCCCCGTGGGACATATTTGGGGTCTGGCCTGAGGCTGTGCTGGTTCCCAGGCTAGGCTGTGATGATTACCCAAATTCTGGCCCCCTTTCCATCTCAGGGCATCCCTCAGGTTTGGTGTGAGTTGTTCACAGATGCAGCAGGATGAGGAAATTCACCCCAGGGCTGCAGAAGGCATCGGCTCTTGGAGAAGCATCCCGGGACCTTCCACTGCACTGTCACCAATCCACAGAGCAGGTGGGACGGGTTGGATTCCTCTGGCAGCTCAGGAGGATGAGAGCTGCTGGGTGGTCTGCAGGAGAAACGCCCATGTGGGATCACTCCTCAGGACAAGTCCCATGGCCCTTCACAACTTCATTGCCACCTGACCCTGCAGCCTTGCAATCACCTGGCTTAGGGGGTGACCTCGCTGTCCCCTGGTCCCTGAGCTGTCCCATAGAAGGAAAACCTTCTCCCACACCATGATGAGATCTGTGGGGCATCATCTGTCCCAGTCCAGTGACAAACCTGGTGCAGCTGGTGGTCTCCTGTCACCCCCCAGCGCTGGGCTCTGAGCGTGGCAGTGAGGGGGGATGGATGTGAGGGTGAGGCCCAAAGGACACCAGAGGCTCAGCTGTCGTTTCTAAGTCTGTCTTGGAGGCTCTGGGAGCTGTTGTCTTTGTGAATTCCATCGGGCTTGATGGAACGAGGATGGTGCTTGAGAGAGGGCGAGGACAGGATGGGTAGGAAGGTTCAGAGGAGGGGAAGAGATCCCTCCAGCATTGCTTCAAGTCCATTTCTTCAGGGAGATTGGCTTCATGTAGGGCAGCTGAAGTGCTCGCAGGGGTCAGGTACCTTTGCATTTGGTGTCCCAAGATCTTGAGGAGCCAGGGACCATTGGGCAGCTCCGGCAGCCCCTGCCATGAGTGTGGGGCTGATGCACCAACACCCTCCAGGGACTTGGAAGGTCCAGAGGGGAAAAGTGCCCCATCCCTCTAAACACATGCCAGAGGGTGCACTTGTAAGAGACTAAACACAGGTACATCCTGTACATCCTGTACAGGTAACACCTGTACGTCACAGGGACATTCAGGGACAAGCAGCTGTCCCTGGGGACCTGGTCCTGGCTGGGTCTGACCTCCCCGTAGAGCTCTCTGGGAATTTTCTGTTGGCATCCATCCCCTTGGTGGCAGCCCATGGGGAACCTTTCCCTTCAACCAGTGGCTCCCAGTAACAGGGGGATATTTGACTTGTAGCAGCAGCAGAAGCACATGGATAAATCATAGAATCATGGGATAGTCTCAGTTGGAAGGGACCCACAAGGATCATTGAGTCCAACTCTTAAGTGAACAGGGATCAAGCCCATGACCCGAGTGTTACCAGCACCCAGCTCTGACCAGCTGAGCTAATCCCAGATATATTTTTATTATTTTGCTCTGAATTTGCCCTCAGCACTGCTCTCCCCCATAGACTTCCAGCCTGATCCTTCCCACCCCCAGCAGCTCAGAGTGGTGTCCAAGGCCCAGGTGGCACCTGATAAAACAACCCCTCACCTGGAGGCAGCTCCCTGTGGTTTGTGAGCCAGAGATGGGGACTCAGAATGTCCCCTCTGTGTCAGCTGGGGAGGAGGGATGGGAGGTCTCGGTCTCTGCAGCCCCCATGGCAGAGCCGGGGTTTTGAAACTGATGGGAAAACCCCAAATCGAGGGGTCACATTGCCCCATCCCTCTCCTGCCCTTTCCTCCTCCTCGCTGCGGGTCTCAGCAGAGGATGAAACCTGAGACTGGAGCAAATGGCATCCGAAGCAGCCCCCGCCCCATCCCCGGAGCTGTGGGAATGCAGCGCCTTTGTCACGGGCTAATTTTGGCTCCTCTGTGCTCCGAAAACAATCCCAAGGCATCCGAGAGGAAAGATGCTGAAGGCCTGGCCCCGCGGGGGCTTTTCCTTATAAAGGTCTAACGGCGCTGGTTAAAGCCTCCTCCTCCTCCTCGGTGACAGCAGATCCCCTGCGCTGGCGTTTGGAGCCAGGGAAGGGTCCTTGCAGGGGTCCCGGGGCTGGGCTGGATGCAGGGGGGTTTCTCCCCTGCCCACTGGGATTTGCTTGGTGCAGTTCACACGAGGATGGCACTGCCGCTGCCATTGCCACTGTCACCGATCTCCCACCAGCTTGTGGGGATCCCCAAAGCTCCCGTTGGTGTCCAGGCAGGGGGAAGGAGCCGAGAAAGCTCTGCAGGATGGGGGCTGTCTGTGCTCCCCACCATGGGAGCTGCCCCACTCCTGCAGCTGCGTGTCCCTCCCGCCCATAAAAGCTCCAAGATTAACATGCCAGGCATTGTCTTTGCTGGGCCCCACATTGGGAATTGTTTACTCCTAAATTTGTCCCTAAAAATATCCCGGGGAACAGGTGTTGCCTGCCCTGCAGTCCTTGCCATGCAAAAGGACACTGGGCAAGGGGCTTTGTGGGGAGCAGTGGGGACAGACAGCAGCTTTGCCACTGCTTTTCATGGGGAAAACCTCCGGGCTCGTGAGAGACTGGGCCTTGCTTGAGCATGCCAAGCTGCAGTGCAGTGCTGGGTGAGTGGGGCTGGTCCTTCTCCTTAAAGAGGGGACTGTGCCCTCCTTGGTCCCAACCCCACCTGGTGAAGTGTGACCCCACATTTGCTGGTTTACGCCATCACCCCTCAGCAGTGCGGTGTGGCCTGGTGAGGTTCACTCTCCTGCTCTGGTGGCTCTGGTGGCTCCCAGGAGGCCCCTTGGGCAGTGCTGTCCTGTGTGTGCCCCATCGTGCAGGGGTCAGCACGGCAGCAGGTCCCAGGCTGCTCACACCCCCTCCCCTGCCTTTTCCAGCACCTCTGGAGCTCTGTCACACTGGACAGATGCAAGGCAGAGGTGCCAGGAGGATCCACCCCATCCCCACGGCATCACCAGCACCGGTCAGCCCGATCCTGTCTGTGTGTCCCCAACAACCCACGTGTGAGCAGGTGCTGTCCGAGCTGGGAGCATTCCACTGCCCAAAGGGGTTCCAAGAGAGCTGGAGAGGAACTCTGGGACAAAAGATGGAGAGACAGGACAAGGGGGAATGGCTTCCCACTGACAGAGGGCAGGGATAGATGGGATAGTGGGGAGAAATTCTTCCCTGTGAGGGTGGTGAGGCCCTGGCACAGGGTGCCCAGAGAAGCTGTGGCTGCCCCACCCCTGGAAGTGTCCAAGGCCAGGTTGGACGGGGCTTGGAGCAACCTGGGCTAGTGGAAGGTGTCTCTGCCCACGGTAGGTGTGGGACTGGATGATCTTTAAGGTCCCTTCCCACTCAAACCACTCCAGGATGATTCCCATGCAAACAGCCCTGGAATTCTCTGAACCAAAGGAGGGTTGTGGGTGCCCTGGGACACGAGTGCGGTGACACACGGGTGACCTGTGTGTGTCCCTGTGTTCCAGGCGGTGCCCCAGGTGTGAGCAGCAGTCCCAGCACTGCCGGGGCTTGCAGCAGATGCCTGCAGAGGAGGGGATTTGTGCTATTTTTACCAACCACTTGCAGGCAGGGCTGGGATTCAATACCCCCCATCAGCCACAGCCCCGGCAGAGCGCGGCTGTCCCGAGGCCAGGCGTCACCTCCCTCCTGCACAGCCAGGTAAGACACTGCCACTGCCCCGTGCCCCTCTCCGGGTGTGCTAGTGGTGACATGGGGATGAGACCCCCAGCACTTGCACGTGACAGAGAGGAACCCCCAGCACGTGAATTTGCCTGAATTTCTCCCTCTCTCTGAGGTGGATCAGACATTTCCTCTGCTCTTGGAGAGAGGACTGGCGAGACTGCAACGGGGACAAAGACTTTGGAGCTGATATTTGCCTGTTTTTTTTCCAAAAAGTGGCAAACAGGACGGTCTGGGGAGCATTTGCCCGAGTGTTCCAGCCTGGCTCACTGGTGTGAGGTTCAGGGTGGGAGCAGAGTGTGGAGTCCTGGTAGCTGGGAGAGCACTCGTGGTTTGTCTCCAGCCTCCTGGGATCGGGGAGGATGTCAGGATTGACTGTGGTTGGATTTATGGGATTATTTCCTTTAAGGATTTCTATGATCCAGGGGTTCAATAAGCTTTATGAGCTTTTCACAGCTAGGACGGTGCAAATAGTGCAGAATTAGTCTTGTCCCCATCAGGGAGCGAAGTCTCTCGTGGATGCTCCAGATCCAGCTGGAGTCCAAAAGTCCTGGCACTGGGGATTGCTGGGGATGTCTCACTGGCACAGCCAAATCCCTGCTGTTGTTTGGGAAGCCAATTTAGGACTATTTGGCCCTAAAACATGACTGACCTTGGTAGAGGTCATGAGCTCGAGGTGTGGTGTGGATCCCACCCCAAGGAATGCTGGGCTCTGCTCCAGCGGGGGACAATGGAAACGCTGAGAGGCTGTGCCCAGCCCTTGCCAGCTCCAGGGAGAGAAAGGCTCCTCTGCCACCCCCGAAATAAACTGGGGGGCAGCAGCTGGGACCCAGCCTGCTCAAGGCACCAGAGCTGCCTGGTGTCCTCTGGGATGTTTGTCACAGCACCAAAAACCTTCACAAAGGCAGGAAACAGGATCTGTCTGATGTGGTTTGAGGACAAAGAAATTCCTGTTCTTGGGATTTTTCCTTGTAAATCCAGGGATCTGGATTGGAAGGGTCTGGGGGAGATGATTCCTGCTGGGATTTTATTACATTTCCCCCCTCCAAACTCCATTTATTCAGGACATGTCTCTGGCTGAGCTGTGGGGGCATGAGGAGGGAACAGGGACAAGGAGACAGAGCCAGTAGGTGCCCTGAGATTTGCTTGGCACAGGCTTCATGCAACCCTGGGAGCAGCTGTTTGAGATCAGCTTTTCATTTCCCCCTAGCAGGAATCTTTGGGGTCTAAAGCAGTTTCCAAATTTCGGGGCATGCAAAAGGATCAAGGCAAAAAATCCCAGCTTGTCCATTTCACTCCTAAACCCATGCCCGGAAAATGCTGTTTGAGGGGAAAAAAAAAATTAATAAGCATTGGTATTTCCCCCCACATTTTTCTGCTGCTTGGTCTTGCAGGGTGCCCCGGCTGCTCAGCACAGGAGGGGTCAGCAGGGTCAGAGCAGGGCCAGGGGAGCAGCATGGGCTGGAGCAGCTGCCAGGGCTTGGGACCACCAGGCAAATGTAAAATAGGAAACCTGGAGTGTTTCACCTGGAATGTGGCTGCTGAAGGAACCTGCTTGGCTGTGGGCTCTGACTTAGAGAATCCCAGAATGGTTTGAGTGGGAAGGGACCTTAAAGCTCATCCAGTCTCACCCCCTGCCATGGGCAGGGACACCTTCCACTAGCCCAGGTTGCTCCAAGCCCTGTCCAACCTGGCCTTGGACACTTCCAGGGATGGGGCAGCCACAGCTTCTCTGGGCACCCTGTGCCAGGGCCTCACCACCCTCACAGGGAAGAATTTCTCCCCAGTAACCCATCTAACCCCGTCCTCTGTCAGTGGAAAGCCATTCCCCCCTTGTCCTGTGACTCCAGGCCCTTGTCCCAAGTCCCTCTCCAGCTCTCTTGGAGCCCCTTTAGGCACTGGAAGGGGCTCTGAGGTCTCCCTGGATCCTTCTCTTCTCCAGATTGGACAAGCCCAGCCTTCTCAGCCTGACTCCAGAGCAGAGGTTTTGCTCCTTGCTCCGGTTGGGTTTTGGCTCTCCCATCTCTGCCATTGCCCACGGGAGCTGCAGGACAGGACTCCCTGAAGTGCGGGGACCCCCGAGGCACTCCCATTTCTCCTGAGATTTCCAGCCTCCATCCCTTGCCTCGAGCTGGGGCGGGCGACGCAGCCGGCGGGGGAACAGCTCGGAGCTTGGGAAAAGCCCCGAGGAGCAGGAGCCCGAGTCCTGCAGGGCCGGCTGGCGGCACGCTGGAGCTTGCCCGAAATGCAGTCAGGTTTTCCCGGAGCCCGGCGGCTCGTCCCGTGTTTCGCAGCAGGATGGAGGCTGCGGAGCTGCTTCCCTCCGCCGACAGCGCGGGGCAGCACCGCACCTCGGCATCGCTCCCTCGCTGCCCTCTGGGTTTGTGTGCGTTTGGGATTTGCAGCTTTGTTTCAGCTTCTTTCCCTTTCTTTGGCAGGGAACAGCACACGCCGCAATGCCAGAGCCGTGAGTAGCTGGAGTCCCCTCGGATCCCATAAAGCCTCGCCCGGCTGCACTTTGTCCCTTTGGGGAGGATCAGCGGGGAGACCCTGCCCTGCCCTAGACCTCTGTGCCATTCCCCTGGCAAAAAACTGTCTTTAAATGCAAATTGTTCACCCTTTCAATGTCCCAGTTCAAACCTTGGGGCTTTCCTAGATCCCAAAATGTGGATCTGAGGGTGGGCAGCAGGTCTGGATTTGCTGTGAGGCTCTCTGTAGCACATTGTACAAAAGCAACACATTCCCTGGTGAGCAGAGAAGGGAGAAACTCCCTGCAAAGCTTTCCTGGAGTAAGGACACGGGGGATGTCCCAGCCCCGTGAACCTGAGTGGGATCCAAGCATCCTGCCCCAGCTGCAGTGGGAGTGGGGGAATGACGGTGTCTGAACCGCAGGGACTGAGCTGGGGTTGGCACGATGGGCACAATGCCAGCTCACCTGTCACACCTGAGTGACATTTGGGCTTTCTTAGCTGTGGCCCTGAGCTCCCACTGCATTTCCAGAGGGCACCTTCACCTCAGACCTGGCTCACGTGCTGGTGGCAGCTGTGAGATACAGAAATAAGGAACCAACTGCAACCACACAAGATGCTTTCCTTGACTGTCCCTTCTTTTTTACTCTCATTCCTTGATGCGTTGTTCTCTTCTCTTGCTTTTACTGCTCCTCCCTGGCTGCTCACCTGCCTGCAGGGAGGTAAGTGCCTTTCTCTTTGGGAGAGATCTCGGTGCTGCTCTGCGTTTGCTGCGCGTTTGTTTTCAAAGGGTGTTTTCTTTCCCTCCCCTTTCCCCTAGAGAAAATCCAAGATCACAGCCTCACGCAAACTCTTGTTGAAGGTGAGTCCTGAGGGCTGGAAACTCCCTCGGTTTGTCTTGCTGGGGGAAAGGAGCCGGGTTGGAGCACGTGGTCGGTGGGACAGGGATGAGGAACCACACAAGGATGGGCTGTGGGGAGCAGCTCCCACCCCACCTCTCTCTTCTCACTCATGTGGGATCTGTGGTCCAAACAAACCTCCCCTTCACTGAGGTGGGGAGAGACCCCCACACCTTCAGCTCTGAAGCCTCAGCCCGTTTGTGCTCCAGCACAAGCCTGGGAGCTCCCCGGGCTCTGGCTTGGGATAAACATTCCCTGCCCCAGCAGAGGCAACGTCAGCACCCAGCGGGACCATGGCTCCCACAGCCCCCGGTGCCCGGCCCCGCCTGCCCTCAGGGCCCCACATCAAAGCTGTGGGGAGGCTTTGATGTGTGTTTGGGGACAGCAAGGAGGGGGTTGGCACACGAGGCTGTCCCATCCTACAGGTGTTGTGTGAGTGGCTCGGGGAGAACCAGGGGCCTGTTCAATTCACACTTCTGCCATTTCCTTGTGCTCACAGAGTTTGATGCTGGCCAAAGCCAAGGAGGAGTGGGATCAGGAGATTGTGGACAAGCAGGCAGAGAAGGAGAGGTACCTGTCTGAGCGGGTCACTCCCCTGCACACCAGTGGGCTCTCTTTGAGCCAGCTCCAGGTACTCCTCAGGCCCGAGGGTGGAGCAAGCTCCTTGAGATTATGGAGGGGCCTTGCTCACCGCTCTCCTGTTTTCTTGGCCCCCAGGACCTGTGCAGGGAGCTGCACGAGAAGGTGGAAATTGTGGATGAGGAGAGATACGACATTGAAGCGAAATGCAACCATAACACCCGGGAGGTAGGAGGGAGGACGGGCTGGTTCCTTCTCGAAACTCCCTCCCAGTGGCAGCTCTGGCCTCAGTGGGGATGTGTCATGGACCAGGCTGAGCTGGGATGTGGGACAGGCACCAGGGTTATCTCAGGGCTGGTGTTTGCTCTGCAAGGCACCACTCAGAGCAAGGTTCAACCCTGCCCAAGGGAATTCAAACTGTCCTCAGGGTCCACAGAGAGGTTCCTCGCTCTCCTGGTCACCTCTGTAGGTCTGAGAGCTTCTCGTGGTACAGCTGCCACCTGAGCAGGCTGGGCCCAGCCCATGGCCCAGCTCTGAGCCTGGGCAGGCAGAGCCTTGGTGGGCATGGTCCTGGAGGAGAGGTGCAGACCCCTCTGGGGCTCGGTGCTGGCAGAGCCTACTGCTTCCCACAGGGGCTCTTTGTGCAAGGCAGCCAAGCAGTGACCTCCCACTCCTCCTCCTCCCCTCCCCCTGCAGATTAAAGATCTGAAAATCAAAGTTCTTGATCTCCGAGGGAAGTTCAAGCGCCCTCCCCTGCGCCGGGTCCGCGTCTCGGCCGATGCCATGCTCAGGGCTCTGCTGGGCTCCAAGCACAAGGTGTCCATGGATCTCAGGGCCAACCTGAAGTCTGTCAAGAAGGAGGACACGGAGAAGGTGGGTGACTCCTCTGGAGGCTGGAGATGAAGACACTTCCTAGGGGTGCCCTTGCCGTTCTCCAGGGTTCCCTGTGTTCACTCCTCATCAGCCCTGGAAAGAGTCTTGTGAGGCCATTCCCACTGTGGGATGTTGTGGGACCATGTAGGACCAGTTTGACTGGGCCAGGCAACTGGTGGATGGTAACGTGAGATTTAGGGCTGTGTCTGTGGTGCTCTTCTCTCCCAGAGCGTGTGGGGGTCTCTCACCTGGGCCCCCTTGGCACCACTGCTGAGCTGCACATGCAGAGCCTGATCTTTGATCTTGTAGGGAACCAGGAGAGCTCCTGTGGGGCACAATCACACCCAGAAAACTCCCAGGGAACTCCAGACCCAGATTAGATAAGACAGCCAGGCCCAGCACTTGGCCTGAGATAAATGGCCCAGTCCCCACCAGTTTGGCAGAGGTGGTGAGAGAGGAAAGTCTCAACGCCAGTGATACCCAAACCTGCCCGGGTGTGCAGGTGCCCCAGCACCAGGAGCTGTGCCTCATCCCCAGGGCCTCTCCCCAGAGGGGTTTCACCAGCTCATCCCAGCTACGCAGACTGGATGAGAATTGGATGAGCAGAACTGGATGAGAATTTCAATTTTCATCTGTTTTTCCTTTGTCTCCTCATTGTGGGATAACACTTTTCCAGCCCTTTGGACAGAAAACTGTGCTTACAGCCCTGGGCACCAGGTGGAGAATGGATCTGTGTTTGTTTTAGATGTGAGATGGTGTTGGGGCACAGCTTGTAATCTATGAATGCTGGCAGAGCAGACACCTGGGCACGCTCCCAGAGCTGCTGTCACCTGCCCAGAGCTGGTGTCACCTCCCCTGTCTGCTCTGGAAGTGTCTGCCAGGCTCCCACTGTCACACCAACAATCCCAGTCCCCACCAAAGGCTCAGAGAAAGTGGAGGTGGGGTTTATGTGGGCTGGGAGGGCAATGCAGGAAGTGTTTTTACTGACATTTGCCCCACTGTGCTGGTGTAAACCCAAAGTCCCACGTGGTTTCTTCCTCCTAAAGAAATTTTTCTGGGATTATCGAGTCTTCCAGTGCATGAATGCAACTTGGCCAGGCTTTGAGGAGGGGAGTATCCACATGGATCCAGATCTCCCTGTGGAGATCAGGCCGCTGTTTGCCACCTCCCCAGCCAGCTCCTCGTGCAGGGACACAAGGCAGAGGGACAAGGACTTTGCGAGAGGGCAGCTGTGTCCCCCAGCTGAGGGCTGTGCAGGGGGAGGGACGGGGCAGCGCTGCCAGACCCTCATCCCCCAGCCCTGTCCCTCTCGCAGGAACGCCCTGTGGAAGTGGGTGACTGGCGCAAGAACGTGGAAGCCATGTCGGGCATGGAGGGGAGGAAGAAGATGTTCGATGCTGCCAAGTCCCCCACGGGGCAGTGAGAGGTAGGGCCGGGTCCTGATCCCCCTGTGCTCCCTCAGCCTCCTGGGCTGTGCTTGGGGAGATGCAGAAATGCCCCCACTCCCTACAGAAAAAGGCAACCCATCCCCATGTCCCACCCCACACTTAGATGGGGGTCTGTCCCACACCTCCCTGCCATAGGGTCCCTGCCAGCCCCTCTTCTCCTCTCCGGGGTGCTCCCCTCTGGGTGTGCTGCCCGTGCCACCCTCATCCCGTGGGCATCACTGGCACCACCATCAGGCTGCTGGCAGCAGCCAAAGCCGCCCCCTCTGCCCCTCTGCTGTTTCTTTCCCACAGGAGCACTGGGAAGAAGACTGTCCCCATCCCTGCTGCCAGCCCTCCCTCGCTGCTCCTCTGTCCCTTTGTGCCCTTCCCTGAATTCCCACTGAGCTGAAACACAAGGACAACGGTGTGGGAAGGAGAGCTGAGCTTCTTACTTCCAGCAGTGCCCTCAGCCCTGCTCCTGCACAGCATCCCCCCTCCATCAGCCACACAGGCCGTGCTGTCCCCAAGGGCCACTGGCCACCCCTCCCCTCTCAGCTCTGCAGAGATGCCCCATAGGCAGCTGCTGCTCCCCCTATGCCCACGCCTGGCGGCTCAGCCCAAGATATGTCACCCCGAGATGTCCTTGTGCAGCCACACGTGTATTAAAGGACGTGTCCTGGGCCGAGGTTGCGTGGGCTCGTCACTGGGGGAACTCTGCCCAGGGCCAGGGCTGGGTCACCCTGAAATGTCCCCATGCTGGCACTCAGACACCACACTCCGGGGTCACACAGGCTTTGGGCTCATCCCTTCCTGCCCCGGGCCGCTCCTCGTGTCCCACCAGCTCTGCTGAGCCCCCTGGCCCCATTCAGGCCACCCTTGCTGGGCCTCAGGGGTGCAGCAGCTTCCCACCCACCAGGCTGGGTGAATAGAGCTGCCTGTTCTCCAAGCCCCACTTCTCCTCCGGTTTTGGAAAAGCCTTCAGAGCTCCAGACACCAACTCCCTCACCGGCTGCCTCACCACAGGCGCTGGAGCTGTGGCAATTGGGGCAGCCCCATTTCAAGGCTTAATTCCAGAGAGGAATCCATATTTCAGGCCAACCATCCCGTGCTTCCCCCCCAGCCCAACCGTTTCCTGTGTCACAGCCCCCCAAACTGCAGCTGGTCAGTGAAAGCAGCTGGGAATGTGGCAGCTCATTCCAGAGCAGGGCTGGAGGGGTGAATTAGTGAGAATTCAAACCACAAGGGGTCTCCTGGCTGGGGGCACTGCAGGAGGTGCTCAGCCCACACACACAGAGCATTGCTCTTGGTAGTTGCAGTAGTGCCTTGTCTGTGTTCCCAGGGTATCCAGAGGAATTGCAGCATCCACAGATTCAAACCCACACCACACTGGGGTGTGTTGCAGCACCCCCCATCCCTTTGGAGCGAGCCTGTAAAGTGCAGAAAATGCAATAAACTGGGAGCAA
Source organism: Cnemophilus loriae (assembly GCA_013397755.1). NCBI lineage: Eukaryota > Metazoa > Chordata > Aves > Passeriformes > Corvidae > Cnemophilus > Cnemophilus loriae. The sequence goes on along the minus strand of VZTF01002839.1, from coordinate 176,975 downwards.
AGGGCAGGTCCCAGACAGGGTTGGAAGGAAACGGCATCAAAAAGTGTGCGGGCTCCAAGAGAGATCAACCTTCCCAGGAAAACACTGCATTCCGTAAAGAAAGGGATGGGAAAGGATGGCCCCATGCAGATGGCTCCTGCAGGACTTCTCACAGCAGACTCATGGCTGGCAGTGAGAGTGAGGGAGAGGCTTCGGGAGGTGGGTTTGGGTTTGGCTCCGGCTCCGAGACAGCTGAATTCCTCTGGCATCACATCCCTTCCTTTGGCCAATTCAGGGATACTGAGCTGAGCTGTTCACTGTCCCTGGGCACAGAGGATGAAGGAGGAGACTACTGGGGACACTTCTCTAGCCTGGCCACCAGTACTCAGGCTGCCACAGCACCCTGCAGCTCCTTCATGGAGGATTCAAAACTCATATGCAAACTCTTCCCCAAATTAGAGATGGATCAGAGGAGACTGCCACGGGACAATGCACATTTGCTCCCTTGGCTCAGTCTTTGTGATGCTCAGTCCTTGTCCTCCTACCTGATCCTCCATCCCCTCAGCATCCTCCTGCAGGACTGGAGCAGTCGCATGGCACACAGAGCCTTTCCCGCCCATTTTCTATCTTTTCAAGCTTAATTTGGCCAAGCAGCTGCAGCCTAGCAGGGTGCCAGGACTCCTTTGTCCTCATTCCAGGCACCCCAGGACAGGCTCCAGGCAGGCCCAGCCCTGGGAAGTGTCTCTGTCTTGGACAACACCAGTGACTCAGCTCCCAGAGGTGACTGGAGATGGTGCATGGGGAGATCCCAGGATCTGCCACAGCCCAGCCTGCCCCACACTGGAGGCAGAAGGTTTTGGTTAGCAGTTCACCCCTCCAAGCTCAGGGCCCAGGCGAGAGCAGTGCCGAGCTCTCAGATCCTGGGATCTCTCCATGTATCCCCAGAGGGAACTCACACAGGTCCTGGCAGAGGAAGAAAGATGTGCAGGAAGAGTTAATAACTGTGACCTGACTGACTGGTAGAGCTGGAAAATGCAAGAGAGGTTTCATGGAAACAAAGCCTTCTTGAGGCCTGGAAGAGAAGCAGAAAATGGCACAGCAGGGGCTGAGAACAGTTCTCTGAGCTTAGTGCAATTATGCTAATTTGGTTAATTAAGAAAAAGGGGTGTAGTTTGTGGGGTGGGGAAAGATGGAAGGGAGATGAAAGGCCATAGGGGTGCTGGGTGCTGTGCACCAGGCCCTGGTCAATGCTGGGCACTCAGGCTGTCCCTGTGTCTGTCCCCGTGCCTGTGTGCCCAGCATTGACCAGGGCCTGGTGCACAGCACCCAGCACCTCAGCAGGATGTCCTCAGATCCTGCTCACCCGAAACTGCTGCAGGGTCAAACCCAGGGGCTCCCCAGGGTGATTCTGCAGCCCTGGCAAAGGCAGCCAGGTGTGCTCAGCAAGGTCCCAGGGCCCACATGCCCTTGTCATGGGCTACAGGTGGCTTTGTGGGGCCACCTTGTGTTTTAAATTGACTGGGGAGAGAAAAACCCACCCCCAAAACTTTTCCCTCTGCAAGATTCCCTACTTTTTCAAGGTATAATGCTCCCCAGTCACTGGGTCCCATTTTCATCCCTTTCGGGTGGAAAACCACACTGACTGCCATGGGAAAACAAAGTTTTACAGATTTCAGTTTTATTAGGACCACAGAAAAAGTGCGGGGCAAGAAAGCTCTTTTAGTGGGACTAAATCTCCAGGGGAAGATGCAGCAGTCAGCTCTGAACTCTCCTGGTTGGATCAGGGACTGGGATCCAAGTCTTCCTCTCCATCTCTGCTCTGGAGCTGCTCCTGTGGCCCTGGGCCAGCTGGGATCCCAGCTCTCCCCTTGGCAAAGGGAAAGGCTGAGCCTTTCATCCCGGGATGCACTTGGCTTCCCTCACCCCACAGCGCTGCAGTCCCATGGTTGTTTCCCTCCCAGGTGACAACAATCTCAGTTTCTGCTCACTGAATTAGAAAGGAACCCTCCAGTACATTTTTACTGAAAATTCAGCCCAAATGGGGGACTCACAAGGCTCTTCTTGAGGAGAGAGACTGATGCTGGAGGAGTCGCTGGTGTCTCTTTCTAGAGGACTGGAAGTCAGCCCTGTCTCCTTGAGCTGAGCAGAGCCCAGTCCCCACTGTCCTGCAGTTTGCTCCACTGCAGCCTAGACCCCTGAAAGAAAGCAAAGCAAAGCACTAGAATCTTAAAATTACATAAATTTCAAATTAAATTGGACAGCAGGAAAAAGAAAAGTATCATCAAGACAGTATGGACTTCCAAAAACATCCCTCCTTCTTGGCTGTAACGTGGTCCCTTCCAAGTTACAGGGGCTGTGTGACCCCCTTGCTGACCAGTCATGCTCAGACACCTGAACTGTGCCCAAATATTTCCCTGAATATTTGCAGCTCAGCTGGAGGCTGGAGCTGCAAAGGGAGGATGGGAGAAAGGTCAGTGCCCCAGTGATGGGCAACCTTGGGATGGGAGGAGGTGAAGTTTATTCCACAGCCTCTGCAGGTGACTGCAGCATCTTGCCCTGCACAGGGCTGGCACAGGCTGCAGTCCCTGAGGTGAAGGTGAAACATCACCCCTGGGACCCCTGTGGGCTCTGGGTGCAGGATTGGATCCCATGGCAGGGCCACGGCACAACCCCCTGTCAGCCCCAACTCGTCACGGCTGGTCCTGTGTGTCCCCTGTGGTAAAAACCGGGAAGGAATTTTCCCCTCCTGCAGCCTCCCAGGCTCAGGTGCTGCAGCCTCGGGGAGGAGCAGGGCTCAGGGTGAGCAGGGCATATCCCTCTTGTCCAGCTTCCCTTGCTGGGCCTGAGCCCTGTCCCTCACTGCTCACGGACTCCTCAGGAATCGCAACCAATTCAGGGGTGCCCAGGGACAGGACAAGGAGCAATGGCCACAAACTCAAACAAGACGTTCAACCTCAACATGAGGAAGAACTTCTTTCCTTGGAGGGTGCAGAGCCCTGGAACAGCTGCCCAAGGAGGGCCTGGAGTCTCCCTCTCTGGAGACATCCCAAACCCACCTGGATGTGTCCCTGTGTCCCCTGCTCCAGGTGACCCTGCCTGGGTAAGGGGTCAGACTGGCTGATCCCCAGAGGTCCCTTCCAGCGCCAACTATCCTTGGATTCTGTCACTGCCTGTGCTGTGAGGGTGCAGTTGTCACAGAGCTGCTGGCAGTGAGCCAGGCCTGTTCTGTCCATCACTTGAGAAGTTTGCACTGATGTCACTTCTGGAGGATGTCCCTCGTTTGCTGTCGTTAGACCCGGAGCATCACAGGGATGGCATCTGATGAGGAGGCCAATCTGCAGGGAATGGAATGGGAACCTGAACAACAATGAGGCGCCACGGTGGAATTTCCAAAGCAAGATTTGTCTTTTTTTTTTTAAATAAAAAGCTAAATTCTAAAGGAAAAAAAGCCCTCTGGTAGCTGGTGCCACGCAGTTCAGACAGTGGATATTCCTTTCCTACAGAAAAGGCCGTGATCGGGCTTGGCTCAGTTTCTGAGGAAGCACCAGTTCCAGACCCTTCCTGGCTTTCTCTCACAGCAGAGCTCTCTCTGTACCATCACACACATCTCCCCAAAAGCTGAATACATTTTAGGGAGAAGGAGAGCCCTGGACCATTCCAGGGCCTGCAGAGCACCATCCCAGGGATGCAGAGAGACCTCTAGCTCCTCCCAGAGCCTTTAAATGCTGGTGGGACCTCTGGGAGCTGTGGCACTACTGCAGTGCTGAGATGGAGCCGAGCAAGAGTGAAAACCCCTTTTCCTGGCCATAGAGCCCCATGTGCCAGCCCAGGGGGGAAGCCTGGGAAGAAGATGCTGTTCCACCATGGCAGAGCAACAGAGATGAGCCTCGGGAGGCAGGGAGCAGCTGAGCCATGGCTGAGGCTGAGGGACCAGCACAGCACAATGGATAGAGGTGGAGGGTTCACGGCTGGGCCCCGGGAGAAGCTGAGGAATGCTGTAATTACAGCACAGTTGTGGAAACCAGGAGCTCTCCACCACCCTGTACCCAAAGAAACAGGCTCTGCACCATGATGAGACAGAGGACACTGTTCCCAAGGGAAAAATCAGCCCTGATGAAACTGGTCCAGCTCCTTAAAGGGTATTAATGAGTTCTGCTGATCACACCAGGGAAGCTCTGGGCTCCTCCAGGCAGAGCAGGGGAGAAGGGTTTGGCCCTGGAGCTTCCCTGCTCAGGGCACATCCTGTGGCTCTGCTCCCTCGGCCACGAGCACAGAGTCTTCCCCTTAGGGCTGTGGGTCTGGAGCAGCAGATGGGACAGCCTGGAGCAGGGAGCGGGTCTGGAACAGCAGATGGGACAGCCTGGAGCAGGGAGCGGGTCTGGATAAACATCAGACTGGTTCTCTGGGCATCCCTTCCCCCACAGACTCATCTCTCGTCCTGATTTCATCACCTTCAGCTCTGGGGAGCTGCATCTTGGGCTGGGCTTTGAGGACAAGCTCAGGGTGGCCTAAATAACTTTGTTAAGGGAAATCCAGTCTGACAAAGTGACTGTTGTTTGCTGAAGGAATCAGTGAGCCTGTGGATAAGGGCGACGTGGGAGACAAGCATTTTCCTGGGTTTCCAGAAGCAAAGACCTTTAGGTCAAGTACATCTAAGAGGGAAAGTCCAAGCAGAGCTAAATAATCAACCAGCAGAGAGGAAACAGTAGTGAGATAACAAACTGCTGATAATTCCTGTGATTCCATCACAGCAGAGGGGAAGCCTGGTGATGCAGACATTCAGAAGGATCTGGCAGCACTTGGACTTTGGGGAGAAAGTGGCAAAGGAGGTTTGGAGGGCTATGAAGTGACACATGAAACATGACTTCATCTATGAGATGAGGGGCTCCGGGCTGGCTTTGCCTCCTTGGGAGTGAAATTTTGGGATTATGGTGGACATGAAAAGAGGTGAGGAACATCAGGGAAAACAAGAACTCCATGGCAGCAAAGATCTCCAGCCACGAGAGGTCAATGCTTTGTGCTGCTGAACAGCCCAGCAGGACCTATCCAAGTTAAAGGAGGAAATTTCCAGCAGTGGGGAATAGGCCTTTGGAACTTCTTGCTGAAGGATATTTTCTCTACTGACCATTTTCCTGGGTTTGAGGGAAAAAGGTGAAACCTATGGAGGAGAAACCCTCTGAGGGATCTTGAATAAAGAGGAAACTCTGTTCAGCACCAAAGGTTTCTTTATTCTGCAAATAAAGCCCCAGGAAGGGGCAAGTGTCAGCAAGGGGGCGAGTGTCAGCCAGGCTGATCCTCTGCCTAATCCCCAGGCACTAAATGCCCGTCTAAAATTTCTTCAACTTAATAACATGAGGAATCGCAGACTAGGAGGTTTTATGTTCCTTTGCCATGTAGATCCTAGCTGGGAGTGTTCTTTCACTGCCACGTTCAGTCTAATCCTTTGGAAAACCCTGCAAAGTCCTGTGCTCCAGTGCTATCCTTTGGCAATGAGTTTTGCGAGCGCCGTGCTTGCTGTGCATTAATCACAGAGCTTTTATTGCTCTAGAGGAGCTGCTGATGCTGGACTGCTATATATAGTCTGTCAGCAATTAGCAGGATGCTTGCAAGGTTATTTAAGTAATTTTTTTCCCTTATACCACAACTAACTAAATTCTCTGTATACATGAAAACACTTGAAAGACGAGCGATTACTGCAAGAAGAAAAAAGAGCAGAGAGCGAGCCCTGCTTGGAGCAGGCAGCTCGTTTGACAGGGCTATCTCCTAGAAATGGGATTTTAATCAGGAACCTTTGATTTAAATCGTTGCTCAGGTCATGGCACACCCCTGTGGGCTGGAGGCATGCAGGGCCAGCCCAGACTCACACCCAGTTCCTCGGGCTGGTGCAGGGATGGATCTCACTGGGAGCAAGGGTTGTACTCAAGGGGTCCTGGATGACATTTCCTGCAGGGAATAGTGCCCAGCTGCCCGAGCAGTGGAAGCACTGGGATTCTGGCCATGCTGTGGGATAATCTAGGCTGAGACCTGGCTCTGCTGTGCCCGCGCCCCCCATTCCCCCTAAAACAACCCCAATTCCCCCACTAAAGGCAGTGCCCCGTGGCTTCACACCTGCCCTTGGCAGGAGGGCTGCCCTGTGTAAGGGTGGGGGTCTTCGGGCACACCCAGCGGGGGGGATGGGTTTGATGGGATGGGTTTGATGGGCTGGGTCCAGGTGTGGGATGAGTCTGGGTACACAGCTCCTCTCTGGCACAGGGCTTCAGCACACAAAAATTGGATCCCCCCATGCTCCAGCCCCCTCCCCCGAGACTCTGTGAGTCCTCACCGCTGTAGCAAAGCTCATAAGAATGGGGAGACCTCGACAGCTCCATCCGAGACATCTAGAAAGGGCTGGAAGGAGCACGGGACCCTCCCATGCTCTTTGGAAAGGGCTGGACTGCGCCCAGCCGGAGGTGTTTTAATGACTGTTTTGGATCCCCGCGAGCCAACCTCCTCCCACTCAGCCCGGGGTAATTCACCTCCTCCGCCGGGCTGCAGGAGTTGTTGACTGGTGGATTGTGGCTGGTAGAACAGGTTCTCTGCAGGGAGTTGTCTCCGAAACCCTGGGAGACGTGGATGGCTCGAGCCGCGGGTCCCGGCTCGGAGCCCGGCAGCGAGGAGGGCTCTGGTTTTGCGTGGCACTGGTGGGCAGGGCGGCTCTCGCCCCGCGCCGCTGGCACACAAATCACAGCCCTGCCTGTGTCAGGTAGATAAGGAACCATGTGATGCAGCTGGTGGGGAGCGGGTGGCAGGCAGGGTAAAGGTGCACAGGGAAATAACCTTGCAGGGAGTTCCTCCCTCCCTCCTCGGGGAGCAGAGTCTCTGGGCAGCGCTGATCCCCGCGGCTCCCACGGCACCTTGGCCTGGATGCCTGCTCAGGTTCTGGGGGCTCTCTGAAACTCCCGGGAAGCAGGAATGTCCATTAGCAGAAGGAACTGGTCCGATCTCTCCAGGTAAGTGCTGTGGATTAATGCTTAACCCTTTCCACCGGCGGCAGGGCGGGGTGAGGGTGGGCTGCTGGTGGCCGAAGGGGCTTGGGGAGAATGGGAAGAGGGGGCAGCTGCCCCGGGGGTGTTGTTTTTTGTTTGCAGAGGTGAATGCCAGCCCCACGGAGAGCTCGGCGCTGCTGGAGTTTCTTGTGGCTGGGCAAGATCAGAGGCGTTTTTGTTTCTGGTGCCTGGGGAAGCTGAGCCAGGCACAGGAGAATTACCTGGATAAGCATTCTTGCCCCATGCTGGATACATTTTGGGTCTGTTCTGCTTTTCTTTGGGGTACAGACTGTCTGGGCTGTCCTTCCAGACTTGCTCTGAGCTGGCTGGGAGCGTTTCCACTCCCCCCCATGCCCATACAGCCCCTGGGTGCGTGTCCTGCTCTGCCCTGTGGAGACTGCAGCCCACCCTACGCTGAGCAAGCCCTGATTCAGCGGCAGTGACTGAGCAATCTCTGAGCAATCCCCGCAGCACCGCCAGCTCCCTTGGCCTTTCCAAAGAGTGATCCAGAGTAGGGAAGGCTCCTGGGCATCCTGGGGTGGGTCAGGGGCTCGCACGAGGCTGGAGCGAGGTGGGATCAGCCCTGACCCCCTGCAGACCCCAGGGCAGCCCCGCCAGCCTCGGCTGTGCTGGAGCAGTGACGGAAACTCAAACATAGCTACGCTGACCCACAAATCAGAGCAGGAATCCTGGTCCAAGTGGATGTGGTGGCTCTGAGACTTAACTGCAAACCTCAGTACTGGGTGTAAGAAAGGGGAGTTCATAGAATCCCAGAATGGTTTGAGTGGGAAGGACCTTAAAGCTCTTCCCGTTCCACTCTATGCTGTGGGCAGGGACACCTTCCACTATCCCAGGGTGCTTCAAGCCCAATCCAGCCTGGCCTTGAACACTTCCAGGGATCCAGAGGCAGCCACAGCTTCGCTGGGCACCCTGTGCCAGGGTCTCTCCACCCTCATTATGAAAAACTTCCTTACTTTAATTGAGACCTCAGTGCTCGGAGGCCACCAGCTCTCAGCTGCCTCTGCCGTGGATGGGACGGATCCAGAGGCCATTTCAGCCCTGTCCAGATCCATCTCCTCTGAGCCACAGACCTACCCCAAGCCCAGCTCAGCTGGGTCCTGCACCCCGTGTGCTTCACAGCGCCGGAAGGCATTTCCTGAGCTCTCCTGAGATGAGGCAGCACTGAAACAGCAGAAATGTCAGAAATCTCTGCACTAATCATTGTCAGGGCAGGAGAGGACAAGGCAGGGACACGTGCCAAAGTTTTTTACTCATCTCTTTGAGTTAAAAAAGGTAAGACAGCGAAAAATAAATCCCTCTTTGAAAAGAGGAGGGAAAGATTGGCAGAGCACATCCGTAGCCTGATGGGTGGATCGCTTAATTACAAATAACGAGGAGCTGCCTGTGGATAGTGCCAGGTTTTGTGCTGCCCCAGAAAGAGCCACGGTAATTCAAGGCAGGAAAATCCCATTTTCACTTTGAAGGAGCCTGTGCGTGTAAAACCAAAGAAGTACCCGGTCGTCATGAGGATTTGGCCTCACAGTGCTCTGTGCTGTCCCTGCTTGAGGGACAGGAGTGCAGANTTCGCCAGCCCCGACTCTCCCGGTGCCAAGCGTGGCATCGGGGACCGCCTGGAGCCCTCCCGCAGTGGGTCCGATTGCTGTTGGGGCTGTGGGGTCAGCGGGAGGGAAGGGCAGCACAGCCCGGCCCTGCCCTGTCCCTGCCCTGGCATTGCCCTGTCCTGTCCCCAGCCCTGAGCTCTCAGCCGGGTCCTGTCCCCAG
>VZTF01002839.1:132023-167558 GCA_013397755.1 Cnemophilus loriae | reverse complement strand
GTCCCCCCTTGGCTCCCGTCGCGCCCCACTGGCCCCGCCGCGCTCCCGCCTGCCCCGAGCAGGAAGAACAGAAGCCGCAAACACTCGTGGGGGGTAAAGCGGTTTAATTTATGACCGGCTGAGATTACTCAGTAACTCGGAACCAGCCGCAAGCCCTCGCGGCCGCGCTCGCCGTAACGCGGCCCTACCCCTGTGACGTTCGCTAGAAATCAAACTCATGGCAAAGCCTGAGCCCGGGTGACGCCGGACGGAGCTGGGATGAGGTGCTGGGATGGACCCTGCGCAGGGAGGCTCTGTTGGGGTGCCGGGAGCTCCTTGGGGTTTGCTGCAGTGTTTGTGGCTGATTGAGGGCTCCTGTTGGGGAAGATGAACCTGGCTCTGAAAAGCTCCATCCAGCCAATAAAAATATTTTCCAATACAGTTCATGCACCGGCACAGAGGGTGGGCAGGTTTGGCACAGAGAAAAAATGGCAAAGCTGGTGTTTTCCAGACAACTTTTTATTCCGAGTGGCGTTTTATAAAAAAAACCCAACCAACCACATTTGGCTTGTGCAAAATAAAATGCTCAAAGATGATTCCATACCTTGTCTTCTTGGCTCAGTCTGTGATTATAAACAGTTCCCAGTCCAAGCAATTGCAGGGGGGCCTGCCAGCCCCATCCCCAGGCAGAGCTTCTCAGCAGTTGCCTTCAGCCTCTGATACTTTTGCATCTGAGGCTTTTTGCTCTATAAAAATTGAATTGCCATCACCACAACTTGTTTTTGGGCTAAAATCTTGTGCCATAGTGGTTACCCTTCCAGTTTGTGTGGCTGAGGTCTGTGTAGTAGCTCAAGGGTCCTGGTCTGGCTGAGTTACAGGTTCAATATCCTTCCTCTGGAAGGTTTTGCTTAATATAGGAATTCCTTTGAAATGAGTGCTCCCTCCAGCAGGAGAAAATAGGAGTTAGGAAGTCAAGTGCTTGCTTTGGGAAGGGCCTGCCTCAGCTGGGCGGAGTGAGAGCACTTTGGGACGCTTGGCTTGTGCTGGCATCACTCTCCTCCAGCAAGGTGACTCTGTCAGCCCCTTGGCCTTGCTCAGGGTGTAGCAGTTCCTTTCTTGTCTGGCACCAGGGCTTCAGGGTCCCCGTGCAGGACACAGCCTCCCCATGTCCTTGTGCTTCCTCCCAAACAGCCTGGCCAGGCAGAGGACCCTGGAGGATGAGGAAGAGCAGCAAAGAGAGCGCCGGCGAAGGCACCGGAACCTGCTGTCCTCCACATCCACGGATGAGGAACCTGCCAGCCCTGTCAAAGACACCAGCCCAGCTTCCAGCAGGTCTGTGGGGTCCTGCTGGCATTGGCCTCGCTCCTGACACTGAGCCCTCGCAGCTGCTGCTGCGGTTGGTGGGAACCGCTCCTGGCTGAGGGAGGGCTCAGCTGTGGGAAGAGCTGTGGTCCAACAGCCTTTGGGAGGAGGGATGGGCTCCCCAGGAGGAGCACAAGGGGGAGATGTCTCAGGTGGGCTCTCCATGGCACAGGAGTAGGAGTGCTGGGGGAGGGCTGGTGCCAGGGCCGAGCTCAGGTGGGTGCTGGCCATGCCTGGGTGGGATCTGCAGCAGGTAAGGGGTGCCCAGCTCTGCAGGGCAGGAGAGCAGAGCAGGCAGAGCCTGGCTGGTTGTGCTGCCCCTCTGAACCTCACAGTGACGCTGTGGGACCTTTGCTGAAGTGGGGATGTGACCCAAGGGCTTTCCAGTGGTGCTTCCAAAGTCCCTGACTGCAGGGAGCTGGGATTTGGAGGTGCTCTGGGACCAGGCTGCCCTTACACAACCTGACCCACCCTCTAAACTGATCCTAGAAGTGTCCAATATTTAGGTGGTTTGTGTCCACAGTGAGACTCCCACTCCAGAGGTGTTTCTGTGTTTCAGACAGGATGGAGTTAGGATGCTTGGTTGGATATGGGGTGGATGGGGGCTGGACATGACTAAAATGAACCGGGTGGGAAGGACAAGTCCCTCTTCCCTGGTGGTGACACGGGCTGGCCGTGTGGTGATTGCAGTTCAGGAGGAGGGCAAATGTTATCCCATCTCCTTTCCAAACCTGGGAGTGTGCAGACACAGCCTGCCAGGTGTCCTTCTGCCCCTTCCCAGACCTTGTGCCTGTTTGCGTGGAGGAAGGAGGGGAAACAGCTTTTCACAGGTCGTGTTGGGATTGTGGGTGGACCTGCCAGAACAGATGGACTTCCAGCCGACACTTCCCACTTACAGATGGTGGGATTTTTCCTAGTCTAGTGAAGAGTCACAGCCACACTTCTTATCCAGCAGCAGACCCAGCACATTGCCCTGAGCCTGGATCTCCTTGGCACAGGACTTGGTGGGTGCTGGTGTCCTGGGATGAGGCTGCAGAAATGCTTCATCTCTATGACAAAAAGGAAAAAAAAGAAGTTTCATCCAAACTTTTTCTCAGACAGCCGGGCTGGGGTGATGGGGATGAGTGTGGCTGCAAGCCCTGGTCTGCAGGGAGGACTCCAAGATGTTGGTGGGATTTCTGTGTCCCTCCCCAGAGCCTTTTGCCTCACTTGCAGCATGAAATCCACCCCTCTAGCCCCAGATGCTGAGGTTGTCATCCCATGTTGTCCCTGTCCCTAGACCTCCATCCCTGGTGAAGCCGCAGTCTCCGGAGGATAGGGAGGAGCAAAAGCTCTCAGAGGTGCTGAAGACACAAGAAGGGAGAAGGACGAGATGCCTCCCACCCGTGTCCGAAAAGCTGAAGCAGGAGAAGGAGCAGAAGGAGCCAGGGGTGGAGGAAAACCGCCTGGAGGCAGGACCACAGCCCCGTGGGAGGCAGGAGAGCAGCCGGGCTGCAGAGCGGGGTCAGGAGGCGGCCAGAGGCAGAGGGGACCCACCAGGAGACAAGAACCTGGAGCCAGCCTCTGAAAGGAAGGTGGTGGTGAGGGCACGGCTCCAGGACAAAGATCAAGGAGTGTGGACTCCTCGGGGGGAGCAGAGGAAGGAGACAAAGGAGCCGCCAGAGGTGGGGAGCTGCCGGCTCCGGGAGGTGAAGATCCTCACCAGGGTGGGAAACCGCAGCACAGAGGAGAAAACCTCAGTGGTGACCTCATCTCCGGAGCAGCAGGTGAGCAGGAATGAACGGGGCACCAGGCCTTGTGGGGAGAGGTCCTGGGTGCTGGGAGGACCAGAGAGAGGGACAGCCCAAAAGTACCAGAAGAGAAATGGGACCTGACGGATTTTGGGGAAGGTTTTTCTGAGAGCTGCAAACTACGAGGTGGTGGGCAGAGTCCCACCACCTCCTTCCCTCCCTGGCCTGCGCTGTCCTGATCACCTTCTCCAGCAAGTCCCTCTGATTGCCATCATGGTGACATTGAAGGGCTGTTTGGGACTCTATGTCCAACTGAGACAGGAAAGATTTGGAGGATTTTGATCTCAAACTCCCACCTCCAACCCATTTCCCACCCTGACTGCTCAGCTCCTGCACCTCAGTTTTCTCTGCAGGCTCTGCAGGGATGCATCTGATGTCTCCTTTTTCCTCAGCAGCCATCCAGGAACCCCTCAAAGCCGGTAATCCAGCTGTCCCCTTCTCAAGAAGAACCTGCAGAAAAGCCAGACCCTTCTCCAACTCACGTCACCTTCAGCAGCTCCATCAAACGGGCCAGCCCAAGAACCGTCTCCTTTCGGGTAAGAGCTAAAGCAGGTGGGGAAAGAATTCCATTGAGGCAGTGGAGGATGGGGGGAAGGAAGGATTGCTTCGGCCGCTGGATTATGTGGGCAGAGCCTGTTCCCAGAAGTGTGTTCCAAATTTACCCTTGGTCTGGGCACTGCAGTTCTGCTTCCCTCTTCCCCGTTTTCCTTCTCCGTGTCTGACTGAAGGTGTGTGAGGATGAACATGTCCAGTTCATATACCTTGTGCTGGCCAGAAAACTCATGGGAAGTGATGAGAAAACAGGGAGCTCATTGTCCTCAGAATTTCCAGAGCCACAGGAATTACCATCCACCTTCCAGCCTTTCCAGTCTTATCTGAAAGCACAGGATAAAAATAACATCCATCCTCTCTCTCATCCCATGTTACAGTTGGAGAATATATTCCATTTCAAAACAGATCTCTGGAATAAAGTGATTGGAGAGGCTGGGAAAACCAAGAACTGTCAAGATCCTCCCTGCTATGAGTCAGGGCTGACTGGCTATGCTTGAGTGACTTCCATGAGGCTTTATTGGGAATAAAACTGTTATCACCATAAAGTGTCTTTAGTCTGGGGAGCTTTGAGATATGAGATAAGCTCTGGTGTGGGTGTAAATGGAGCTTTCCTGGGGGAGATCAGTGAGATACTGTCTCCCATGCTTATCTTGGATAACCAAAGTTCACTTCAGGATCACCTCTCCTTGTGTCTTTCAGATCATCTCCAGGAAGCAGAAAGAAGAGAGCCAAAGCCCTCTTACAAGGAGGTCAGCATCTCTCATTGTGTTGCTTTGGTCCTGCTGGGCAGGAATTGCCATCCTTTGTTTTCCAAGGGAGACAGAGGTGATGGGGCCTGACAGGCCTGGCACAGATCTGCACAGATCTGCTGGACATTGGTCCCCAGGGTGAGGGCTGGGTGGGCAGCGATGCTTGGCAGGGGACAGGACAATGTTCAACGTGCAGCTTGCATCTGAATGAGATCCTGGAATCACAGAAGGGTTTGGGTTCCAAGGGACCCTAAAGATCTCGGTCCAACCCCTGCCATGTGCAGGAACATCCTCCACTCTCCCACGTTGCTCCAGTATCCCCCAGCAAGCCCCCACTGTCTCCTGAGTCATGTAGTTGCATGCTGGTGCTCATGTCTGCACAGGTGCAGCACCACAACAGGGTCCCATCCATGGGTACATCAAAACAAGTCCATGAGCAGCTTGACCTGGCTTTGGTGACCAGATCAAGGGATCCTGCACACCTCTGTGGGCAGATGCATGCTATAGGCAGAGCCACACTGACACTGGGGCCGATGCAGTTCAGAGCTGGCAGAGCTGAACCCAGGCCAGGCTGAGGAGCTCTTAGATATTTCAGTGTTCAGTGTGGCTCTGGAAAGGTGGTGACACGCAGAGATCTCAGTCACCAGCAGGGAATGAACTGCTTGGTTCACCTGGCAGATAGATGCAGGAGTGCCTGGGTGGGACGGGGCCTTCTCCTGCCAAGTGCAGCCTCCCAGGACCATTGGCTGAGTCCCAGGAGATCCTGAGGGGGCTGGTTTCAACTCTTCCCTCTCCTTCACCAGTGCGAGTCTGAAGATCCCGGGCAGCAACAGCACCATTGGGGAGAAGCTGGAAAAGTACAACTCGGCTGTGCAGGTACCAAAGGCCCTTGGCAGACCCAGGCTGGGGTGGGAGGAATGTGTGGGGATGAGACAGAGAGGGATGGCCTGGAGCCGAGTGGGGAGGGCCTGACCTGCACCAAATACCGGAGCTGATGGGGATGACGGAGATGGTCCCAGGCAGGAAAAGGGATTGGCCCTCAGGGTTTTAGGAGCAGGGACCGTTGGAGAGGGTCTGGGGATGCTGCGTCGTCCATTGAGGGACGTGCACAAGGCTGTGACCTGGTGATGGGCAGGGGAGGAGCAGACCCCAGGGGGCTCAGGGTGTTACCCAGAAGCTGGACTTTGCTTTTCACCCCTCGGGGTGCTGCACAGCCCTGCTGACGCCACTCTCTCTCCCAGCGCTCGGAGGGGGTGAAATCCTCCGTGCCTGTCCAGAAGAGTCGCCTGCCCTCCTCGGAGGGGGTGGCGAGCAAGCGCAACTTCTTCGAGGGAAGCGCTCCCGGCAAGGCGGAGCCAGCGGTTCTGAGGAAGGTAAGGCAGGAGCTGCGCTGAGCAGGGACCTCCCAGCAGGTCCTGGGGCAGGCACCGGCTTTGGGGCAAATCTTCCCCTCTTCGGATACCAGGCTCAGCCTGGCAGGCTGCTGCAGGGACTGGTGGGAGCTGGGTGCCAGGGCTGGGTTTGGGCATAGGAACTGCCCCGGCACCATGTGGGTTCCTGCCGAGCGCTGGAATTTGAGGAGCTGGGATGGAGCCAACGCGTGGGCTGAGCTCTGCCTGTTGCAGCTCCGCTCAGTCTCCCCGTGCCCTGGGGCTGGGCCGGGTTACATTCGTGCAGGGGGGGGAGCTACTGCTGTAACCCGGGTGTCCCTCTCTGTGCCACAGGACAACCTGAAGATCCCAGGATCGGTGACATCCCGCATTAATCTGTGGATCAGCCGAGCTCAGGAGCCTGCCAAGGAGGAAAACAGCAAGGTACCAGCTTGTGCCAACATCAAGTGAGAGCCCTGAGACCAGGCAGTCTCACAGGACATGGTGCTGCACCTGGGGGCGGGGTTGGAGGGTGGATGAACCCTTGGCTGGACTTATTAAAGGGTTTGAGAGTAGTTTAACCAGGTTTGGAGGTCTCAGAGCCGCAGGGCCACCATAATGATTTATCAGGGCTCTACTTGTTGCTGTGTCCTGACTGGGAGCCCAAAATTCCTAAGACAGCTGATTCCAGCCCTGAGTGGGGTGAGGAGGGAGCAGGTGCCAGCTGGGTGCACGTCCCAGGACACACAGGGTACCTGACGCTGCCACCCCAGCATGATCCCAACTCTGCCATCCCATCTCCTCTGTCTGGATGAGCAGCTCTGCCTGGAGGCCAGCGGGAGAGGAGCTATGTGCTCAGTCCTTCATCTCTGAGGGGCTTGGAGACCTGTGTGTGCTTGGAGAGGTCCTGGTGCATGAGGGGTCTAGGGTCATCTGCATCCCCCCGTGAAACCAACCCCCAAAAATAGGGGGTCTTGTGGCTGTGGGTGCAAAGTGCCCAGCTAAGGGGACTCAGAGGTCATCACTTGGCCACCGTGGCTACTCCTTGGACATGTGCAGGAGACGGAGAAGAGAGCCTTTGGCCCCGAGTGGGTTTGGTGTTCTTGGAAAGGAGGGGCTCAGCAGGTCCTGGGCAGGTCTCACTGCTCACAGCAGGGGGGGGTTTGGCTACTGCTCGTGGCAGAGCCTCCTGCAGCCACCTGGGCCGGGAGGCGCAGCTCCAGCCCAGCCCTGCAGCCAGGGAGGGTGAGGCTGGGCTGGGCTGGGCTGGGCTGGGCTGGGCTGGGAGATCGACACTGCCCAGATGTGTCTGTGCCAGGCAGCTGTGCCAGCAAAGGGTTTGCTCCTAGGGTCACTCCTGGGGAAAGCCTGCAGCCCCTTGATCAGTTTTCCTTCAATAGCACCTGCTCCACTTCTGTGGCTGGAGCTGCACTTGGCTTTGAGGGTCTCCCAGGTGCAGGATCCCACAGCTGGCTGGTTTTGCCTGGACGATGTGTGCTTCAAGGTTTGGATAAAGTCAGACCAAGGAAAAGCTGCACACGATGCATGGAGAAAACCTTCTCCTGTCATTTCTGACTCTCCTGTTTGCAGGAAATCCGGAGAATCAACAGCCTGGCAAAGCGAGACGTCTGGATAAAGCAGCCTGGAGACACCTCTGAGGACACCAAGGTAGTTATGGAGCTGCTCTGAACCCTGGTGCATCCTCTGAGGCAGGGGCAGAGCCAGGATATGGGGAAAGAGGGGATGTGAGGGTCATCAGGACCCTGTGACTTGGGGGAGTCAGCAGGAGGGGACAACTGGAGGCATCTGTAAGGGAGAGAAGAACTCTGGTCTGGGAGGAGAAGGGAAGTGGCCTGTGATGGGATTTAGGGGATGCCTGGCTGCCCCATCCCCTGCTGGGGACAGCCATGGTCCTGGTTAAAGCAGCTGCCTCTGAGGGGTTTGCAGCCTCAGGCACAGCCTCAGTGGTTCCCACTTTCTTTTCCAGTTGCAATAATACCAGCTGTGATATCAGACCATCTGGGAAAAACTGGTTTGCTGCGAAGGTCAAAGCCCAGCCCTACCCAACCGTCCAACAGCCACTGCCATGAGTCCCCTGTGCCACACGTGGGTGCAGCCCAGGTCATGGGGTCCTCTGCTTGTGGGATGGGAAGGAAGAAGCCTGGAAGAGTCTCCCTGTGCCCCCAGTCCCCACTCACTGCCTGTCTGGGGGTGTCCAGGCCTGCAGGCTCTCTGCAGATGCTGAAGGCAAACTCCTGCCTTGTTTGCCCACCACATTTTGCTGTTCTGTTCCTGATCTCTGCCTGTGCCCTGGAACTACCCTGGCAAAGGGGATCCCCCACATGGCTCCCTGGCAGCTGGAAGATGTCAGTGGGGCGAGAACCTGCGTGGGGCGGGAACCTGCATGGCCAAGGGAGTTCCAGCTGCACATCCATGGACCACGTCCGTCCCTGCTGCCTGGGGCAGGTGGGGCAGGCAGGTGTCACCCCCCTGCCAGGCCGTCACTGCCAGAGTGACCCAACCAGAGGCCAATGTTCGCGAAGTCACACAAGTTCTCAGAGATGTCTCATGGAAGAAGGGGGGACTTGGCCCTGGTGTTTCCCTTCACACGCAGCTGAACCGGAGACTTGTCCTTGTCCCTGCCATCTCCTGTCCCTGCAAGCAGTGACCCTTCATTCAGTGATCCAGGGAGGGTGGGCTGGCCCTGGCCATGGCCACGGCCCTGTTTTGGGGATTTCATGGAGCTGAGTGCCCTGTGCTGGGCCCCATTTCCACCTTGCCTTTTCTCCTGAGCCCTTTGCTGTGCAGCCCCTGATCCTGCATTCCCTGGGCTGCTGAGCCCACCCAGCAGGGATGGGGGATGCTCTCTCGAGGCCTTTAGGGTGGCTTTAGGGTGCCATGGGCAAAGGGCTCAAATCCTCCTATTGGGGCCATTGTTTGGGTTTGGGTTGTGCCTTGAGCAACCACTGCGGTGACAAATTTGGTGTGGGAATCTGCTGCTGCCCCTGGAGCTGGTCCTGCTTGCTGGGCTTGGGAAAGGACTTGGGTTTCTCTGTGCTTTTTCTTTTTCTAATAAAAGTTGCTCTTTTTAAGACACTTCTGGTCGCCTACTGCTGGGCCGGGACTGGAAACTGTTCCTTCCCCTTCTTCCCACAAGGGGAAAATAGGGAAAAACCCGAACCAAATGTGTCCTGAGGGGGTTAAAAACAGACTCTTCCCTTCTCATTGCAGCATCCCGAGCTTGGAGCAGCGGCTGAGGGAGCCGGGTTGGAGCTGCCCGGCAGGGTCTGCTCCTGCACTGGTGACAGCGCTGCCTTATCAGCGTCCCGGCCCCGGTGACAGCTGGGCTGGCTTGTGTCAGCCCCTCGGGCACTCACGTATCTCGGTCCGGAGGGTTTAAAATAGCAAATCTCTGAGGCCATACAATAGCTTGGGCTTATATGGGCTCCTGGGGGGGAAGGGGGAGCGGCGGAGGGGGCCAGGACCGCGGCTGCCGAAATAGCAGCTCACAAGTGTTGCATTCCTCGCTGGGCGCCGGGCACATTCCTGCGGCGCTGCCCGCCCCGGGGTGGGCGCTGGAGCCCCCTTAAAGCCTCCTGCCCAAAGAGCCTTTCCCAGACCCCGCCGGCTCCCCCGCGCTCCCCGGCATCACCGGCGCACAGGTACGGCTGGGGCGGCGCCCGCCCCTCCCGGGGTGGGATGCGCTGGATCCAGACCCGGGAGGGAATCGGCTCAGGGTTCAGGGTGTTCCCTGGCCGCTCTCTATTGGGTGTTTTATGCCATGGAGGCATTCCCATGCATAAAGCATCAGGACCCTCTCCAGCGGGTTGTATTTGCAATTTGTCTTTTGAACCACCTTGACGGGTGCCCAGGTTGCTCAGATGGATTTTGGCTGCCCTGATTCTGGGGGAATCTCCCAGATCCCTGTTCCCTGTGTCTCCGCAGGGAACGGCAGGGATGTGATGCCCACGGCCAGCCTGGCCCTGGCTCTGTGGCAGCCCGGGGGGTGGGTTAGGGATGGGATGCTCCTGTGCCTGCTCTGACCTTGCCAAGCGGTTCTGGAGCAGGGACATGACCCATTCCCGGAGCAAACGGTGGGAAAGGAGAGCTCCATGCCTGGGCAGCCTGGAGGATAGCAGAGACTGAGAACTGTGGAGAATTAACTCAGCCCCAGGGCTGTGAGCAGCCAGCCCCGAGCTAAAGGAGAGGGGGATTTCAAGGAGTGTGAGGAATATCTGGATTGTTTAATATACAGCAATCTCTGGAAGATTTTTTGTAGTCAGTGCAATATTTCCTCTTTAGCTCTGTAATGTCTGCTGGGTTCTCCTAATTCTACCAAATCAAGATTTCCAAGCTTTAATGGAAAGGTTTATGTGTTTCTGTGCAGAAGATGCATAAATATTTCCTTGAGCCACTTTTTCTCTTGTGTACCCTGTTAACAGTTCTGGATTTGTTGTTGTTCCCTCAGCTCTGTGGGATCTAATGGTGTCGGAGGGAGGAGGGCAACGAGAATGTAGGAAGAAGCTTTCACACTGTCAGGACTGGGGACCCTCCTCTCCGTTGTCATGAGATGATGATGTGGAGCCTTGGGTGCTCAGAGGCCACACAAATGATTTGGCCAAACTTGGGGCATCAGGACTATGCTAAGCCTGGGGGAAAAGTGGGAATTGATGTTTGTGGGGAAGCAGAGATCCCAGGGATGGTGCGGGAGGGGGTGCTTAGAGCTAAGCCCCAGACCCATCACAGGAAAGGGAACAGTGAGGGCAGGAGCAGGCAGTGACCCCGAGGCAGAGCGGGCTGAGTTCTGACTTTATTTGTCTCCAAAAAGCACCTTGTGGGTCACAGTGAGATTAGAGACCCTCTGGAGCCGTGGTTATGCCAAGGTTCCCCTCCTGGAATGTCCCTTTCCCATGCCTGAGCATTCGAACCCTGGATCCAGCATCTTCAATAAGCACTCCTGAGGCCTGTCCTCCCCATCCCGGGTAATAAATGCTCAACAGATGTAGCCAGGAGCAGTTGTTCCCAGACTCTGGGCAGCAGGAGCAGGGAAGCCTTGCTGCTCTGGGAACAGGTGGTTCAGCACATGGAAGTTATTTCCAGAGCTGCCTTGCATCGTCCTGTGGCATCTCAGCCCTGCTGAGGGCTGGCACGAGCAGGGGACAGGGCTGGGCTAGGCTTGGGGCTGGGGCTCTGGGCTGCTCCAGGATGCCCAGGGATGGAGCTGGTGGGTGCAGATCTCACAGTGCAGTGCTGGGTGAAGGTCAAATGAGGTGAGATGATGAGCGAAGTCCTCCTGAGCACAGCTGGGAGGCAGACAGATGTGCTGGGAAAATGAAAGGCTGTTTCTGCCGAAGTTTTAGCCCTAAAACCAGGGCTAAATTACTAAACCAGGCTGTGAATTATTCCTTTTAGCTAACAAGGGAGAAATGCTACTGCTGAGCCCAGGCTGCCCCTTTCCCAGCAGTTCTGCACTTGGAGGGCTGGGCTGGGAGGGTTTGCTGAGGTCTTGTGCTGTGCCTGGTGCAGGGCTGTAAATCTGAGAGAAGGGGTCGTCCCTGAGCTAAGAATAGTCAGGAAGCAAAACAAGCTGAACGCAGCAATGGGGTGATTTTCCTGCCCCCTGAGCAAGCACAGCCCCTGAGAGGGTTGCCCAGGGGGGCTGAGTGCCCTGGACATGGCTCCTGACAGAGTTATCGGTGTGACAGGAGGCTGTACCCAATCTCCTGCCTCCTGTTTGGGGCAAGCTGTGATCCTGGGACAGGAGCGGGGTGGGAGCCTTATCTCTGCTGAGATAACGCTGTCACAGCCTGGCTGGGGACAGCTGGAAGCTCCAAGTGCTTTGGAGAGAGGCAGCATCTCTGTGCCCCTGTCCTGCTGCTGAGGGACAGGCTGTGCTGGCCCTTATCTCACTTGTAACCCTCACTTTTTCCAATCTGCCTTGAACTCTGCCAGAGAACCAGGGATGTCAGACACGGAGGAGGTCACCGAGGAGTATGAGCAGTAAGTGGGGTGGTTTTAACCCCTTCCTTTCTCCCTATTCCCACTTTCCCACTGCAGCATTGCTTGGAAGTGCTCTCATTGTTACCCCAGCACCCACCATGGACCCCCAGCCTGTGCCCCTCTGCCTTGACAGTGCCCGACCCCAGCAGTGGGAATTTGTGTTGGGAGCTGTATCCACACCCATGGACGGGACAAGGATGGTTCCCATATTAAAAATGCTGCAGTCTAAATCCATGAGGCAGAGATGGGAAAACCTGAGGCCACCAGTCTGTTGCTGATGTGGGGTCCTGCTGCCACATCCAGAGCATCACTCGCCAAGGCCCAGATTTCACAGAATCACAGAATCATAGAATCACAAGGTTGGAAGAGACCTTTAATATCATCAAGTCCAACCCATGCCCTAACATCTCAACTAAACCATGACACCAAGTGCCACATCCAATCTTTTTTGATTCCACCACCTCCCCGGGCAGACAATTCCAGTACTTTATCACTCTTTCAGTAAAAAACTTTTTCCTAATATCCAGCTAAATTTCCCTTGGTGCAGCTTAAGACTGTGTCCTCTTGTTCTGTCAGTGGTTGCCTGGAGAAAGAGACCAACCCCCACCTGACTACAACCACCTTTCAGGAAGTTGTAGAGAGTGATAAGGTCACCTCTGAGTCTCCTTCTCTCCAGGCTAAACAACCCCAGCTCCCTCAGTCATTCCTCGTAGAGCTTGTGTTCCAAGCCCTTCACCAGCCTCACTGCCCTCCTCTGGGCACGTTTGAGAGCAGCTTCTGCTGATGGAGGCTGCTGGGCCAGGAGACACATCCTGGGGAGATGGGGTTGGGGTTATAGGGGTAAGTCCAAACATAGCTCCCACTTCTCATCCACCAGCAGAGAAAGGGGACCTGAATCCTCTGGTGTTTCAGTGCCACGCCAGACTCATGTGTGTCACCAGTCTGTCCCTTGTGCACACCTGGGACAGGCTGTGCATCTCCTCCACGGTCAGGGAAGGACTTCGGGGCAAAGGTGGGATGTGAGGTGCCCATTTCTGGGATTACAGGCCAAGGTCACTCATCTTCTCATGCTGCAAACTGGTGGGGTGCCCTGACCACTGTCAAAGTGTCAGTCCAGACCTTCAGCCCCTGCTCTCCACAGCCTACAGGGTGACCTGGGCCTTGTCCCTGTCCCCACTGCCACCTGACAGCCACCCACACAGCAGCCGCCCAGCAGTCCTGGCCCTGTGCTATGAGCAAGGGGAGCCAGCCTTGAGGGAATCCCAAATTCCCCTCGGCCTCACTGATGGACACATGGGCCCCCTTCCAGCAAGTCAGTGTGACTCTGTAAATTCCTGTTGTGCTTTGCAGGGAGCAGGAAGGTAAGACGACATGGAGCACCTGCAGCTGCCCTGAGGCCAAAAACTGATCAGAGCAACTCCAATAACCTGAGGCATCTTTCTCTTCTCTCTGTCCGTGCCGTGTGTGCTCTGTGAAGAGGAGTTTGCGGAAGAAGGTAGGAGTTGCACCTGCAAAGACCAAGAACCAAGGGCTGGGGCTTTAGTGTTCTGCTGGGGGGTTTGGGGGTCGGCTCCTGGGCTGCAATGGGCAAATCATGTCCAGGAAAAGCAGATGTGACCATGTTTGAGATGCCTGCACTTGAAACATCAGTAGGATCAAAACCAGTCTGAATTTTCTCAGGATCTCTTCCGTCAGTGATCCCTTGACTCAAACCAGGGCTGGCAATTCTGGACATGGGTGTTGGCAGAGGTGTGATCTCAATATCCCAACAGGAGCTGGAGCCTCTGCTGAATGTGTGACAATCATGCCCAAACTCAAACTTCCACCTGCCTCAGCTCGATGGAGACACAACCCCAGCACAGGAGCTGGGCTGGGCTGGGGAGTTGGGTTGAGCTGAGCCGAGCCTCTGGCTGCTCCAGGGCACTGGCAGGCAAAACACCCTGAGTGTAAAAGCAAAGAGAGGTGCAGGGGGAAGCCCCTGCAGTGCTCAAGTCCTCATCTCACGCATGCCAAAACTCTGTGGCACCCAACTAATCCCTGTGCTTATTCCTTCCCTCCTCCCTGGCTCAGAAGAGGAAGAATGGATAGAGGAAGACGACGGTAGTTATTGCACCTTTCATTATTTCCTCTCTCTTCTCTTGGGAAAAGTTGTGGGTCAATGTGTTCTGCCTCTCCCTGGTTGGGGAATGGTTTTCTTTCATTCTTCCACTTTTCTCTCTTCTTCCTGCACTCCACCCAAGCCCTACTGTGCTGTGTGTCCATCCTCTGTCTGTGCCTTGTCTCTTACATCTGCCAGCCATGGTTTGCTGTCTTTGCTGTCTTCTTTTTCTTCCCTTCTGTCTGGCTGTGGCACCACAAGAGTCCCCAGGGCGTGTGGGCACAGCATCACTCTGGCTCCAGCGGAGGAATCCTGTGGGGACACTGCTCCCTCCAGTGGAAAAAGGCTCCAGCAGTGTCACAAATGCGATTGGGAAGCTGCCAGAGGCGTGTCCTCAGCCACTCCTGAACTGCTAGAGCAGAGCAATAGAAATCCCTCCTGCCTTCCTGGAGTGTGAGGGAATGGCAGCATGAGAGGGAATGAGAGACAAGCCAGGAATTGGCGATAAATCCTTCCATTTCGTTAATTTTAGGGGGTTTTGCCCTGATGAGCACAGAGCAGCCCTTGGGTAAGGTTAGAGCGGAGCCCTTTGGTTCCCAAGCCGCTGTTTCTTTCCTGCGGCTGCAGCTCCCCCGGGTCTCCCTCGGCTCTGTGCCACAGTTATCCCAAACCAGGAGCTGCAGGGAGTCAGGGAACGGCTCTGCTGGACTCACCCTGCCTGTTATTCCACAGGTCAGGAAGAGCAGATAGAGGAGGCAGAGGAGGAGACGGAAGAAACCAAGGCAGAAGGTGAGTGGAGGCTGTGCCAGGGAGCTCCCGTGGCTTGGCTGGGCCATGCTCTGCTCCAGGGGGTGCCAGGTGAGGGCTGGGATGTCCCAGTGTGGCTGTGACAGGGGGACATCAGCACAGAGGGGCAGCTGTCCCCCAGATCTTGTGTCCAGTAAGGGGGTGTCAAACTGAGATGCCCTTCCCTGCTCTACCTGGGCCCTACGAGCATGAGGGCGATGATGTTTGCTGCTGGTGGCTGTGTCCAGCCCTCTGAAATAATGACAAAAGTGGGCCAAACCTGTTTCACCAAGGGATCCATTGCCTTAGAGGGGGTTTCTGGAGCTGGATTGAGCTCTGATGTGTCTGATCATCAAAAGAGCACTGGATTTCATGAGGTGGCTTTGGGGCATAGGGGATGGCCTGGTGTGTGACCCTGTGCTGTCACCGCTGCTGGGGCAGGCTCAGATCCCGGCTGTGACCCCGAGTCAGGGTGCTGGGACCCCTCTGTGCTGGGGGATGTGACTGCCCTCACCCAGGGGTGCTCATGTTCTCCCATTGCTTTTAAACAGAACAAGAGGATGAAACGAAAGCAGCAGGAGAAGGTAAAGCGGAGCAGAGGAGAGATGGGTTTGGCTATTCCAGTCCTGATCCCAGTCCCCTCAGACCCTGGGCCCTTGTAACGGGGTTTTGGTGCTGAATTCATCTGCTGCCAAAGGGATGATCTGTGGTAGATGGGGCAGAGCTGCCCTGGCCACATCCCTCAGCAGGACAGGGGCAGCAGGAGGCATGGATTTGTGCTGCCTCGGGCAGAAATTCACCCAAAATACAGCAGGACAGGGTGGCACTGCTGCTTCTCTAGGCTGAGCTCCTGCAAAACTTGCCTGGATTCCTCCTGGAGAGGACCTGGGGCTCTCCTGGCCCCCCTGTGAGTGAGGGATGTCCCTCAAGGGCCTGCTTTGCCCCTGTTCATCCTGCAGGGCTGGAGCTGGGGTTTGCAGTGGGGACAAGCATGGGACAGAGGGGGACAGCCACCCCACAGTGTCCCTGGGCAGGACTGGCCACGGGGAGACAAAGCATCGTGTTTTCCACAGGTGGAGAGGGAGACCGAGAGCAGGAGCCTGGGGAAGGTGAAGTATCACCGTCGTTCCTTCTGCCTGATTTGGGGGTACCAGGTGCTGCTCTGCTCACCCAGCAGCACCAGCTGTGCCTCGGGCACACCGTGTCCTCTAGCACAGGGCTGGCACCTCACCGCTGGGGGATGATCCCTGTGAAGCCCCTCCTGCTGGGAGAGAGGAAGGGCTGGGCTCAGGGCGGGGGTTGGGTCAAGGTGTGACAGGAAACCCTTTGGTGACACTGACCTTGTCTTTCTCTCCTGCTCCTGGGACCTGCAGGTGAATCGAAGCCAAAACCCAAGTGAGTGTGGCAGTGTTTTCCCTGGGGCAAGGTCTGAGCTGTGCCAGGGCAGAGGCTCCGTGTGACAGAGCGTGGTCCATAAAGGGCAGGGCACAGGGAGCCTCCGGAGAATGGACGCAGGAGGGGACTGGGACATGGAGAGAAAAAGAAAGAGAAACGGACAGGAAAATACGGACCATGAAAGGGACCCTGAGAATGAGGTCTTTAGGCAGTTCTGAAGCATTGTGTATGTTCCTTGGGAGAAGCTCAGCTGCCCTGTGACCCTGCAGGTGGCAAAAATGTGAGTGTGTGTGTGTGTGTGTGTGTGTGCGCATCCCAGCCTGGGAAACAGAGTCCAGGCTATGGCTGGCATGAGGCACACGTTTCCAGGAGTGCCAGCATTCCAGGGACAGAGCCCAAGGGAGCAAGACTGTGAACCATTGCCAGAAACCTGGGGGGGTCCTCCTGGGCCCCTGGGATGCTGCAGTGTGGGAGGCAGATCTGCCCTCAGCCATCATCCGTTCATCCCTTTGTGTCCCTGCTGAGCATCGCCTGCCCTCCCTCAAGCCCCGGAGGATGAGAGGATCCAGCTTCCTGTGCCAGGTCACACTGCAGCACATGGTTCCTCGGTTCCCTTTGGGAGGAGCAGTGGGTGGCTGCCAGCTCAGGGGGCCTGGCAAAGGGCCCTGACCACATTGTCTGCAGCTTGCAGAGTTATTCCAGTCATGCGGGGACCTTGGAGTGTTTCCCGGGAATGCCACAGGTCTTCCTCTGTGGCTGCCCAGCTGGCACCTCCAGCAGGATGCATTGCACTCCCTATCCTCCAGTTGTGCCCACTCTGCATCCCTGGGGACTGTGGGGCTCAGAGGGGAGGATGGGATGGGTGAAAGGCACGTCCTGTCCCAGATCTGCTGCAGCCCCATCGTGCTCTGGCTCCCCTTCCATTGCAGGGTCTTCATGCCCAACCTGGTGCCTCCCAAAATCCCAGATGGCGAGAGACTGGATTTTGACGTAAGTTGTGCCCCCAGTTCCCACCCCTGGGAGTGATGTCCTCCCACTGCTCCCCCTCAGTGTCTGGCAGCTCCTGGAGGCTCTGGCTGTTTGCGTCCGGTGCAGGACATTCACCGCAAGCGCATGGAGAAGGACCTGAACGAGCTGCAGGCCCTCATTGAAGCCCACTTTGAGAGCAGGAAGAAGGAGGAAGAGGAGCTCCTGTCCCTCAAGGACAGGATTGTACGTGTTCAGCCTTCCCCTCTCTGGCTATTGCCACCCTGTCCCTGTGGGCACACAGCCACTGTCCCTTTCCCCACAGTCCTGGCAGACCTGGGACATCCCTGTCCCTGCAGGACAGAGCCAGAGGGTTGAGCCAGATTTTGTACCCCAGTGTCTGGGAACCATAGAACTCCCTGAGCTTTAAGGGACCCAGCAGGATCATCTAGTCCAAGCCCTGGCCCTGCACAGACACCCCAACAATCCCACCCTGTGCATCTCTGAGAGTGTTGTCCAAATGCTCCTGGAGCTCTGGCAGTCTTGGGGCCGCGACCGTTCCCTGAGGAGCCTGGTCAGTGCCCCAGCACCTTCTGGGGGAAGAACCTTTCCCTGATATCCAGCCTAAATCCCCCCTGGCACAGCTCCAGCCATTTCCTTCCTGTCCCTGGTCACTGGGATGCCCCTGGTGTGGCTGCTGTGCTGCTGCGTTGCGTGATGCAGATGCACCTCTCCCCGGCATCACTGTCCCCAGACTCCCCTGGGGCTCTCAGGTCTCTTGGGTCAGGGATCTGTCCCTTGGAACAGAGAAGATGCAGATTCCCTGCAGTGTCCAAGCCGAGGTCCCCTCCCTGTGCAGGAGCAGCGGCGAGCGGAGCGGGCAGAGCAGCAGCGGATCCGCAGCGAGCGGGAGAAGGAGCGCCAGGCCCGCATGGCCGTGAGTGTCCTCTGGACATGAGGCTTGGGATGGGCTTGGGGAGTCTGGGGACACGAGCTGTGTGTCCATCCATCCACTGCTGACCAACTTCTGACCCTGGCAGGAAGAAAGAGCTCGCAAGGAGGAAGAGGAGGCGCGGAAGAGGGCGGAGGAGGAGGCACGGAAGAAGAAGGCGTTCTCCAACATGCTGCACTTTGGCGGTTACATGCAGAAGGTGGGATCCTTCCCAAGGAGGCTGTGATGGAGCCACTGCTGCTCCTGGGAAGGGCTCAGCCACGGGCTGACCTCATGCATGTGGCATTGTGGGGTTTACAGGCAGGAGAGGGCAGGGAACTGCTCTTGGGTCAGGGGTTACATGGCCAAAGTGAGCTCAGAGCTGCCCCGAGCTCAGCTCTGCTCTGCAGATGTGCAGCTCCAGCCTTGCCTCAGGGACAGGGACAGAGATGGGGACAAGGACAAGGTGTCTTGTCCACTATTGCCAAAATGTCCTTGAGGACCTCATGTGCTCCTGGAGTCCCAAAAGCTGAGAGTGCTGGGTGCAGAACTGGGGATGGGGAGAGCAAAGGCTGGGCAGACTTCCTTCCCTCCAGTGTACTGATGGTTTACTCAGTCAGAGAAAAAGGGTGGGAAGAAGCAAACGGAGCGGGAAAAGAAGAAGAAGATCCTCAGTGAGCGACGGAAGCCCCTGAACATTGACCACCTCAGCGAGGACAAGTTGAGGTGAGCATAGGCTGCAAGAGGGGTGGCCAAGGCAGGAGCCCTGTGCTGGGTCCCAGCTCCTGGGCAGGATCCTGGGCTGGGGACAGCTCCCTGGGGCTTCCAGCCGAGGGGCATGGCACAGCTAGAGATGGGCTGTGACACCCCACAGGGGACACAGTCTCCGAGGCTGAGCAGGGCCACCACGGCCGGGCTGTGGCTGATGGCACCAGCCATGAGAGGGAGCCAGGGTCACACGGGTGGGACAGGTGCGTCCTGAGGGAGCCAGGGTCACAGGGGTAGGACGTTTGTCCCTGTATGTACTGACCCCCTCCCCCCGTGGCTCTTGTCCCTGGATTCGCTACCTGGATAGCACATCCCTGTATGGGAGCCTCCAGAGCCCCATCCCAGGGAGCAGGTGAGGGGTTGGCATCAGTGCCCCATTCCTGCACTGAGCTCCCTGGGAGCCATGGCCCTTCCCTGCACTGTCCCCAGCTGGCTCTTCCTGCAGGGACAAGGCCAAGGAGCTGTGGCAGAACATCCATGACCTGGAGGCTGAGAAATTTGACCTGCAGGAGAAGTTCAAGCGGCAGAAATATGAGGTGAGCCCCAGGGCCTCTGTGATTTGTCCACCCTCTGTGTTCCTGGCTGCTCCTTCTGCTCCCCAGCCAGGAGATGAGTTGGGGTGTCCAAGTGATCTCCCAGCTCCTGGGGACGTGTACCTGGCACCACCACAGGGCACACACATCACAGGCCAGGTGAGATGGAGCTCTGAGCAACCTGGGACAGTGGAAGGTGTCCCTGCCCATGGCAGGAGGTGGAATGAGATGAGCTTGAAGGTCCCTTCCAACCCCAGCCATCCTGGGATTCTGGGATTCTAAACCCCACAGAAGAACTGCTGGGGAAAAGAGAGCAGTGATGCATCTCCACCCAGCCCTTGTCCCCAGCCTGGGGCATCTTGTCAGACCTCACCATCCACCTGCAGCTTTTTCTTGCCAGACTTCACCATCCACCTGCAGTTTTTTCTTGCCAGACCTCACTACCCACCATTTTTTCTTGCAGATCAATGTCCTTCGAAACCGCATCAGTGACCATCAGAAAGTGTAAGTGGCTGCACATCCCTCCTTGACATCTCCTGTCCTTCCAGCTCCCTGCTCCCCAGTTCCCTCCCTATGGATCTCCCTTGCTGAGCCACCTCCTCTCCTTCCCCCTCCTGCCTCTGGTCTTGCTGGTGCCTGGCATTCCTGGACCTGCAGGTCTGTCCCAGGGGCCTCAGTCCCTGCCCTTCTGCTCCTGACAGACCTCCATTGCCTCCCATTGTCACCAGCTTCCCTCTCCCCAGAGACCCCAGCTGGGGATGGAGCCCAGCGAGACCCCACCTCTGCATGGGAAGCTTTGTGTCCTATGGGGTCTTTCCAGTCTCCAGCCACCCCATCCCTGCAGGGGCTCTGCCCAGCATCTCAGGAAGGTGCTGGAGGTCCCAGCTTGTCTAGCAGGGGAAATCCCATGGGCTGTGGGATTTGTGCAGGCCCACAAGGCCAGGGGAACCTGTCCCCGTGCCCATGTTTCTTGCACGTGGCTGGGGAACCCTTCCTAGGAGGGTGGAGGAGGGTGTTTAACTCCTACTCCCAGGAGCACCCCGGTGCTCTCACATCCCCATCCCACCCGCCCTCATGTGGGAGGTGCTCAGCCCACCCCAGTGGGGGTGTCAGGGGCAGCATCTCCCACCCACTTACACCAAGTCTTTCTTCTCTCCTGCCCCACCACGGCCTGATCCTGCAGCAAAGGGTGAGTACAGGTGTTTCTGAGGGCTCTATGTGTCCCCCTGCAGGGGGCGCTGTGTGTGTGTGTCCCTGCACGGGTGCTCTGTGTGTGTCCCTGCACAGGTGCTGTGTGTGTGTCCCTACACGAGTGCTCTGTGTGTGTGTGTCCCTACATGGGTGCTCTCTGTGTGTCCCTGCACAGCTGCTCTGTGTGTGTGTCTCTGCACAGGTGCTCTGTGTGTGTCCCTGCACAGGTGTTGCGTATGTCCCTGCACGGGTGCTCTGTGTGTCCCTGCACGGGTGCTGTGTGTGTTCCACTGCATGTGTGTTGCAGGCACATCAGGACCCCGGGGCAGCAGCAGGGCTCAGGGACAAGGCAGTCCCAAGGATTGGCAGCCAGAAATGCCCTTCACTGCCCCCCCAAACCTCCTCCTCCTCATCTGTGCTGCCCTGTGCCCAAGCAGTGCCTGCTCCCCCTGTGCTGGTTAAGGGGAGTGATGTGGTGGGTCCTGGAGGATCCTGCAGCCACAGATGCAACTTGTCAGTTCTCCTCTGAACAATTCTTGTGGGGGGAGAAACATGGGAAGGAAATGGCAGGCCCTTAGAATCGCCTGGCAGCTGCATGAGCTTGTTCCCAGAGAGTCCCAAGACACTTTGACTCAGGTCCCAAGGTTTTACCTGGGCCCAGTGAAGTCCTTTGGCCCCCAGGGCAGTTTCCAACGGGAAAAGGCTGCAGGACCACTGACAGCACCCACCTCATTCTCCTTGTGTGGTCACTGATGCCCTTTTGCACGTGCTTTTCCTCTTTCCTTGCAGGTCCAAAGGTGCCCGTGGGAAGACCATGGTGGGCAGCCGATGGAAGTAGAGGCTCGGGGAAGAGGCAGCCGAGCCCCAGGAGCTGCAGTGGCTGCACAGAGCCCTGGCTGCGGGAATGGGAGTTCCAGGGGGCAGAGGCTTCACAAGGTTCCCATCTCCACCCCCCAGTGGTGTTGTGTCTGTAAATAAAGAGGTGGTGAGGGGGTGCAGGTGTGGTCTCCATCCTGAGGCTCGAATCCCAGAGGACACGGCACAGGCTCAGCACAACTTGAGGAGTTACCCACCTGCTCCCTGGGCTGTAAGAGGTCACAGCAACCACCCAGGACCCCCCGAGTAACTGTCCCTGTGCCTCCCAGCGTCATCTCAGCCGCAGTCCTTGGCAGGTTTGGTGAGATACCTCAGTGGTCTGAGTTGCTTTTCCTGCTGCACTTTGGGGCAATCCTTATCATGGCCACTTTAGTTCTGCTTTTGCCGTATCAGAGCCCCTCTCGCTCCTCTCTGGTCAGAGCTGGCCCTGTGGGACACCATGGACAGGGGCACTGCTTCCAAGCCTCTTGGCCCATGGAATAGTCACTAACTCACCTTCCAGGCCATTTCCATTCCTATTTCCAGCTCTTGCTAAAGGCTCTGACCAGCTGTGTTTGCCTCCTCTGCATGTTACTGACAGCATGCAATGACGCCTTGAACGTAAAGCCATGTGGAGAGGCCACTTCTCTGTGCTTTAGGGGGCAGATCTCTTCCACCTGGCTGGGAATCTGCAGCACGTCACATGTGTGCTGTCCCTGGGGACACATCAGCTGCAGACCCCACAGTGTTCCTGGTGGATCTGGACCTTGATCTGGACCTCCATCTGGATCTGGATCTGCATCTGGACTGGCAGGCAGCCCAAGGCACCAGAGGTCCTGGAGGGCTGTTATGTTGCCCTGTTATGTTATGACAAGCTGTCCCATGCTGTTGATAAACAGCATCTGTGAAGCCTTTCCCTGAGCAGTGGGGAAGGGAGGATGCACAGGGTGGTGGATCTTGTCCCTTGGCGAGATGTTTTGTGTCCCCCCTTGCTGGGGCTGCCTGTCCTCCCCATCCCCTACCCAGTGATGTGGGGGTATCCTGCCGGTTTGTCCCTTGTGCTCCTGTTGGATGAGGATTTATTTTCCCTACTTCAACACACACCACCAGGTTTTGGGGAATAAGGCTCTGGGAAGCTCAGAATCAGTGAGGCACAAGTGGAGGACAACCAGCTCCCCACCACTTTCCTCCTCAAAACCGAGGTGTGGAAGGCAAAGGGGAGAGCTGGGTAGGGTGGCAGTGCTGCGACATGAAATATCCGGAGCGGGGCTGAGTGATGGTCCAGCAAGCGACATTCCCAGCCTGCCTGATGCGCGGCAACAGGAAGACAGGAGCGCTCGAGGCAGTCAGCTGTGTCTGTCTTGGAAAAAAATATCCCCTTTTGCAGGCTCTGAAGGTCCATTCTCCCAACTTTTCCGGCAGGCGGAGGCAGGGCCGTGCCGGTGCCCGGTGCCGCAGAGCAGCCCCGCAGCCGCTCTGCCCGTCCCTGGGGCTGGCAGCGCCCAGGGCGGGGGTACCCGGGCACTCCCTGCTTCCCACAGCGCTGCCTGTCCCGGCAGCTCCCGGCCCCGCTCCAGCCCGAATCCCTGCGCCGGGCCCGAAACCGCCCGGCACCTCCCTCCCTGCGCCCGCTGCGCGCTGGCACCGCCGGGGCATCGCGGCTGAGTCAGCGCCCGGCCCGGCCCGACCCTCCCCTGGCCCTCGCCCATCGCAGCCCGGGCATTCCCTCTCCCAGTGCGCTGCGGCCGTGCTCGGGAACGGCAGAGTGGGAGCAGGATGCTGCAATCCTCTGGGACAGAGCAGAGCAGCCTGGGGTGTTCGCTGGGGTGTCCCAGGGTGCTGGAAACATCCCAGGTGTTGCACGGTCTGTGGGATGGCTGCAGTGGTTCAGGAGGCTGTCCCGAGGTTGGCTGGAGTGTGGCACGGGGTCTTTGCCGGTGCTGGGGAGCAGCTCTGCCCCAGACCCCTCTCCAGGGGCTGCAGCTCCTCCCGAGGGACAGCTCCAATCTCTGCTCTCTGTGACCAGGGACAGGAGCCGAGGGAAGGGAAGGAGCTGTGCTAGGGGAGATTTAGGCTGGATATCAGGGAGAGGTTCTTCCCCCAGAGAATGCTTGGGCACTGCCCAGGCTCCCCAGGGAATGGTCCTGGCCCAGAGGCTGCCAGAGCTCCAGGAGCGTTTGGACAACACTCAGGGATGCACAGGGTGGGGTTGTTGGGGTGTCTGTGCAGGGCCAGGGGTTGGACTGGATGATCCTGCTGGGTTGCTTCTAGCTCAGGACATTCCATGATTCTGTGGTGTGCAGCTGTCCCCACCTGCCAGTGGAGCACGAGGTACAAACGGGTGAGTCTGGGGTAGCACAGCAGAGCAGGGAATGTCCCCACTGCTGAGCACAGAGTGAGGGACCCCAGGAGCAGCTTGGGGAGGGTCGTGCAGGGTGTTCACAGCCTTGAAGTGCTTTATTGTGGAGATCTGAGCAACCTGGTCTGTGGAAGGTGTCCCTGCCCATGGACAAGGAGTGGAATGGGATGAGCTCTAAGATCCCTTCCAACCCAACCCATTCTGTGATTCAGTGATTCCATGTTTGCAGTGCTCTGGTGTTCTCCAGCTCTGCTGTGTGGTCTCACTGTCCCTATAGGCAGCAGCACCTCTGGCTGCCAGATCAAGGCACTGCCTCTGGTATGAGGGGTAGGGAGCTCTGCCCTTCCCTAGCAGGGCACCTTCCCGGGAGCTGTGAGATGAAACATTCCCTGACAGGCTGCAGAGGAGCAGCATCTTTGCCATAGGACGCAGACACAAGGTCATGGAATTCCCTGCATTAGAAGGGACCCACAAGGACCATCGAGTCCAGCTCCAGCTCCATCCTGTGGTCCTTTGAGGAGCAGCCCCTTTTGCAGCACCACTGCAGAGCACAGCTCATGGGATCAGTGTCTGCTCGAGGAGTTCTGGAGTCTCGGCCCGAGCACCAGGATCAGGCTGTATCCCATGGAGGCTGTGCAGGCTGCCAGGAGCCCTTGGCTCGTCAGTGGAGACACCGGCAGGAGCTGCAGTGTGCTGTGCGCTGGTGGCTGCAGTGCAGGGCTTGTGTAGCACAGGAGGGCTGTGCCCTCCTCAGGGTGGTGCCAATGTCCTGGCAGGAGTTCAAAGCTCTAGAGGCTGCTGCCAGCCCAGGGTACAAATCCTCCTCCCATGGTGTCCAGCACGGGCGTCCCAGCACTGCTGAAGGAGCCCAGCCTGCAGCAGACTTGTGCCAGGGCTCACAAACCTGCAGCTCGTGGTCTGTTGATGCACTCCCATGCCAGGGCGCTCCCCAAGCCCCTCTGTCCCCATGGGGTGGAACGGATGTGAGGGAGGACGCATTTGGTACTGAGAAGGCGTAGCAATGGGGAACAAAGACACACGGACCTCCTTGCTTGTCCCCAAGAAGATCATTTTATTGTAACAAACCGAACCCTTTTATGTTCTAAACTTAACCCAAAACAAGCACCCATTGGCTGCCTGCCACTGTCCATGCGTCCCTTTACCCAGCCAGCTCTCTGATCCTGTGGTGTCCACGCACCTCCCCAGCCAGTCACTGCCTCACACACGAGGCAAGCACATGCCAGCCACACAGCCCGATCTCTGGTTTGTACCTGGCTGCTGGCTGAACCTTTCCCAGAGTGCTTTCTCCTGAGCTACAGTGAACAGGATTTCTTGTCTCCCACAAGAAGGTGCTGATAAATCCTGGGGCGATGTTTCAGGCTGTGCTTGTGCTAAAGCAGCGCTGGGAGTGAGGCAGCCTCGTGCTCTTCTCTGCCTGTTCGAGACCCAGAGCAAAGCCATGGTGAAATATTGCAAAGCTATGGTGAAATATTGCAAAGCCAGGAGCTGCCATTGCATCCCCACACAGGAACTGCCTGCACATGGCTTAGGCCAGCTCCCGTTATCCAGGGGTGCTCTAGGCAGCACAGGAGATGTTGAGATTGCTGTCCTGGGGCCATCTGGCCCATACATGTCCCAAGGAACCAGGGTCATGCAAGTGCCCACATTTACAGCATTATGGGCCAGGATGGGGCTGCAGTGGCCCACAGACCTTGTGGGACAATGGAGCAGAAGCTCTTGAAGCTGGAATGCTGCCAGGGCCCCAGGGTCTCACCAGATGGGATATGGGGCCTCTCACTGGGGCCATCAGTTGGGGGCACAGTGTGAGAGATCCCCTCATCCCCAGCTCAGACATGGCAGATCATGGAAAGGTGAAGGTTGAGAGGGGCCAAGGGAGGTTCGCTAGGATGGAGCTGTGTCAGGGGAGGGTTAGGCTGGATATCAGGGAAAGGTTCTTCCCCCAGAGGGTGCTGGGGCACTGCCCAGGCTCCCCAGGGAATGGTCCCAGCCCCGAGGCTGCCGGAGCTCCAGGAGTATTTGGACAACACTCTCAGGGTGCACAGGGTGGGATTGTTGGGGCATCTGTGCAGGGCCTGGAGCTGGACTGGATGATCCCTGTGCATCTCTTCCAGCTCAGGACATTCCATGATTCTGTGATTCTGTGATCCAGTCCCACCTCTCTGCTCAAGCAGGGAGATGCTGGGGCATTGTTTCCCACTCAGGCACATCCCGGGTGGGTGGGCTGCTCAGCCTCTCCTGCCTGTCTCCCTGGGGAGCCCATCAACCCCATTCCTGGTGCAGGATGGGGAACCTGGGTCCTGTGGGGCTGGAGAGGGGGAGAGCACTGCGGGGTAACACATGCTGACTCCTGTGCCCATGTTGGATCGGGGCTAGCACAGTCCCCACTGCCCAGGTCTGGGTTTTGGTGCCATCCAGGGTATGCAGGGCAGCACGGGGCAGGTGGCACTGGATGCCATCTCTGTGGGCAGCCAGCATTGCCCATCCTTTGGAGCGTCCTGTGAGATTCACAGCTTCCAGCACTCGTGAATTCATGTACAAGGTGCCTGCGTTGCCCTGATCCACAGTGCCACTGTCCCCACATAAAGGAGAGGGTGCCCAGCCTCCAGCTTGAGCCAAGGCCAAATGACAACCAAAAACTGAAGAAAATGGAGAAGTACAACCTTGGATTTCTTTCAGGTCAGGTCCAACAACCACCTGTAGATTAAAAGACAGGAAAAGGATGTAAATGCTGAACTTTGCAACACCTTCCAGATGTGGAGGCCTCACCCTCAGAGTCCCAAGTCCTGGTGTTGCTGTGCCATGGCCTCCTCACACAGCCCCTGCAGGGCAGTCCTGTTTGTTCCTGCAGACATCTGACAAGTTTGCAAGTTTCTCATGATTGTTTTTAGATGCCTTATAAAACTTCCAGTTTCATTGAGTGTTAGCCCTGTAAATCACTGCCTGTAGCAGCTAATTCACGTGTCTCAGTTAATGGCCTTTAATTGGTTAAAGTCACCCATGGTTTCTGCTGATTCCACAGATGTGTTAAGTCACCAATGAAGTCTTTAATGCACTCCAAGCATGGTTTGGGTTTGGCACTGACACAATGCCCCATGTCTGTAAGACCAACCCTGCTGACACAGCAGGCAGTGATGCTCTGGGATGGAGGGAAGAGGCTTTGGCTGCTGTCTGGAAGCAGCATTTTATTGGCACTAGGTGGAAGGAAAATGAGCTTCCTGGTGCTGTGTGAATCACTGCCTTTGCGTGTGCTCTCATGCCCTGGTTTCAGTGTGGGGCCTGGGTGTAAACTGCTCCTCAGCACAGGGCAGCAGCCCCTGGCAGGAGCACTGAGGGGTTGAATCATGCCTGGAGCTGGGACCCACCCTTTGCCCAGCACTGGATCCCTGAGGCCCCTTCCTGGTGAAGGTGGTGCTGCCCTGTGGGCCTGGCATAGTGCTTGAGCCCCAAAATGCTCCCTGCAGTGGCGGCTCTGGCAGTCACAGGCAAGGGATGGCACAGGGATGTTTGGAGTGCTGCAGGAAATTGGTCCTGCTCAGCCCCAGCTCCCAACCCACCTGCCCTCCTGAAGACACTTGGAGGTGGGACTCACCCCATGGAGATGGGACCAACCCCATGGAGATGGGACCAACCCCATGGAGATGGAACTCACCCCATGGAGATGGGACCAACCCCATGGAGATGGGACTCACCCCATGGAGATGGAACTCACCCCGGCGGAGCATCTCACGAGGCTCTGCAGGACCAGTGAATATGAGACAGGAGCCTTTAGCAGTGTCCCCAGGCTGTCACCTCTGGCAAACCCCTCAGTGACAGATCTCAGAGCCCACCTTTGCAGTTCTGAGGCCACAGATCTCCAGGACATTCCTGCTGCTCTCTGCTTACACCTCCTGCTCCGTGCTTCCCTGCACGGACACACAGACACACACAGACACACAGACACACACACACACACAGGCACAGTCACAGTCACAGACACACACACACACACACACACACACACACAGACACACAGACAGACAGACACACACACACAGACAGACAGACACACGCACAGGTACCTCCACACACACAGAGCTGCCAGTACCAGTCCCGGTGGAACCCATCCAGAGGGAGGTGAAACAGCAGCACTGGGTACAAGGGGTACAAGGGGTGAAGGGGGCACAGGGGGCACAGGGCGCACAGAGGGGCTGTCCCCATGGCATTCCTGAGGCACTGCTGGTGGATGGGCTGTCCCAGAGCCAGGGGATGTGGTTTTGGGTGTCACCCACTCACAGACTACGGGGGCTGAAGCCGAGGGCTTGGGGCTGTGCTGGCAGCAGGGAGGGCCCCAGAGGGGCACTGCAAAGGACACGTCAGAGGTGCAGGTGGGCTTCACTGGAGACATGTGGGTGCAATGCTCAGTTTTAGTTTGGGTCTCTCTGGTGGAAGCTCTCAGGTCCCAGGTCTGTTGATGGCCAAAGACCCCTCCACGAGCACGTTTAGTGAAGGATGGGATTTCAGTAGCCAAGAGCAAGGTCCTGCACCCTGGGCTCTCACTGCAGGAACTGTGTGCCCTGCTCCACAACTGGGGTCTGTTGGAAGCTGAAGGAGATGGAAATGCCCAGGTATGAACTCACAGGCTTTCCCTTCAGGCCTGAAATGACCCGAGCCTGGGAAAATCCTCATTACACACGAAATTTGCTTTGGATGTCCTGCTGTGAGAAATGAATATGCAAGAAGCTGCTCTGCTGCAGGTGATTGAAGTGCCTGACCTGTGTCCCGAGGTGTCACCACACCTCCCTCACCCCTGCCTCCTCTCTGAGGCTGCTGCAGCCTCAGCACCTGCACAGAGCAGAGGGGTTTTATCCCAGTTTGCCTCCAAGCCTGAGTCTTAAACCATAAACAAAGAGAAGGAGGGAAGAGCAGCAGAGGAAGGGAAAGCATCCCTTATTTGACAGCTCAGAGGGTGCTGCACTTGCTGGTGAGGTGGAAAATTCAAGTTCATGTCCTTGTCTGATACAAACAGGGCTTCGAGCTCTGGTTTTTAACCCAGCTGAGGTGGGGTTGAAACCTGCAGCACTCAGTCCTGTCTTTGTGAGGTGCTGGTTTATCACAGAATCCCAGAGTGGTTT
Organism: Cnemophilus loriae; assembly: GCA_013397755.1. Lineage (NCBI taxonomy): Eukaryota > Metazoa > Chordata > Aves > Passeriformes > Corvidae > Cnemophilus > Cnemophilus loriae. The sequence goes on along the minus strand of VZTF01002839.1, from coordinate 138,742 downwards.
GGGTTGGAAGGGGCCTCAAAGCTCACGCAGTGCCATCCCTGCCATGGGCAGGGACACCTTCCACTGTCCCAGGCTGCTCCAAGCCCCGTCCAGCCTGGCCTTGGGCACTTCCAGGCTTGGGGCAGCCACAGCTTCTCTGGGCACCCTGTGCCAGGGCCTCACCATCCTCACAGGAAAGAATTTCTTCCTAAGAGCCAATCTAGATCTCTCCTCTTTTAGTTTGAAAGTGTTCCCCTTGTCCTGTCACTGTCTGTCTGGGTAAGAAGCTGATCTTCCTCTTTTCCATAAGCCCCCTGTAGGTATCAAAAGGCCACAGTGAGGTGTCCCCCAGTGTGTAAATCCAGCGCTTCAGGCTCACGGCCACGCTGGGTTGTGGTACCCGCAGGATTGAAAGGGCTCCATCCCATGCTCTCCTGGCTGCTCCGGGTTTGGGAGGGGCTGTGAGCCACTCACACCTTTTATCTGCCCGTGTCAACAAACACCGCTGTGCCTTGGCAGAGCAATAGATCCGACTCTGATATCATGACAAAGAAGGAACACTTTGATCCAGGGAAACACTTTGATCTCTCCTGTGAATCAGATGCTGCTGATTAGCTGTAAAAATAGAGCAATTATGGGCACTTTTCACGTGGTGCGGCAGCGTCTGTGCCACACGGGCTGTCCCTGTTCCAGCACTGCCTGCCACACCTCAGAGAAAACTGACAGGACATGGAATTCAACAGAATATCAACTTCAACCGAACATGAAAATCAACTGAATATTAAAATCAACTAAGTCCTGTCATTCTCAAATTCTCAAATTTTTGGACCAGCATATCCTGGAAAAGGAGCATTTGGCTTTGAGAGGTTTTCCACCTCAGGGTTTTTGTTTTGTTTCAAACCCTTTGAAGTAATTACAACGAGAATCATCCTGGCAAAGACTCAGAAGCATTTCTGGGTGCTGGAGGAGGATGGGTCTGGTCCCTCAGGCTCAGCATCTCCGAGATGTCCCTCCTCACTGCCCAGAGCACATCCCCAGGGCTGCCATGGTGGGTTGGCTGCACCAGGGTGGGCCAGGCTCAGTGTGGAGGAGCTCTGGGCATTCCTGGGGTCCAGATCTCCCCACCGGAACTGATCCCTGGATACCATCAGTCCCCTTCAGGGCTCAACCTGCCACTTCTCCAGCCACACAGAGTGGATCAGACACAGGAGGTTCAGGTTCATCCCAGCTCCCAGCTCTCTTAGCAGATCCTCTCATGGCCTGATTTCAGTTCCAGGTCTCTCCTGGCAGTGGGTAAAGATAAACATCTCCAAAGGGTGATTCAGTGCTGTGTGACTGGCAGGGCAGAGCCAGCACGGGGTCCTGGCTGGCAGGAGCACACTGGGGTAGGTTGGGAACCAGCTCCTGAGTGTTTGCTGGATGGGGCAATCAGTCCTGGATGTTCCTGAGCTCCGTGATTAACTGCAGCCTCCAAACAGCATCATTGAGAAGAGCAGCTAAAGGATTCTGGAAATTGTTGGCATTTCCTGAATCCCAATTGCAGCCTGAAGGCCCTTGGGACACAAAGCCACAAAGCGCTCGGAAGGAAGGAAGAGCTTCTCTTTTGGGAAGAAGGAAAACTGATGCAAATGTTCCCAAGGCTTCTGCCCACGAACCAGGCAAGGAACTGGGGTGGCTCCAGGCAGGTGGGTATGGCATAAAACCCATCTCTGGACGGTTCCTGAAGAACCAGGTTCTCACAGGCACAAAACTCCTCTGCAGGTTCCAGACCTCAATGTCCAAGACAGATATTTTGGAAATCTGTCCAGGTTGTCCATGGAAAAGCACTGGGCCCATAAGTTCTGCCTCAGGGTGTGAGGGTTACAGGTGTGGAAAGGTTCCTCTGAGGCACCTGACTCCTCCAGGGGAAGCTGCAGCTCTGGCTGGGGCTTTCCAGTGCCTCAGAGAGCAGAGAGGGACAGCAAGAGCACCATGGCAGCGTCCTCAGCATCCTGTGGCCAGGTGGGATGGATGCTCCAGCCAGGAATTCTACATGGAAATCCAGCACCCCTGGGACTGGGGGTTGTGAGATGGAGCCTGGCATCTCTGAAAGGTGTCCTGGAACTGGGCATCTCCCTCGGAAAGCCCCCTGCCCCTGAGCAAGCCCCACAGTTGTATTTACTCCCCAGCAATCCCCCACAATCTGTGGGCTGGAATTTGCTGTAGGTCTGGGGAAACTGGGTTTAATTTGGACTGATATTTCAAGGTTCTGCCTCAGAGACAGAGCAGGGATGTTTCCTGGTGGAAATACACACAGCTAGGCAGGAATCTCCAAGATAAAATTCTTGGCCTGAAATCTCTACATTCTTCTGTAGGGCTGAGGCTCTGACTTCATTTATCCATGTAAAAAAACAATGTTCTCATCTCTATTTTGCCCAGGTAAATGTGACCCATGTTCCCCAAAAACCGAGGACCTGCAAGAGAAGTCACATTCTTGTGGAATTTAAGAATTTGCCCAAAGCAAGTAATAAGAGCTGGGACTTTACACAGCTACTCAAGCCGGAGGTGCAGCTCCAAGGCTGAGTTTGTAGCACCCACAGTTATGCTAAGGAAAGCTAATTCTACACTAACATACAGTGGAACGGAGTTCATTTGGAATCAATAGTCCTGGGAAGAGGCTGTTTGCAGCCAGAGCCTCGCTGTGTGCAGCGGGATGTGCCCGGCTCCCTCCCTGGAGCCCAGCTAAGCACAGGGATGTGAGCTCAGCAGTTTCACCCCGTGCCTGCAAATTAAAAGGAGGAAGCCACACGGTTGGGTTTGGGGCATTCATGCCGAGGTGTTGCTCTTTTGAAGTTGCTGGGGCTTCTCCCGGGTTGGGTCTCTCCCTGGAATGTGGATTGGGGCGACCAGTTGGGCCAGTAAAGCCCTTCCTCCAAAATGAGTTTTTACTGAAAACTGCAAAGAGCTGTCGCAAGCACATTGACTCACTTGGTTTCTCAGCTCTTAGTTATGAGCTTGTGCTCTGGACAGTTAATTATTTGTTCTTGTGGAGGCTTTGAAGATGCAAAGCAGGCTGGGAGAGTGAAGTGTTATTAGCTCATCAGCTCAATACTTTTTTTGTGACAGAGCAATGAAGTCCAGGCTCAGCCTGAGATGCTGAACAGCACTAAAATCTGAATTGTCCTCACACCCAGCTCTCTGATTCCTCCCTGTCTTATTCAAGGCTCAGTGACTCTTCAGTCTAAAGCTGCTTAACACCAGCCAGGCAGAAGTAGAGGGCTCATCATCCCAGCCCAGATAATCAGCAACAGCTCCTGGATTAGCCTTACCCTGACAGAATACCTGGAAATTTGGAATTTAGGCCATTAATTTCAATCTTCTTTCTACTTGTTTCCACTCAGACACAAAAGGGGAGATTGAAGCCAGTGTGGGTTTTTAGAATTTCTACCCTGATGTGGGTGTGTTCAGGGTCAAGTTCAGCATCTGAGAACCTGAGATTTTTATAGACAGGAGTAAAATGAAGCAGCCCAGAAAGCCATGAATGAGCAGCTGAGAATGACTGAGAGTATGACTGAGGAGTTCTGAATTAGCTCTGTCCATAGGAAGCAGCTCTTGTGTGTCTGGCTCAAAGAGCAGAATTAGTATTGACAGTATTGTCTGTGTGTCTGCAGAGGAGAACTGGCCAGGCCTCTGCCCTGGGCACTGCAGCAGCTCCAACAATTCTGTCTTCATAGCTGGGCACTGGTGCTGCTCCTGACAATTCGGGATCTCACCAGAGGCACTTCAGAAGCTGGGGTGTGCAGGGATTTGGGCTGCTCCAAGGAATTGTGTGTCAGAATTGGTGCTCACCTCTGCTGGCCCCATTGCAATGGCCTCACATGCCAAATGAGCCTCTTGTTGAATTCTAGACCATCCCTGAGCAGAAATATCCATCTGTTTCTTAGGGAGAGATGGCACGTGGGCTGTCCTGGTCACCCTGCAGAGCTCCAGCCTGAGGCTCCAGCTTGCCTGGATATGCTTCAGGAGCACAACAAGCCCTCTCTGTGGGAAAAGGCCCTGCTGAGCGTGAGCCTCAGCCCCAGGCACGTGCAAGGGCCTGGACATAAATGTGAGTTAAATACCCAGCTGCTCCCAGGGCTCTCTCCTCACTGCAGGTTTCACTGATACTATCTCCCTGTGCCGAGCCAGACCTGAGCACTCACCTTCCCAGAGCCTGTTATGAGTTGTGTTTCCTGGTGTTGCTGGACAGAAATGATGAATTCCTCTTATCCCTTGATACCAGGATGAATTAATGGTATTCCTTGTTTGGGGAACAAGATGTCTCCTTTTCACAGCCTTTTGTGGCTACTGGCACCAGTTCCCAATTTCCAGCTCTCATTCCAGTGCTGGCTCAGAGCCCCATGAGAGGCAGGGCTGGACAATCAGGTGAAGCTTCCTTTGCTACCCAGCCTCTCTTCGCACTGCTGTGTCTGACCAGAGACAGGGAAAGCAGCCACAAATTGCCAAGGAAATGCAGTTAGAAGGGTTTCCACGGAGGATGAGCACAATGAATGTGAGTCAGAGTACTCAGGATTTACAGAGAAGTCTCTTAATCTTCACCATAAAGATGCATTACCCTGCAGCACAAGGGTGGTGCTGAGTGTGCCAAGCTTTTTTCTGAAGACTTCTGCTTGCAAATGAAAGAAAGCAAATGTCCTGGGTAGAGTAATGACTGCAGGAGAAGGGAATTTCAGAGGAATGGGGATGGCAAGACAGGAGTTGGCAGCACTGCAGTGTGGGAGCCCCTCAGGCACAGCAGAAGCTGCAGGAGCATTGCAGAGCTGCTGTGGTTTCACCTCCTTTGTTGGGCTGGCAGCAGTTTCAGCTCCTGTCAGAGACACAAGGAATGTGTTGTTTGCCATCCCATCCTACCAGGCCAGAGCTGGTCTGACTTCCTGGAAAGAAGATTGTTCTTTTGCAGGGCAGTTTTAGAGTGGGTGTTCTGTGCCTGTGCTCTCCCAGAAGATAAAGGGTGAGGTTCAGGCCACTCTCCTGTGCCTGAGCATTGCTTGTCTTAATCTGCACTTCCTCAACCAGCAGTGGGAAGAAAATACTGTCCATTTTTTCCCTCCATCCACCTCTGCCTGGCCATGGGGTGAACAACATGCTGGGCAGTTTATTTCTCTCCACTGGCTATGAAGAGAACCCAGAGCAACTATCTCAGACTTCAGTGTCTAATTTTAAGCTGTCCAAGTGAGGGTGGATTCATCCTTGGAGATTCCTCCTAACAAGGAAGGAGCAGTAAAGGCCAGGAAGGTGGAAAAACCTTCTTAGATGTGGTTGTTGAGCTCAGTTTATGGACAGGTATTGGTGGCACCTTAAAAAAAACAACCAAGGAAGCTGCCAGTACTGCAACTCCATCCACAGAGATGGGAAGGCAGGTGCTGTGGGCATCCTCTGCTTCCACACCTGGCACAGCTGCCGTGCCCTGCAGCAGCACTGCTGGCGCTGCTGGCACATTTGTCCTGAAAAATTATGCTTGGAGACCCCCAAGCTCAAAAACACAGAATCAAAGAACCATAGAACGGTTTAGGTCAGAAAGGACCTCAAGGATCAACAGTTCCAACCCCCTGCCATGGGCAGGGACACCTTCCACGAGACCAGGTTGCTCCAAACAGGTGTCTGGGGGTATCACAGAGCATCTGAGGTTATGTGAGGAGTTTTCTGCCAGGATTTCCAGGAAGGAGGAGGCACAGGGAGCTCCGCGGGATGCCTGAGCTGCCTCTCCTGCAGGGACTTGTGGAGCCAGCTCAGGACCAAAGCATGTCCTCCATGTTAATGGCCTGGGACCTTCCCAAACCCAGCAGAACAGATACCCAGGGGCCCAAACAGGCATCTGGAAAGGAAAGAAACCCACTCCTGGCTGGGCCTTGAATGCTGAAGGAAAGGCTGTCATGGTGCCAGCATCGGTGTCTCTGCTTGTACCCAGCTCCTCTGCCTACTGTGGTCCCAGGGAAGGGTGACAGGAAGGTGGCAACAGCCTGGGCATGGGAACCTCGTGTTCCTGGTACTCCTGGGAAGGAGGAGCAGCCCAGTGGCACATCCATTAACATGGACAGAAATAGCCACAGTGCTCTCACACAGGGATTGTCCCTGCAGCATCTTCCCAAAGGAAAGCTGGACACACCAAAAATTTTGGCCTGGTTCCTCCTCAGACCTCGGCCTCGGGCTGTGCCCCACTGGTGCTCCTGTGGTGAGCAGTCCAGCTCTGCACTGAAGGGCGTGGAGGGGCTGCCTTTGGACAACTTCTGGGCAGGCTGCATTCCCCTTTGGATAGTTCTTGGAAGGTACCTGTGGCTCTGCTGCTGCCAGATCATGGTCACCACCCTGTCCTTAGCATAGCCATGGGGCTGCAGGATACTGCATGTGTCCCCTGCCACAATCTGCTCCTGTCCCCCAGCTCAGGTGGAGGGGAAAAGGGTCCCTCTCTCTGCCAAACCCCAGGAGATGTGTGGGACAAACCCCAGCCCTGGTTTCTGGGGATTGCGCAGCCCCAGAAATGTGCTGGCACTTCCTCCTGCAGGGGTGGTCCATGGCCGGAGGGTGGTGGCAGGGAACGCTCATTGGGAAGATATTCCCAAATCCCATGCTTTTGGCTCTGTCAGCACAGGGCTCTGCTTGACCTGTCCCAGGGCAAAGCTGAGCAGTCCTGCCCATAAGTAAAGGTGTCTGCTCATCCCATCCCATCCCATCCCATCCCATCCCATCCCATCCCATCCCAT
>VZTF01002839.1:46493-131690 GCA_013397755.1 Cnemophilus loriae | reverse complement strand
CCATCCATCCATCCATCCATCCATCCATCCATCCATCCATCCATCCATCCATCCATCCATCCATTCCTCTCTCCCTCAGCACATGGCTCCATCCCTGCATTAGCCGCAGTTCCCAGCAGTGGGGATGGGACCGGGGTCCCGTGGGGATGAGACCGGGGTCCCGTGGGTCTGAACCACCCTCTCATGCCCTGCCTTTTTTGGGAGCGTCTCCAGGCTCTGCCTCCTGCTGTTCCCCGCAGGGCGGGCAGTGACTCAGCCCCAGCTGGGCTCGCAGGGGCTCCGCTCCTTTCCCATGCTGGCTGAGGCTGCAGAGGTGCTGCTGCTGCTCTCGGGAGCTTGAGGCAGGCTCCAGGGGCAGAAGGGTGCTGGGTGTGGGATTTGCTCCGTGTGCCAGGGAGCCATCACTGCAAATACCACAAACACTCCCTGAGACATCTCCTCCTGCTCCCTCTCTCCTGGGTCCTCTTCTCCTGCTTTGGCGCGTTCTGCGGGAAATCATTTCTGTGTGACTTCTGGATTACCCTTGGGAAAAAAAAAAGAAAAATATTCGGGATAGGCACAGCCAGTTTCTCATTGCATAGCCAAGAATGACAGAAGCCATTTAGGAGATGTTCTGCTCCCTGGGAAATCCACAGTCCCACTGAAATCCTGCCAACGATCCTGCTCCAATGATCCTTTCCAGTGTCTTTCTCCCTCCTGGCTGCCTTTCCTCCCCTGGAAGGAAGCAGGAATCAATTTTCACCGTGGGTAAAATGTGCTAAAGAAAAGCTGAGAGTGGAACTCAAAGGCTCCCAAATAATTTCCATTTTTTCCCTTTACATTTTTTGAGCATTTCTTTCAGCCCTGGGAAAATCAGTGGGACTGATTTTCCTGTTCTGCCGGGAGAGATCCTCGTTGATTGATGCAGGAGTTACCTGTACTGGGAGAGAAAGGGGCTTCCCGGAGAAAGAGTACAAAACATGGGGAAGAAAGCACTGAGATGCACAAAGCAAATCTCTGCTGCCCTTCACTGGGCAGCACAGGCTGAGGCATCTCCCACACTGAAACTTGGCCTGGGGACCCAAAAGCAGTGACAGGGACTGCCTGAGCTCAGCTCTCTCAGTAAGATCCTTACCTTGTGAGGCTCTTTGTAGAGAGAAGTGCCAGGGAAAGGCAGGAGGAACTCTCCTTCTCTGGGAAAGTATTTGGGTTTTGCAGTGCCAGGAACCTCCAAAAGATTTATGATCTTTGAAAATTTCCACCTGCTTTTTTGCCCATGGCATTCCCTTGGGAAGCCAGACCCACCCACCTTGGACACGAGGGGGTTCTTCCCTGCTGCCCAGCCTGGGGGGTTTTGGCTGCTTTGCTCCTCCTCTGCAGAAATGCAGCCAAGGCAGGGCTGCTGCAGGCTCTGCACCCACACAGTGCTGAGCTCTGGGGCTGCTGCAGGAACTGTGCTCAGCTCTGGCCACCTCCCACCCTTGGGACACCCATGATCTCATCCAGGACCTGAAATATTGACCAAAGTGTTGATCAAGACCAGATCTGCTTCCTAAAAATGCCTGTCAGCAGTTTCACCTTCCCAATGACATTCCCTGGTATCCTGCAAAGATTCCTGCAGTGCTCTTGTTGTGCCGAAACACTTTCTTGGTCTCCATCAGCTGGCATGAGGAGGCTGGGAGCACCAGAGATCTCATTTCTGCACCAGAGATCTCATCTCATCTCATTTCTGCCACCACATCCAGGAGGGGGTAAGAGGGAGGTAATTACATCAAAACCTCTCATCAAAGCCTTTTCTGCATGAGAGGATCAAGGTGCAGAGAGCTGTGATGGGAGTCAAGGAAGCATTCCTGGGGCTCGGAAGTAGATGTCACATCCTGACAAACTGCTCTCAGTTTTCTTTACCTGGGAAATGTTGCTCTGGATGTCACTGCTTGCCCCATCCTGATGGAGAAGGTGCTGTGAAGGCTCAGGCAGAGCTTCAGCATTTTCTGCATCCCAGCAGTGCAGAGGAGAGGCTTCCTGGTGCTGGATGAAAGGGACATGGCCCTGTGCTTGGGATGCCTCCTGGGGGTCCCTCAAAAGGCTCTCCTGAAACAAAGACAAGCTTAGGAAGCACCGAAAAAGGGGCCAAGAACAATCTGGGATCTGTAACAACTTCTGTGCAAGATCCAATTTGCAAGGCCAGGTAACTGTGGGAGAGGTACAAATAAGGGTTGTACCTGCCATGGGCAGGGACACCTTGGCAAGTCCTGCCCAAAGTCCTGTTCCAGGGCAGGCAAGCAGGGAATGAGTCCCTGTGGGACTGCTGCCCTCTCCTGAGCCAGCTCTGGCTCCCAGAGGAGCTGCCCTGGGGGTGGGTGCTGGGGGGCTCTGGGTGCAAATGCCAAACTCTTGTGCACAGGCACCTGTGTGGGGCAGGGCCTCCTGCCATGGGCTGCCACGTGTCTCCCACAGCGTGCCCTGTGGGGCTGTGGCACTGCCACCGTGTCTGGCCGTGGGGCCAGAGCAGAGCCTGTGCTTGCGGTGATGCCACCCAGCACCCAGGAAACTCAGACAGAGGGACTTTGCTGATCCAGTTTGTCCCAGCAGGAGCTTTGTGTGTCTCTGCAGGAGGTGTTGGTGCTGTGAGGTCCTCGGGGCTGTTGAGGTTTGTGGCTTGAGCTCGGTGCTTCCTACAGGTGCCCTGCACAGTTCAGGGTGGAATGTGGGCCATGGAATTCTCCTGCATGGGAAGTGGTGTGGCCCGGGAAAGTCAGGAAGTTCTGGTGCCTGAGACCCATGGGATGGAATCCCATGGACCTGAAAATGAAGAGTGAGGTCTGCCTTGAAGCATCACAGGTAGAGAAAAAGGACTCAGAGGTTGCGCTGTGGGATGGGAAGCGGCTGTGCCAGGGACTGCCTGGATGGTGGGATGAGGCTTTGCTGGTGGAGCCCCATGGATTATTGGAGATCCCAGGGGCTGTAGGACCTGTACGGTTTCCAAGGATTTAGTGCCTGCTCTCTTTGGGACAATGAGTGCTCTGTGGGTGCTCTGCACCCTGTAGCATCCATTTTCTCCCCTTGAATCCTGCTGCAAGTCCCGTTACACCTGAGCTAAATCAGTGCATCTGTGAGTGTCAGAGCCAGGCTCTGAAGGGACCCGTTTCACAGCACAGTTGAATCACACCTTGGTTGTCTTTTTCTTGCAACCTCCCTGTGGTCTTTTTGTGTGTCCATAGACCTCCCTAGCCAAAAATGGGCTTTTGTCATGTGTCCACACACAGAATGCAGATCCCAGAAACACCCAGTGGTTTCTTGGGACCCATTTCATCTGCTGCACGTGGACAGAGATCCAAGAACATGGTCATGTGTTTGCTCCACTGGTGAGCAAGAATTCATTTCCCAGCCAGAGGTGTGTTCTGAGCTACACTGTCATGTCCTGCCCTTCTCCAGTGCCCAGGGAGCTACTCAGGAATGGACAGTAGGACTCACCTGCATTCCTTGTAGACACTCCAGAGTGGGTAGAAGGCAACTCGCTCTCCCAGCCTGTCACTGATATGACCTTTCTTGGATGTGACTTCAGGTGGGATTCATGTCTGAAGAAGCTGCGGACTGGACATCTCCAGCTGGTGATGTTTGTGATGTCAAATTTAATCCTCCCAAGGACTGCTGGATGTGCTGCTCCCTAATGGGCTTTTATAAAACAATTACTTATGTACCACGTTCAAAGCCAGTTGCAAACACTGCTGCTGTGCCAGGGCCCGGGAGCAGTCTGAGGAAGGAGTGACCACAGCTGAAATGCAATTATGTTTTGAAGGGCTATTGAGTCCACCCAAAGCTGGTTTAGACATTTGAGTTTGGGTGCTTTGCCTTTGTGCTTAATCCTTCAGTGCTCACCCACCCTTCAGCAGCCTGAGCAGAGCAGCAGAGGGTGCTCCTGGAAAGCAGCTCTGAGCCACGTGCAGGGGGGTGGCACCTGTCCCTTGTGCCTTGCAGGGGCTCACAGACTGTGCCCAGCCTGTCTGATGGGCTGCAAATCCTCTGTTCACAAGATCCTGGCAGTGGCAGAGGATTATTCCTCAGCCTTGCCTTGAGTAAATACCAAACACAGCTCGGAGCTGAGCTCATTCCCCTTTGCCAGGTGTCTGCTTTGAAGAGTCTTCTGAAGGAGATCAAGAGATGCTGCTTCCTTATTCCCTTTGTGAGGCTGCTCCAGTGCTTGCACACCCCAGTGTTCCCCAGCACTGGGAATACAAAGTCCTTTGTTCATCCTGCACTTCAGCTCTCCCTGTGTGCACTGGGCTCATGTTCCCGCAGGGTCTGATGGAGAGACCAAATCCTTTGATGTTGTCTACAGCAATTCCATGGAGCAGGCTGGGAGTCCCCAAAGGGCGCAGATGCAGCTTCCAGTTTGGTCCTGATTAGCAGGAAAAGTCTGGGCTCAACAAAAGCCTTCATATCCACCACCACAGGCTCATCCTCCAAAACAGGAACTTAGAGGGAGATGCTTTTAAAGGGAAAAGAAAAAGGAGAGTTAAAGTTTCCAGGCAATGTGGGCTGCATTCATCACCCCGAATCCCAATCCCAGCACATCCTGGCAGTGAGGAATTCCCTGAGGAAGGGCAGAAGGCAGCTGGCCTGGGTAAGCAGCAGGAGAAAGAAGTACCAGCAGGTGTTTTTCAAACAGCTGAAGACAAAAATAGGAAAGGCTTCACAATCTCTTCCAAGTTCAACATAAACTACACTAAACCTGCCAAAAGCAGTTGAAGGAACAACTAGCTGGAGTCAGAAGAATGAGCCAAAAAGTCAGAGCATCTCCCAGTAGAGGGGAACGACCTGCCAGGAGACTGGGGGGTCAGTGGGTACTGGAACAAGGAGCACTCAGGAAGGAGAGGAGCAGAAAAGAGCAGGTATTTACCTTTTCCAGTTTGTGATGCCTGTGAGAAATGGGGAGGATTCCTACAAGCTCCTATACCTGATACATCAATGACATTCCTGAGGATGGAGGAATGTCTGTGGAATTTTGGGGAACGAGAGACCAGTAAAGAAAGGGAGGCAAATGACAGACAAACATCAGCACAGTGAAATGTTAAGTGATACACGTGGGGTGAAATAATCTTATCTTTTGTGAGATGGGTGTGGAGGTAACTCCATGGACCATTCATGGCCAGTCCATCCCAGTGACAGTGCAACAAAGATTCCAAGGGAATATCAGGTATGGATAGGGAGGGAGCAGAGTTCAGAAAGGGCTGTCCCAACACAAGCCCAGGCTCACTCACGCTCTGCCCTGTACTGTTCTGGGCTCCTCAGCTCAGGAAGGAAATCATTCCATTGGGAAGGGTCCAGAGGAGGTCACTGAGTGTCATGAGCCGCTGGGTCTGTGTGAGGAACTTCTCTGAGCTGGACCTGCCCAGCCTGGCCCAGAGAGAAACTGGGGAGGATCCCCTCGCCCTCACCACACCTTTTAAATATCAGAACCGGGAAGCTTCAACCAAAGCTCAGCTGTGGCAGGTCCAGAAGAAACCAAAGGGTTTTCCCTGCCACAGCCTTTGGATCCTTTCAGCAGTGACACAAATGACACTAATGGTAATTAACTTTTTCATGGACTGAAGTGATGGCTGTGAAAGCTCCTGGGAGAGAAACCCACTGACGATGAAATCATGGAATCACAGAAGATCCTGGGCTGGGAGGGACCCACAGGGATCACTGAGTCCAGCCCCTGGCCCTGCACAGACACCCCAACAATCCCACCCTGTGCATCCCTGAGAGCATTGTCCAAACGCTCCTGGAGCTCTGGCAGCCTTGGGGCCAGGACCATTCCCTGGGGAGCCTGGGCAGTGCCAGGCTAGAGGAAATGGGATTTACAGCTTCCTTACTCCTGTTGGATAAGGCAGAGTAGTCCAAGCTGATTCCTGCTGCAGGATAACAGGTTTTTTTCAGACCTTTCAGACATTTCTTCTTTCCTAACACTGGCAAAACAACCAAAATGAAACCATCCAAACCAGGAAGCTTGAAGAAATTCCAGCAATTTTTATTGATTTCAGCTTTTCCAATGAAGCAAATACATACAGTACAGCCAAAACAAATCTGAGACATTTTTCTCATGTACCTATATCTTACAGAATACACTGTAGAGCTATGAATCAGTAAGGCTGAGCTGGTCTCACACTGGTGTGTGCTCAGAAAGGAATAAAACTGCCTTTGACTCGTCCATGAGGCTTCTGAAATGCTGGAGTGGGATTGTACACACACAGAATAAACAAAGCATTTATAAGAAAATAGACAAGAAAAGCTCTGCTGTGCCCAGGACAATGAAGGTGGTGTTTATTTACATGGCTGGGTGTCCAACTGCTCCTGTTCCTGCTGCTGCTGGCCACACTCCTTCTTCCTCCTCAGGAATTCTCCATCCCTGTGCCACAGACCTGCCCTGTCCCTGTCCTGGGGGTGTGCCCTACCCTGGCTCTTCAAGGAGCAAGAACAGGAAACCAGCTCATTGGAGAGGATGTCAGAGTTAAAATCATGCCTTAAAAAAATACCTCCCCAGAATGAAAAAAAATTACACTGGAGGTGAAAACAGCATTAATTTATGTTGAAGGGAACCTCACTGAGCTCCCGGAATTGCTGGTTATGAGCAACACCGGTTATTCCAATGCCTGATTTTCACTTCGCTTCTCACAGCTGGCCATGAAAGTCACATCACTGACTTGGGTGGAGTCTGGTGTCCAGATTTTAAAGAGAGACTGAGAGGAAAATAGAGGGTATCAGAGAATTTCCTGGGGAAGATCCAGCTGCAGAACAGCCCTGGGATGGCAGAACGGTTGTGATAACTTCAGCTCATGGCTCTCCTGAGTGAGCTCTGCCCTGAGGTTTGCAAGCAGTGACCAACAGCATCCTAAAAACAGCTCAGTGGGAGGAACCTCTCTGGTGTGCCCAGCTCAGGGCAGGGACAATGTCCCAGCCAGGTGAGATTGCTCAGGGCTGTGCCCAGTCATGTTTGAAAGAACTTTGAGCACGGAGACAGATCTTATTTTTATCATTTTGTTAGCTTTGAAAAAAAACTGTAATAAAAACAACTGTAACAATGGTTTTTGTCATAAAATTTATGTGAATGATGAATCTGTCTCCTGAAGTCCAATACTCACTAATGAAATTTCCAGTACCTGTAAATTTAATTGTGAGCTGATGATCATAAAGCTACGGCTCTTTGTGCCTTGTACAGTGACTCAGTAACAGCATTAGGGGTGAAAGCAACTGCACTGTTTCAAAATAAAGCCTAAATCACAGCCAATTAGAATGAATTTCCTCAATATTCCATCATTCCATTTTGTAGTTCTCTTTCCCCAATTAGTTTTCCAGAGAAAAACATTCGCTCCCAGGACTTGTGTTGGACATGTCATTACAGAACAAACCTGAATGCAAAATTGCACAGAACACTTCACACCCAAACTGAACCAACCCTGTGGAGGCTGCAGCCCTTGGGGACATCCACAGAGGGCTCCTGCCCAAAGCATTTGGAACATTTTGCATCTGGGAATCCACATCCAGCAAGGGAACTGCTGGGGGGGCGAAAGGGCTTTGCCCACGGGTGGGGGCTCTTTGCTCTGTTTAAATCCTCCTGAAACACTTCTGTCCTACTGGATTCTCCTGGTTCTGCCTCTCCACTTCAGAAGAGCTTTTTTCCCTTTCTCATTTGGCTGCAGCTTGGCACAGAAAGCTCCCAACTGAACGTGGGCAAAGAGTGGCTGCTCATTAAAGTGCACAAGATGAAGCCACCCTTTGTAGCCCAAGAGGAAAAACAGCTGGAAATGATCTCTCTCTGTGGGCAGGAGCTCCCTGTGCTCCAAATGGGAACCAACAAGAGCCACCTGGAGCTGCAGCAGAGCAAACACGAACTTCACGGAGGGTTCTTTAGTGGGCACAAATCACCCCATGGATGTGAACTGAACACACTGAGTCCCACCAATTTAGGAGCCTGACACTTAAAATGAGACTGCTTTTCCATTTCCAGGCTCACAATCCATCCTTCCCAAGCACCTCCTGAGCCCTTGATGTTTGAAAAACAGGGCCCTGTGCCCCTGCACCCTTTGAGGAATAACAATTAGCACAATAATCCTGTGTATGGGACAGGCAGCAAACACAGCCTCAGCTGTTCCTTCCCTGTGAGTCTGAGCTGTGTCCCCTCCACGGGGAGGATATTTTTCTTCTGGAGAGAGTAAGGTTGTAAGAATTGAGTTGCCCTGAAATGAGCTCAGCAGTCCCTCATCACAGCCTCAGCATCACAGGCAGATTAATGCAATTCAAGATCCCGAGAAATAAAACATTTCCAAACCTGACATCACACAAGTGCTCACATTCCTTTGCACATTAATACCAGTTCCTTACACTGATCAATAAAAACAAAATATGATTAAAGTGGCCACATCCCTCCCTTCTTTCATTCCTGTGGCAGTCAATGATTCCGGGGGAAAACACTTGGCCTGTCCTGCTCAGCTTCTCAAATGCCATCTTTGTCCAGGTACAGTCAGGAACTGAAGTTGTTCTGGTGCTCAGAATAGATCAGGACCTGGGAATGTTTAAGCTCTGCAGCTGTGTCCCAGTTGTCCCCTCAGAAACAGCTTCAGGGAAAGGTGATCGAGGTCTGGGAGAGAATCTGCAGGTGTCAATTTGCTTCTTGAGATAAAGAGTTCATGTGACAGGAAAGAAAATGCTAACAATTATCAGAGAAAAATCCTAAGCAGAGAAGAAGCCCTTGTTCATAACTGTTAGGAATAACCAGCGTTGGAAAGAAGAGCATCCTTGTGTGTATCTGTTAATAATGGCCAGATGCAAAGGGAAAACTCGACCTAAAATTGACTTTTTTGTGTTTGTGGATAAAAATATGTTGTGACAAATTTTTAGCATGGTAGTATTTGGTGCATGGATAGGGTGAAATTGGAATAAAACCCTGCAAGGGGTTAAACTGCACAATCACCCCAACGTTCGGTGGAAAACAGGGGACTAAGCTGGAGGAAGATCCTGCTCCCCACGTGTGCTCTGAGTGTGCTGCCTGCACACACCTCCACATCACACCCAGAGTTACACAGACACACTCTTGGCAAAAAAATAATTATTGACATCGAGAAAGTATATAAAAGTCCCTTCTCCCCCCTAAAAAGAAGAAAATGCTTAAAAATATCAGTGTCATCCACATGAAATCCACGTGTTTGGTTTGCCTTACAGTTGAGTTGAACTCAGAAACTCTACATCTTTAACATCCTACGGAATCATGGAAGGGTTGTTCTTCCTGGACATGAACCAACTCCAAATTCTGAAATGGAAAAAAAAAATAAAGAAAAAGCAAAACCCCAGCTAATTAAAGCATTCAAGAGATCTTTTCATTACAGCAAACCCCAACTTTTAATCTTTTCTCTGAGCTTGGCTGCAGTTTCTTGGCTGCCCATAGCTTTCTACCGTGGACTTCCATGCTCCTCAGAGTCCCAGTGAAAACATCCCAACAGAGCAGGAAGTGAAATCCGTTCCTGGGCAGAGGGAAGGAAGGGGCTTTGGCACTTTTCTCTTGGGTTGATCACAAGGACCATGCTGGGGAAGGGAGCAAATAATTCCCTCTGCATAATCTCGGACACCATCCAAGAGCCCTCTGGTATTTGCAAAGTGCTTAAAGCTTTTCTCTTCAGTGGGAATCATGAGTGAAAAGTGACTGATGGGTTCAATCCTCATTTCACACTGAATATAAACCCATAACGATGCTATGGAAATTCTGCCCATGGTTTCTCTTCCATGGATTCTTTATTGGGATTTTCAGTTGACAGAATGTGGTTCTCAGTTCTGACCTGAAGCTGACAGGTAGATTAAGGGCTCAAACAATTTGTACGGCTAATGCCTGAAGCCATGGATGTTCTGGGATTCACTGCACATTACTGGCACTGTCTGGATAACACTGCTCAAAGTTCAGGAATGAGGGCACTGCCAGGAGAACCCCAGGAAGAGCCTCACCTGTAAGGGTTTAGAAAAATGCACTGAATCTGTGATTGCTTGGCAAAGGAAGCAAAAGGCACAGCCAAGCCCAGCAGCTTTGTCTGTCCTGTGACATCTGTGCTGAGCATCTCCAAAATGATCAGCTGGGCAGGAGGGGCAACATCTGCCCTGGGCCCAGGGACAGCACAGTCCCTGATCTCTCATAGAAACAGACTGGGCTGGGAAGATTTGGGATGAAAATCTCACAAACACACTTTTGGGGTGATCAAAAGTAGCAACAATCTCAAAGGATTCCTGTGCCCTAAATCCACCACGGGGGCCGTGTTCTCACCTGCAGCCTGAACGTGCATGGAGAGGCTCTAAAATCTGGAGGAGAGGGTCCTGAAGGTCGTTCCAGCTAAAGATCCCATCATGTTCTTATCAAACCCTTGCTGAAAAAGCAGAAACATAGGAAGTGCAGTGAGTGCATATCAGTTTCTACACTGAGAGCAGTTATTGAGCAAACTGTGCTTCATTCTCAGCCAACCTCCTCTGTCAGCCCTCTGGGTGCCTTTGTCACCCTTACTGATGAACTCCATAGAATCATAAAACCATGGAGTGGTTTGGGTCAAAGGGACCTTAAAGCTCATCTCATTCCACCCCCTGCCATGGGCAGGGACATCTTCCACTAGACCAGGTTGCTTTTCCTTGCATTGCTTTCCATCAACCTAGAGCTGGACTCCTCCAGGTTTTTGGAGGAAACTTTCATTTAATCATTCACTGAGTATTGTTTCATTTAGTTCCTCATCCTGAAACAAGAGCAGAAGTCTTTGCATGATGCATGTGCCCCTGCAGACTCTCATCCTCCTCCCCTGATGTTTACCAGGGGCTCAATAAGCCCCTATGCAATAAGGCTCTGTGTGAACACCAGAGTGACGCAGTCACTCCAGAATGAGCTGGCACAGGGTGTGAGCAGAGCCTGTCACAAAACTACCCCAGCTCCTGTGCAGAGTCCCTCACTGTTAATATGGGAATAGAATTTGGATGCTCTGCTCCTGCCCCCAGGTGCTCCCCTTTGAAGGGATTCCTCCTTCTCTTTAATTTGGCCCTTTACTCTCTGCAGGTGCTGCTGCTCTTGAGTTGGAAAAATCCAGCTTTTTCAAAGAAAGCCACTGGGAGCAGGAGCTGGAGGCTGGGAGCTGGGAGTTGGGAACTGGGAGCTGGGAGCAGCTGGAGTTGGGAGCTGGGAGCTGGAGCTGGCTCAGTGCCTGTCTGGCTCCGCACTTTCCCAGCTTCTGTTGCAGGGAGCAAAACAAATCCCAAATACTCCTCCTCTTGGTTTGAAAGCTTACCTTGACTGCAGGGGGGATGTAACCACAGGGCAGGGTTATGGACACAGAAGAAAATGGGGGGAAAGAGAGGAGGGACCTTGCCAGGCACCCGTTTGGACACCATGGACTGCAATGAAGGGAATCCCCTAAATGAGGGCCAGATGCCCAGCATGTCCTGGCCCAGAGCGAGGGGGCAGTGCTGGGGAGCATTCCAGCGCCATCCCCAGGGAGGAAGGTGCTTGACACAGGCACCTCACCATCCACTTTGTCCCCAAAGAGTCCCAGCAGTGACACCCTGCCGCCTGCTCAGATCCCAGGCGGGTGCCCAAGTGCCCTGGGCTCCTCCTGGGCCCTGTCCTACTCGCTGCTGGCTCAGGGCCTTTACCAGCTCCCCACTTCAGCAAGTGAACAACCCAGGGCTGTTCCCGACTCCCAGAAGCAGGAGTGTTGTCCTTACCTGCTTGAGCACACTCTGGAGCTCCCTGTTGGACCAAAGGTCTGTCAGGAGGAATCGAGCAGCTTCGGCCGCTTTTGGACAGGAGCTGGGAAGATGAAAGCAACATGAGGATCATGGCAGGCACAGAGCAGCACCCCACAGACACTGCTGACTGCCTGGGACAAACCCAGCTCCAGCTGGGAGCCTGGCGAGCCATGAACAGGACTGTCAGTAACACCCTCCTGCTCCCTCAGCAATATTGTGTGACAACAATTGTGACCAGAGCAGGGCAAAAGAAAAAGAGGGGAGGATCTGAGTGGGAAAATAAGCATAAAACTGAGCTGAGTCTGAAATTTGAGAGAGGGAAAGAGAAGGGAAATGGTGCCAACCCTTCGCTGGAGCCTGTAGGGACAGCGTGGGTGGATCTCCTGGGAGGGGGCAGAGGAGCGGGCTCGGAGCTGCCTGGAGAGGACAAGGGATGGGAGCCTTTGCAATAACAACATCTGCAAGCAGCCCAGAGCCCTTACTCAGCACAAGGGAACAGATACCTGCTCACGTAACAGCTCGAAACCGTGAGTCATCGCACGACCTTTTATAATTTTGGAACATTTCATACCCAGATATCCCCTCCCTGCTGGCTCCCATCGCTACTCCCGATCTCCTGGGCCTCCTCCTGGCTGTGGGAGACTCCTGCTCTGGGTTCAGGGCAGCAGCCCCAGCCTGTCCCACCCAGGGTGATGGAGAGGAACAGGACCAAGCTCAGGACCCTCCCTGTCTGATACAGCTCCACAAAACCTTGTGTCCTCAAAACATTCCTCAAAATAGTCCCCAAAATCCTACAAGAAATGGGACCAATAGGTCATGAGGAACCTGGGACATCAACTCCACACTTGGAGTGTGGGAGGACAGGGATGGAACCACATCCAGTAAATTTTGGGGCATTTCTCTGACATGCACAGCAGCTGTTACCAAAGAAATGATTGCGTTTAACTTGGTCATAAACTTCAAAGGAGTTGTGCAGCTCCTGGTGCTGTGTGGAGGGCTGGAGGACAGCCAGAAATTCCTGAGCAATGCTTTGGGACAGAAAAAACAGGTTTTATTGCCAAATCTCTTCTCTAGTTATAACCACCCTATGCTCTGTCATCTGAATAACAATGTTTTAAAACATTCTTTGGTTGAAATTTTGTCTGTGGCTGAAAAGCCATTAAAGCCCTACAAACCCAAGGGTAGCTGTGATCAGACGGGCAGAGCATGAACTGGACTCTCCTTTCAAGGATTTGTAGTTTCAAGTTGTTTCTCTTTTCCTAAGCCAGAGTAGTTTTCTCTTATTTTTGAAATAATTTACTTCTAATGATGTAAAGATATACTTTTTGCCACTATGTTTCCAGAGAACACCTCAGAAGTTTTGTATTTTCAAGCCAAAATTACCAGCATTGGTACCTGAGTAATTTATTAATTCAGGCAGAAGAATTTCTAAACTCTTCATTTGAAGGACTGGCACTGTCTGTTTCATACAGCATTGACTGCTATAATTTAGGTATAAAAAGCTCAATATGAGCTGGAGGAGCTGTGATGCCAACTTCAGTAGGTAAAGCAGCATATCCTAAACAAAATAGTGTGAATATAGCAGTGGATAACACAGTGCAGAATATCAAGGACAGCTGATTTGTGGGAAAAATTCCTTAATAACAAATTGCCTGAAAATCAAAGTTGATTTTAAGGACAGTCTGTTTTTTACAACTAGAATTATTAATGAAAAATTGTGGAAAGGCAATGAGGGAGATGTCCCCTGGTGGCAGTGGCAGGAGTCATCCAAAAACCTACAGACTCAACAAAACATAAACAAGACACAATCAGAAAGAGATGGTGGGGAATGGGGAGAAACAGAATGAGGGTAAAAAAGACAAGAATTTTGTCCATAGATATCAAATAATGGGGAGAAATAATCCTTCCTCAAAGGACAAAAGTACAAAGAACTTTATGTGTGTCACTGAGAATGCCAAGGAATTCCCAGAACACGGATTTCTTCAGGATGTGAAAAGATTATAAAATTGATATCAAGGTGCAGTCTTTGGAAGAAATGGGAAATTGGAAATGTGTGGATGAGAAGAACCCTCTGTCATAGGGAATGATCAAGAGAAGACCTGAGTTTCTTGAAAGATTAATTTTGGTGAAATGCTGTGGTGGAATTGAACTGCAAAATAAAACTGCAATAGCAAAGTTGTGAAAAGTGAAGGAACAAAGAGAAACAGAAATAAATCCATGGTAAAGGGATGAACTGCAAATGTGATGCTGTAAAGCACAGGGAGAGATTTTGTTCTCTTTTTATTTTTCCCTAAGAACTGAACAGCATAAAAATCTTTGGAGGCAAAAACAAATAATGGAGGAAAAGGAACAACTCAAGTTTTGGAGATTGTAAGAACTGGGGAGTTTCTCGGGAGGACTTTGCGATCCAGGCAGGACTGGAGACATCTCCAGAGCTTGGTAACTCCTCACAGTTCAGTGAGTCACCTCCAACAAAGCTCATCCCCAGCAGCAAAGGCAATTAAAGTGTTCCCAGCCTGGGTTGTGCAAGGCTGTGCTGGAGCAGCAAATTACTGAGCACTGGTCTGAGAGAGCTGCAGCAGGACTTCAGCACGAGTAAATACCATTCAAAACAATGAGGGCTTAGAAGAGGGCTGGGTTTCATGGTAATTGGGCTCGTTGGAGAGTGGAAGCAAACAAAAGCAGCAAATAGAGTGATGCTCCCTGGCCCAGGCCCAAACTAAACAAGGAGGCCCCGTGTAATGACTGAGAGTGTCTCTGCCATGGAACAAGAGGTGGATTGGAAGAACTTTATCAAAGGATGATGAAGGCATGCAAATGGCTTTTCACAACAGAAAACAATGGGTTACTTGTCTAAGACATTTTAAAACAAAGACAGATGGCAGGAGAGATGAAAGCCTAGGAAGGAGAGAACATGGTCAAAGATAATGGAAGTTTAACACCAGTTTGGCCAGAAATGAACACAGAACTTGGCAAGGCTTGACAGGCTTGTGCTGCAGGGAATATGGATAACAAACAGGACAGAATTCCTACCACCAAACCCCAAACCAAGTCCTAAAATAGAAAGAGGTAAAATATGATGAGATTGCTCAGCTGGTGTAAAATACAGGAGTAGACCAGGGAGGTACTTAAAATAATTCCTGCCTATGTTACCCCAGAGCTGCATCTTGAGGAGGATGATTCAACAAAAAGATGAACAGATTTGCACATGACAGTTAAGCACAATCCTTGTGTACCTGCAGTGTTGAACCTCAGACCTGACCTTCATGACAAGGTTTGAGGGAAGCTCAGGAGCCAGGAAGTCACTGACCTCCCCTGTTCTGAGGGCTGGAATTTTTCATAGATCAGAGAATCCCAGAGTGGTTTGGGTTGGAAGGGACCTTAGAAGATCTTCCAGTCCCACCCCCTGCCATGGGCAGGGACACCTTCCACTATCCCAGGTTGCTCCAAGCCCCATCCAACCTGACCTTGGACACTTCCAGGGACAGAGCAGCCACAGCTTCCCTGGACATCCTGTGCCAAGGCCTCCCCACTGTCATAGGGAAGAATTTATTCCTAATATCCAGTATAAATGTCTCCTCTTTTAGTTTGAAAC
This sequence comes from Cnemophilus loriae, assembly GCA_013397755.1. Taxonomy (NCBI): domain Eukaryota; kingdom Metazoa; phylum Chordata; class Aves; order Passeriformes; family Corvidae; genus Cnemophilus; species Cnemophilus loriae. The sequence continues at coordinate 116,368 of VZTF01002839.1, read as the reverse complement.
TATTCCCCCTTGTCCTGTTACTATCTGCTCCTGTAAAATGTCATTTCTCCTCTTTTTTATAAGCTCTATAAATACTGTTTTTAAAAGACTTTAAGATGTTGGTGCTTCAGTTCTTTTTAGAATTTCCTAAAATTCAACCAGAAAATTTCCAGAGGCCCCTTTGCAAATCCCACCCTGGACAGCTCCTGCTGGTTTCCAAGAAACCAGTGCTGAGGATTTCCGCCCATCAACATGCTCGATTCCTTTATTACGAAGGAATAATGCTCTACTCTGGCTCCAAAGGGTGTTGGGAAGGCTCTGGGGTCAGTCTGGCTCTGTCCCTGCCCCTGCCTCGTGCCCCACACTCACCCATTCCGGCACAGGCTCACTACATTATTTAGCAAGTTGCTGGACAGGTAAGACTTTCCCAGGTGGGGGTTGGACATGATGAGGTTCCTCAGAGTGTAACAAGCTGATGTCATGATCTCCCCATAGCTGCTGGTGTTTCCAGACTGGAACGACAGGAGACGGGACACATCTGGGAGCACCTGGTGAGCTAAAGAGGTGGAGGAATGTTCCAATCAACAAATAAACACAATCTGGCACAAGTGAATGATGCTATTTGTGTTAACACCAAGCAGAGTTATCTCTGCAGGGAGGCACTGGAAGTGTTGGACAGCAATGGCATCATCATCATCAGTGGATTTTTCCAAGACAAAACGAGCGCTGCAGGCCTTTGGAAGGGCAGTGTTGTTGGCCATGGGCACTCAAGTCCAACTCAGTTCCCAAAACACTGTCACCCTCATGGTCCTGCAGGTTTGTCACTGTCTGTAAAGCACAGCATGTGTCACACAGCACTGGTGACTGTCCTTGGGGCCAGAGGAAATGACACTGCTCTGCCCAGTTCTGGAGCTTGGCTAAGTCTCCTTACGGGGCCTACAAAGCGTGCTGGGCAGATCCCATAGAGCTGAAAGCTGGGATCCGGGGTGGGGGAAGGACTTACCCATGGTTTTGTGGAGCACAGGATGCCTGGACATGTTGCTCAGCAGAGAGGCCCCGGACCGGATGACCTCGGAGCTGTTGGACTGGAGCAGCCGAGCGATGCGGGGCAACCCCTTCTCCTTCAGCCCAATCAACTGGCTCATGGCATTGGACATCTGAGGGAGAGCAGAGATGTCCATGACTTACAGTGCCAGGGGGAAATAGCTGGAATGATGGCCAGGGCTGGAGGAATGTGACCGTACCATAAAATGAGTCCTGTACAATCCTTTCTCCTGCTGCCATAATCCCCCTCACTCTGTCAGTTTTACCTCTCTTCCCCACAGTTATGGGAGCCTGGAGAAAAGGAGGCTCTAGAGGGACCTTCTGGCTCTCCTCAACTCCCTGACAGGAGGATGCAGCCAGCTGGGGGTCAGGCTCTGCTTCCAGAGAACAAGAGACAGGACAAGGGGAAATGATCTCAAGCTGCCCCAGGGGAGGTTTAGATTGGATGTTGGGGAAAATTCTTCACCGAAGCAGTTGCCAAGCAGTGGCAAAGCTGTCCAGGGCAGTGGTAGAGTCACCATCCTTGGGAATGTTCAAAAATACGTGGATGGGGCACTTGGGGACATGGGCTAGTGGTGGACATGGGTGAACAGTTGGACTTAGCGATCTTAGAGGGCTTTTCCAAGCTTAATGGTTCCATGATTCTGTGACATTTGAAAAGTCAGCCTCTCCTCTGCTGTGACGCAGCTGGTTCTGCTGTTCTCTGGAGCCCCAGTGGAACAGTTGATCACTCATCTGACATTCCAAAAGCTGGAGAAGTTTTGCTTTCATGTCCACGTTGCCCTGGCCCTTCACAACTCCCTGGCAGCTCCCTGCTCTGGCCCTTCACAGCTCCCTGCCATGCCACAATGGGCTGTTGGGGAGCAGGAGCAGGTAACAGATGCCTTTAAAAAACAATCTGAGGACCAAAAATACTCATCTTAGATGTGATCTCATGCTTGTAAATGTAGAAGGTCTCAGGATGCAGCCAGGTCAGATGAGTTCAAGCACATCCCCTGAGTAAACTGCCCTTATTGACAGAGCTTAAACTGAATTTCTCAGCTGCTGCCCCACCAGACAGGCTGCTGGAGACACATGTCCATCAACAGTGACATGGGAATGGAGAGAAGGGGCTGGAAAACATGTGCCCTGTTCCACATTCACACCAGCAGGACTGGGGTGTGTAAAGCGCAGTTGAAGGACATTCAGAGCCATCCTCTATGAGCTAAAGGATCACAGCAAACTCCATAAGCTCATCCCCAGCTTCCCTTTCCATCAAATGACAGGAAACCCAGCAACTCCACTCCAGCCCTGAGCTGGAATGAGACCCTTGAGGGGAGAAGCCACTTCTGCACCTCCAGACAAATTTCAGCCATTCCATTCCAGGAGGCTGAATTAAGTTGCTCCATCACTGTCAGAGCTGGGTTTGGTTGTTTGTCCCTTGTGCAATGCTGTTGATTGCTGAAATTTTCTTTTCCCTGGAGCACAAAACTCCAGCCCCATTTCTCTGACCAGCTCTACCCATAAGTGACAGCCTCTCTCCACCTTCTGGTTTGTGGCACTGCTCAGTTAAATTGCCAAAAGTCAAGGTTCACAATTATTTAGCATGGAAATCGTTGTGACAAAAGGAGATCAGAGCTGGCAGGTTAATGCCATCCCAGGAGGGAAGGTTCTGTGTGAGTCACCCGTGTCTCTGGGTGGGACACGCCCCACACGTGACACACCTCTCCATACCTATGGAATCATTATCTCTTTATCTCCCCATTCATCTTATTTAAATTGGGATTGATGGAGTTGGGCACAAACAGACAAGTCAGGGGCTGTCCCAGTGGAGGCAGCCAGCGAGGACCTGCCCAGGGCAGCGACGTGGGCCCGCGGAGCCGCTGTTGTGACGTGTCCCTGATGGTGCCACGGCATCACCCAGCCCCTGGCACCACCACGCTGCCGTGCCCACGGGTCAGGACATCTGTCACAGCTATTTTACAGGCAGCTTTGAGGTGTGGACAAGCCACAATCCACAGCACAACCCACCCTGTCATTAGAGCCACCTCCCCTTGGAGCACACACATGGGTGGTGGCTCAGCCTTTCTCCCGCCTCTCATCACATCTGGCTATGGGTGCACATCTGGGCTCACCCTCACTGCTGCCCTGCGGGAGGGTGCCAATAGCAGCAGCTGCTGGTAGTGCGACCAACAGACTGGGGAAACTTGGAAACCCAGTGTATGGCCCTGGGATAGACCCTTGGGATGCTGGTTATAGCCCCCCATGAGACCCTGAGTTTGGAGTTAACAACCATCCCACTGGATCAAACACTGCAGAAAGACTGGCTGTGGTGGCCTGAGGTTTAAGGAGCACATTTTCCTTTTTCTTGGCTGAGAAGTGATGATGATCAGTGACCTTAGAGGTCTTCCCAACCTTACTGACTATCTGATTCCATGGAAGTGCTGACACATTTGGGTGCACACATGTGGAGGGGAGGGAAGCTCTTACCAGCCCTCGGCTCGCAGTGAGGTTCTGCAGAGCTCCGGCACAAGCTTCCAGGGTGGCATCCTTCTTGCTCTGATCCATCAGGGACAGGTAGGTGCGGATGGCATCTGAGTGGTAGAGCCAGCTAGGGCCTTTGGGTTTGAAATCCTCCTCGGGAAGGGGGACCCCGTACTCATCATTCTGCAAAGACATGAGAAACGGGGAGCTCAGATCCTGCTCTTCCCTTGCAGCCCCTGGCTGGGGCTGAACATCACATTCCCAATCCCTTTGTGGCACATCCTACCTCCATTTTCCCACTCCTGCTGTTGAAGCAGCCTGTGAGAGTTTTGTCCATGTAAACGCTCCGGGCCATGTGGTTGAGCTGGGTGTATTTGTTGGGAACCTCAGCATCCAGGCGGTAGGAGAGGTTGTGCAGGATGCAGATGCAGTTCTCCACAGACTGCATCACCCCCAGAAGAAAAATGTAAACATCGCATTAGGCAGAAAACTACGGAGCAGCACCAGAGAGGACATGAACTGGGCCATAATCAGCTTTTTAGCATCACAGATGCTCCTGAGCCTGGTTCAGGGAGCAAGGGATGGGGGGGGAAGGAGCTGGAATAGATGTGAAGGAAGGATATCAGTGAGCCGCTGACCCAGAGAACCTTGGGAGGTCTCACTTGTCACAGACAAGCTGGCAAACAGTTAAAGAGAGTGTGAGAGTGGTTGGATCAAACTATGAAATTCCAAATCCTGAAATCCCCCTCTAACCAGACGTAATTTCCAATGACTCTCTCTGAGTCACAGCTACAGATCAGGTGACATTTTTTACCAAGAACAGGCCTTAAGCCTCCTTTCCCTGGATGTCAGCGTGCCCAATGGGAAGAGCAAGGGAGAATTTTGGACAGATACCCATAACTGACACCAGAACCCGTGGTTACATTTCCAAAGAGCTGCGTTCTGTGTATGCTGCTGGAAAGAGGCTCCCTGCAAAAGCCATCCCCAAAAGAGGGTGTGCTCAATCTGGAGAGAATTCAAAATAATTTTGGTAACTTTGAGGGTGTTGGACTCCCTGAAAGGTGTCTACAAACACTATTTTGTCCAAGGCAAGTGCTGTTCACACACAGCCATCAGTCACAGTCAGGGGACTGGCACAGAGATGCCAACTCTCAGCTTCCTGCTGAACATGGTGCCGAGATGGGGATTATACACTTGAGTCCTGCTGGAGGAGGAGATGTGGGGGGTAAAGAGCAAGAGATGGAGATTAAGATGCTGGAAGGTTCCAGGGAGGGGAAGGGAAGGGAAGGGAAGGGAAGGGAAAAGAATTATTATCCGGGGGGCTCAGGAGCCAAAGTATTTTACTGTTCCTCTGTGTTTGTTAAAGGAAAATTGTAAAGCCCACCTCTACTTCAGGCCCGGAGCCCCAAGGACTTACAACCCTCCAATAGATGCCACTGGGGCTTGGAAGGACAAGAGCAGCCAGAGAGTCCAGCCACCTCTTGTGTTTGTTGGAAAGGGATTTTGAGGCATTCCCAAGGTGGCCATTTTTAACTGTGGGGCTGGACAGCCCAGGGCAGCAGCTGGTACCTTGTCATCGGGGCGGTTGGAGGCCACGCAGTTCTGGGCGTAAGTCATGACAGAGTCGATCAGGCCGGGGTAATTCCTCATGGTCTGGCGCCCCATGTCTGCAGAGCTCAGGTTCCTGAGGAAGCCATCGAGGAGCATGGCAGGGGACAAGGAGGAGAGAGGGTGAGATGGGCTCTGTTCTGGCAATGATTGTCACTGAATTCAGGGATTTTTTGGCAGGTTCAGCAAGGCTGAAGAACTGTTCCCGTTCTGGAGGCCTTTGGTGGGACTGCACCAGTGCACAGCTCTCTTGTTGCTCTTTAGGACTGATTTCACCTGGAACATATCCTGCAAGGAGCTCTGCATAGAAGACGCCCTCCTAGGGACAGTCACCAGCAGGAGGTTGCCTCAGAGGCTCTGCATGTGCCACTACAGAGACTCTGTCTCCTGAGAGGAGTTTCCAAACGGAAGACTTGCTAAGGACCATCTGGGGTTGTTGTGATCATTAGAAAGGTGCACAGGGTTCTAAGCACAGACCTCCCCAGGGTCAGCAGCAATGTCTGTGTGGGAAACGGGGTGGAGATGCTGGAAAGCAGCAATGGCTCTGGCCAGAGGGACTGACCCATCTGTGAGGTTGAAATGGGCTCCTGGACACCAGCAGCTGTCAGGACAGGGGAGTTTTTCTAGTAACAGGATATGGGTTTTGTTGTTTTGTTCTGGCTTTTTTTTCTTCCCTATTTTATTGCCTTATAGCTTGCAAATGAAAAACAAAGAGACGTTGGCAGTGGTTGTGAGATATTCACTGCAGGCGTTCCAGAACTGCATCTGATGTTCACTGTGATTTGCAGCCTCCTCATTAACGTGGATTCATCTGCAATCCAGAAATGCTTGAGCAGCAATGGCTCGGGCCCAGGGCAAACCCAGGGATGTTCTCATCCCTGTGTTCTGATGTGGCAGGGCAGTGACTCAGAGCAGTCCTGGCTCAGCCCTTGGAGCAGGGGCTCCGGATCCAACTCCCAGCTTCCCTCACTCTCCCTGCTCCCTGGTCCTGCTCCCTCAGGCCTGTGGAGCTCCCTCGCTGACCTGCAGCTGGCAGTCTTCTTTGGGGTGTTGGGCACTGCTGCCACAGGCTGGGATCAGTCCTAGGAGGCAGAGCCTGCCTTCAGTTAAACTCCACAGGGTTTTTACAAGCTATTGCCATTGTCTTTCCCTCATTTTAATGAGATATTTTATGGTGTCGGTAGGCTGGGATGGCCTTGAAGCAGAGCACCTCATACCCACCGTACCCCACACATCCCCAGCCGCAGCTGCTTGGGTGAGCTGCCTTCCAGGACAGGGAAGGAGGGAGCAGCACTCCCTATCTCCCAGACACGGTTCCCAACCACAGAAGCCGATGGTATCAGGTCTCCAAAGGCCCTGCCATGATCAGTCTCTCGTTTCATAAGCAGCTCCAGCTCCTGCGAGCTGCATGTCTGGGAAGGGTGCGGCCGGCACTGCCTCCCTCGGGGAGAGCTTCCCTTGATGAAAGTACCTCATTATACAGAGCAAGGTTTTTGCCCCACTTGTTCCCATTGAGACAAGGAGCTCCCATCCAAGTGGAGGAGGAAGGTAGGAGAAACAGCAAGTTAGGGCGAAGATCCTCTACAAAAGGGCTCTGGTTTCCCGTGAACAAAATAAACTGCTCTAGGCTCAGTCTGCACCTCCTGTTTCGTAGCTGAGTCACCTGATAAAATGAGCCAGGAAAAGTCCAGGACAATGGGACTGCTCTGTGCTAAAACAGTTATCAAAAGAAGTGGGAAAATGCTTGTTTTCCCCACATAGAGAATTCTGTCTTTTTGTCACCCTAAACCCTAAACCAGTTTGTTTTCTCTGGAAGCCTCAAAACTCTAAAGGCAAAATCTGTCCAGTTTCCTGGTCTGATCTAAATACTGATGGGTTTCAGTAGTGCACAAAACAACTTACATATTTTTTGAGAAGAGACTAAGCAGGAACAAAATTATTAAAAATAAAAAGCTACTAGAAAAGTATTTTACATGTAATTTATTTCTGCACCTCGTCTTAGCCAGGAAAACTTTCTCAAGGAGAATTTTTCATTAACACAATTGTAATAAGCATGAATTCAGCTCATTGTAAGAGGACTTAGATGGCTTCAGCTTTTGCCCACAGACACAACTTGCAGTCAGTCCCTGCCCTGGTGACTCACCTCAAACACCCTGTGGCATTGAAGAACACTTCTGGGTCGATAATTTCTCGTGTCCTGTTGCAGCTGCCATCAGACCAGCCCGAGAAAGGGATGATAACACAGTCTGTCAGCACGGGCAGAGCCTCATGTATCAACTCTTCTTTTAGTTCATCAGTGGAGGAGAGGTTCCAGAGCAGTCCTAGGAAGGAGGTGGGACACAAGCTCAAGCACAGGGTCACATGCACTAGGAACTTTGTTTAGGTTGGGGTGATTCCAGCACCAAAATCCTTCTTCCCTTCACCCCTCTGAGCTGAGGGTGCAGAGGCTGCCCGGAACCCCAGTCCCTGTCCACCCCTATGGGAGACAGGCAGGATGGGTCCATGTGGAGATGGGCTTTTAAGCATCCTTCCTCCTCCCAAAATTCTGTTTATTGCCATTAGGTTGCAGGGGACAGCATCTCTCTAGGGATCTTGGAAAGACTTGCACATCAAACCAGGGACACAGCTGAGGGTGACCTGCACCAAAAAACTCCCATTGATTCCTCAGGCAAAGGTGAGGCACCAATGAGAGAACCTGGCCAATCCTACTGGGGTTGGCATCTCCCTTGGCCATCCCTGGGAACAGCACAGGGGCCAGGGTGCAGGGAGGTGGGGGAATGGCAGAGTGACCATAACTGGGGGGGGGGACGTGGGGAAGTGCTTCCCCAGTGGGCACTTAAGAAGTGAGGAACCCTTATGGAACATGGAAGGGCCAGGACCTCCTCTGCCTTCTGATTTAGGTCAACCTTTGGTGCAAGAGGAGCATAAAACCCCCTCTCTGTGCTAGGGTAGCACCAGGGCTACAGACCTCAGGCAAGGGGAGCCCAGGCCCTGCTGGGGCTGAGCAGACTCCGGGTACCTGTGAGCTGTTTTTGAATTTCAGTGTTCCCTGTCCTGCGGAGGAGGCTCACACACTCCCTGATCCCGTTCTGCCGACGGGTTTCGATCTTGTTGGTGGGGTTCTTGAACACCAGGTTCCGGAGGGCTCCAGCTGCCGCCCGCTGCACGTTCTGGTTCTGGCTGCGGAGCAGCTCCACGAGCTTGGCAATGCCCCCCAGCCGATAGACCTGGCCAGGAGAGACATGGGACAGACACGGGACATGAGCATGGAGCACGAGAGAGACACAGGACAGACACGTGCCATGAGCATGGCACCAGGACAGACGCGTGCCATCAGCACAGAGCACAGAACAGTGCTGGGACAGGGACACCCAGAACTGCCCCAGCAGTGCCAGAGGCCAGACAGCCTACCCTGAGGGAGTTGGAGAAGCAGAGCTGCCAAGGAACGAGGGCCAGACAAGTCTGGTTCAGGCCATAGGTCATGACACAAAGCTCCTGGCCTGGAGGTTGGAGCCAAAAGCCTAAAATGCAGGAGTGGTTGTCTGTGAGTAATGGCTATGGACAGAGTCCTTTGCCGATGGAAATGTGCTCCTGCAAACTTTCACCCACCTCCACAGTTTGCACCGGGTGGAAATGTTGCCCTGCCTATGTGCAGGGGCCATTTATAGCCATCTAATGACATGCTGTGGTCATTTATCTGCATCCTGAGATCACAGACTGAGCTCAGAGGGATGGTCATGGCCAGAGTCACCACCCTCGAGATCAGCCAGAGGCAGTGGAGGGAGCCCAGACCTGCAGGACACCATACACAGCACACGGAGCTTTGAAGGCAAATCCCTGCAGCTGAGCTCTCCAAATGCTGAGAGTTCCTGCTGTGCAATGAGCTCTGCAACGGCCGTGATCCCGCCCGGAGCCCATCCTGGCACAAACACCCCCTCGGCTGAGGTTTGCTGACAATGGACAATGAATGAGCACCTTTCAGGAGGGAAGGAAAACAAGCTTGTGCTGGGATGAGTCACCGACCTGCTCTGGCACATCTTTCTGGGAAGGATGGGACAGCCCAGTGCTCAGAGAAGGTTTGCAACGGTAACAAAGGGTGTGGCCACCCCACAATCGGCCACCTGAACATGGGCTGGGCACCTGCACTCATCCAGGTGCAGCCAGGTCACAGGGGCACAGCCCCACACCAGGCCAGCACTTCCAGCTCCACTGTTGTGCCAGGACAGGGAAAGCCACCTCTAAAGAGCTGGCATCTCAATAAGTTCAGAGTGGGGATAAACTTTGGTGACATCCTTGCTGCAGCAGATCCATCCTTCAGGCTGCCTCCTTTGCTGCATGTTGGCAAAGGAATTGAGGAATAAGAGCATCAGAAGAATAACCTGAGCTATAAGAAGGGCTTCTCTGTGATCAAGTATCACAGAATCACAGAGGGGTGTGGGTGGGAAGGGACCTTTAAACTCATCTTGTCCTCCCCTCTGCCATGGGCAGGGACACCTTCCACTATCCCAGGGTGCTCCAAGCACCACCCAACCTGGCCTTGGACACTTCCAGGGATGGGGCAGACAGCACTACGGATGTGCAAAATTATCTTTGTACATAATCACTAATTAACCCATTGGCTCAGGTGGCTGAAATAGTCTGGAAAAGGGCTGTGAAAAAGGCTGACAAAGGGCTGCAGAGTCACTGAGCAATGCCCAGCAAAGGTCACAGTGGGACTTAAGGCAGCTTTCTCTGGCTCTGACTCTGCAGCTCTGAGATAGTGAACTGGGTGCAGTTGCCCCCAGCAGAAGACACTGGATGGCAGCTTGCACACTGCCAAACCCCATCACCCTGTGCCACAGCAGCTTGTGGTGACAACAGGAACAGTCTCCTCTGCTACCCAACAGTTAAATCCTGACCAACTGCTGTTGTGAGAAAGTGGCCATTAATAGCTGAAAAATCTACTTAATTAATACCTGAGCCTGACTAATGAGGTATAAAGTACCCTCATGAAAATTAAGGGCACCTATGGATCCTCGGCACTAAGAAAAACCAGTCCCATCCCTCTCTTGTGCCACCACCCCTGGTGTGGCAGCAGAGCACTGGAGGAGTCTGCCCACCTCTTGCTTGGCAGACTCGTCCTGGAAGCAGGTGTGCTGCAGGTAGTAAGCCCCCATGGCCTGGTACTTGTCATCGGAGGAGCACAGGAGCTGGATGGCCTTCTGGATGGTCATGGTGCCAGCATCAATCTCGTCACCACAGATCCTGTGTCAAACAGAAATACGGAACTGGGTGAGTGCTCAGCCAAAACAGCTATGTCAGGACTTAGAGTTACTGGGAAGGAATCAATGATAAAATATTATCACATTGCTACATAGAGCACACAGCGCACCTCTAGTGGATTTCTCTGTCTCAAAAAAAGAGATGGTAAAAGATGGAAAAGACATAGTGAAGAGCACTAAGGGTAATAAATTCCAGATCCAGTCTACCCACAAGCAAAGGAGACAGAAAATGAAAGCTGCATTGAGGTGGTGGATGTCTGATCATGTCCAAAGTGGAAGTTTAATGAACAGAGACCCATTTCACTGTTCCCCAAATAAAGGAGTGAGTGGATAGGAGTGAAACCATCCGCCAGGTTGTGAGGACAAGGTAACACAGGCAGGTGATTTTCCCACAGCGTGGGATCGTTTGATGTGAGAGCTGGTGGAAGCAGAAATGTGGGAGCAGTTGATGGTCTCGGGAAGCTCAAGCAGATCCCTCAGGAAAAGGCCTGTCTGGAGTTATGGGATGGACAAATAGGCAGTTTATGAAATGCTAATAATAGCTCTGAGACATCCTGGTCCCAGGGGACATTCACACTGGCTGTCTCCAAGCTGTTATAAAAGCTGACCACTGTCATCATCCCTGTTAGAGGTAAAGAATGTGCCTGCAACTCCAGAGGAAGGATATGAATTCCTCTGGCTTGGGGCAGGACTGGAACCTTGGGAGAAATACAAACAGCTGAAGGTTCTTCCACTTGTTTAGAAATGTGAAGGTCCTGCTCTTTTTGGCTTGTTCTTATTCAGTACCATCTGTGATGTTTTAACCACATAAAATTAGAAAAGGGTCCAAACTTTCAGACTGATGAAGGGGGTCTGAACTGCAAAGCTTGTCTGTGCTTCCAGTTATAGAAATTAATGTAATTGAAAGTTCCTGTCTCCTCTCAGCACCCTTGCAGCTGAATCCTGCAGAGGCTGCATGGCGATCTCAGCTCATGGCAGTGGTGGCTGCATTAATTTGCAAACTCCGGGACTGAGGAGAGTCAAACCCAAACTTCTGTTTGGCTTTACTGTCAGCAGTGACAGGATACAAATGGGAAAGGCTTCATTAGCAGTGGATGGAATCCAAAAGTGTGAGGGCTTTCCCAGGCCAGCAAAGTCGGGGCTGGGCCTGGCTGATGTTACTCCCTGGGACTGAAGGGGAGTTTTACCTGGAGATCAGGAAGTCAGTCCCTGATTGAACCACACTTATTTATACACATTTTTGCTACATGTCACACTAGGGAGTGACTCTGTAGAGGGGTTGCTCATCTTCAGACAATGCCACAAACCAACAAACCAGTGATTTTTCGTAAGTTCTTTAAATGAACCCATCACATTTGAAGTGTTAAATATCACCACAAGACAGTAGCACTTCCAGGCATGGGATGGACAGAGCTGCTTTGACTGTGCCAAAGAAATATAAAGAATAAAGGTCTGGAAAGGACACTTGGTCACCACCAGCAGCACTTACAGTGAGGTAAAACATGTATCCTTATGAATCCAAGGGTTCCCCTCCACACAGCACAGAGCAACGAATAATATGCATAATTCCACAGGGAATTTCACACAAAAGGCAGCATGAAGGACTCTGGTCTCCACTGCCCTCACTGGCAAAAAGTTACACCCAGCCTGCATCACTCATTCAAGCACCTGTGGAGTCAGTGGAGAGAAATCAGTGCTTCCAAAAACCACCTCACCTTTGTGTCTCGGACATTTTTCCTAGGAACAGAAGCCCTGCCCTCTGGAGACACCTCTGTCTCTCTTGGTATGCAGGAATGAGAAACAACAGTCTGGGGTTGGACCTTAAGCATTCCATGTCTAAGGCCGGGTGAACCTCATTCCACTTTTATTTCTACACTGCAATAAAACATCACTTCCTCATAAGACTTTTCATCAGTTTGAACCTCTATCAAAACCTGGCACCAAGGAACTTCCATTAAACTTGCAACATGGAGACATGAAATTGGAAAGACAAAGTAAACTAGAAATTATGGAGCCCCAGAAATCCTTGGGTTGGATCCAGGATGTGATCTTCTCTCAGGTTTTTTTCATGCTCCTGAGACACGATTGAGCTGAGACGTGATGGATCCTGCACCAGGGAGGGGCTTCTCCTTTGGGAATTGGGACCTGGACTGGCAGTGTGGGGAGAGAGGCAGATTGGTAAAAATACCAGGTCAGTGGCCATGTAATCATAGTGATTTATTTTTCTTTATAATTATTAAATCAGATGCGCTTTTTCTGAGACAGAAGGATGTCCACTTGGTGCAGCTGCTCAAGGAAGGAAATTTTCTTCACATCCACTCCACAGAGGTCCAAACCCTCCTTCAGCTGTGAAAAACTGGGGATGCAAGTGCAGTTCTGTGGGAGAAGATGGGCAAGGTGCCCTTTTCCCCGCTGTCTCCTCAGCAAAAGTTCACAGCAGGTCAGCAGCCAGGCTTCGTCACACTGCCCAGGAAGCAGCAGGGATTTCTCCTACCAGAGAATAAAATCACCTTGGCAAAGTCCAGCAAAGGGGAGATTGTTCCTCAGCCAGTCAGGGAAATTCCCGACCAGATCCACACTGTGAGAACAACAACCTCCTTCAAGACAAACTCTTGGACTGAGCCATCTCCAGCCTGGGCAATCTGACCGGTAGGAAGAGCTCCAAAGGTTGTTCTTCCACAAGAAAGAAGCAGAGTAGGAAGAGACCTCAGCTAGAAATGATTCAATGGAGACAAAGAAGATCAGATTCTGGAATGGAAGGGAAACAAATACTGAAGAGGATCAGTATCAGAGAAAGGCAAATTCCCTCATGTTTCATGAGCAGACTTTTGTGTTAATTCCCATCTAAGTTTCCATCCTGCTTGTTAGGGCTACCAGTCCCAAGAGAGGAGGAAGCCAGAAAACTCTAAACACATTGTTCATTAATAAAATCAGAGTAGAGATTCCCAGAACAGTGTTCAGCACATTGCAGCATTTTATCCCAAATAAAAACAAACTAAAATGAAGATGCCTTTCATCATACTCGGTTCTGCTTTCACTATGTGGCTTAGCCCTGAGGAATTAATGTTTTGATATTGTTCGCCTTTAATTATCCCAAAAGACAAGAGACAGATCAGAAAACACCCTCGGTACCTTTCCTGACTATTTCAATAACTCCTGTCTTTTCTCTGTTTGCAGTACTTCCAGGGAGGCTGAGCTCAGGAGGGAATGGTTGTAGGGGAAACATTGTCCCTGAGCTTCAGCCGCAGCACAGAGACTGTGGCAGCTCAGCTGGGGCCAGGTCAGTGTCACCAGAGCCAAGTGTGACACTAAGAAATCCCGAAGGGTTGCCCCAGTCTTTACTGCCCCCTCCACAGCTGCCAGCTGAGGCATCCAAGACCTCTAACAGAGCAACTCCGAGATGTTACAGATTCCCAGGTGCCTGGAGAGACACTTGCTTCCACATGGTCTCTAATGAGGTGTTTCAGTCTCTTTCTCCACACGCAGAGAACTCCAAAGGGAAGAGCATCCATATCTCCCAACGGAGCCAAAGGTAAGTGTGGGTTTGCAGATGGCCATTAAAGGCTTCTGATCCAGATCAGCAAACCCTCAGCCAGGGACCGTCTGCAGACACCCAGCTCCCCATTTCATGCTCCCAAAGGAGAACACCCCCAATCCTTCTGCAGAGGTGGGATGAGTCTGGGCTCTCAGTCATGTCTCCAGCTCTGACATCTGAGGTTCCCTGAGATCAGCAAGAGGTGTTGGCTTTGTTAGGAGGTAACTCAGAGACCTGTCTCCGAATTCAGCCCCATTGGCCACTGGGCACCTCAGCTCAGAGAGAGGTATCTCCTGAAGCGGTGTGACCAGCTCAGGCCACTGCAGGGCCACAGCCACCACAGCTGCCACCTTGCCCAGCTCTGTCTGTCCCATGTGGCACCTGAAGCACAAAGTACAACAGCTCTAAGCAGAACTAATACAATGTCAGTCCTTGGTGGACACAGCCTTCTTGTGCCTCAGGTTCCAGTTGGAGGGGCACAAAGACTCCAGATTTCCTAGGAGAATTAAACATCCCATTGTTTGTTACTGCTTCTCATTATTGGTCCCTGATGACCAAGCAGGATGTAGAAACTTTTATCCTGAGTGGGCATCAATAACATTAATAACATCAATAACATTGCAACATGTAATTTAGCCAAAAGCTGCCTGCTCAGGGTGCTACCCTGTCACCTGGAGCATGCTGCAAGTGCCACCCAGCAGAGGAAATGGTTGAAACTGGGCAAATATGGGTGGTCTCCACCAGCTGCTGAAATCACTAGTGCTGTAGCTTCCAGGGTGAAATGCTGCAGCTCTGAGAGATGTCACAAGAGATCAGGAAGGAGAAGGGTTCTCTGGAGAAGAGGGAGTCCTGGACACCGAGAAGATTCCTCCAGCTCTACCAGACTCCAGAGAGCTGCATTTTGGCAAAACCTGAGTACTGCTCACTGAGAGCAGCCTTTGGGCAGGAGCCACTGGAACAACCCTGAACATCTGAGCCCAGGCCAGAAGTGCTGAGCTTGAAAATGTTGATCCAGATATGACATAATGATTACCAATGCTCAAGTCCTTGAGTGGTTATAGAGAAGTATGTCTGGAATCCCAGAATCCCAGAAACACTGAGGTTGGAAAAGACCTCTGAGACCATCGGGTCCACCTGTGGCCGATCCTCACCTTGTCACCAAGGCCAGAGCACTCAGTGCCACATCCAGGTATTCCTTGGGCACCTCCAGGGATGTGGACTCCACCACCTCCCTGGGCAGCCCTTTCCCATGTTTAACAACCCTTCCTGTGAAGAAATTCTTCATGGAAGAAACGGAAGCGACGTGAGAAGGTCCCTCTCTGCTCACTGAGGCAGGATCATGACAACAGGGCTGGGGGAGGAGTTTTCAATAGTGTTCAACCTCTTGATCTGGCAAACAGTGCAGAATTCAGATTTCACCACCAGAACCAACAGCATGGGGTGAGTAAACCCCTGTGTCATGATTTAGTTTATCAGAGAATCACAGAATGGCTTTTCCTGAAAAACAGTTCAGAGTCACACTGCTCACCAGGCAGCCGGAGGAAACGGGCTTTGGTCAGAGTTGCTGCTGTAAGACGGAGGACTCTGAGAGGTATCAGTTATCAGAGGAAGCTCTTCCCTGTCTCATACAGCCAAAGCCAGTTCAATAAATGGCAGCAATCACATGATCAAGAAGAGTTCCAGAAATTAAATAACTTTGTCACCAAATGCAGAGGGACTGCTCAGCACAGGCAGTTTGGCAGTTCTTGCACACTCAGAATTTTGATACTTGCACACCACTCTCGCCACCTGAGAACACCCAGTAATCCATTTTTCCTCTCACACCATCCAGGGAGATCAGATCCACAGCAGAGCATGCTGAGAAGCACCACTCTTGAGCCAGCACTGACACTACCCATGGGCATTACAGAGTTTTGTATCACAGACGGACCCAGTGGATCACAGGTCCCACTGCAATCCCTCTCACAGCAATGGAAATCACCCCATGGATCACCTCAGAAAGCACAGAAAGCACCCAGCCCTCCCCTGGCTCTTGCAGGCTGTTTTCAAACCTGCAGACAAGACATCCAACACCTCCCGAAACAGGAGATCTGCAGCACGAAAACTGAACACAGAATTCTCCATGTCACAAAGGCACAAACTCCACCTGGGGAATGACCTGAATGGAAGGACAGAGCCCCAAACTGGGAACTGGCAGCAGCTGTGACCCAGCTGAGCCCTGTCCCTGCATGTGGAGGTTAATAATGGGGTACATACAAGCAAAGCTCTCCTTACCCAACACTGGGGGAATGAAGTGAAGATTGAGATCTCCAGGTGGAGAATCCTCCAGACACAACAGCCCTACACAGCAAGGAGAGCCCAGACATGGTCCTGACCCACCTCTGAAGCCCCTCCCCAACACAAGCACACTGAGAGCAAGGCCAACAGTGCCCTGCAAGACACTTCTGAGGGCTGAGAGTCATCCGAAAGAGTAATTTTCCCAAAGAGGACAACTTTGTATGTCTCCGAAGCTTTAAGGACGGCTGCTGTCAACCTCCTCCCCTTTGAGCACAGCTCCTTTACCAGGTGCCCCCTGCACCAGTCCAGCTCTGCAGAGCTTCAGGAAGAGCAGAGGCTGTGCCACAGTCACATCAGATTCACCCAGGGGACACAGCCCCAGCTGAGCCCACAGCTCGAAGCCCAACTTCAAGCCCGACTTGGAGCCTGACATTTCCACAGCAGAACCAGTTCTGCCAGATGAGCGGTGCCCTAAGCCAGGAGTGTGTAAATGGAGCCACTCCCTAACCAAGGGCAGCCAGAGCTGGAAAGGATCCCTCTCACAACAGCAGTTCTCATCTCAGAAAATGCCATCATTCTCCAAGTGACCTCTCCAAAGCCATGACCAAGCCCCTGACCGTGGCTTTGGCCAGAGCCTGCCAGGACTAATTGCTCCAAAGCCGTGTCCTCCACAGGAGAAGGCAGCTGCAGCCCTGGGTTCAGGCATTCTGCCATCCCTCCCACTACACTTTTCTGCTCTTCAGTCAGAAGTTCCCTGGAGCAAGTCACTTCCAGTCTGTGTAACGTCTCTGGTTCCTGTTCCAGAGGATTTACAGTGCCGCGGACAGCAGCAAGCCAAGGCCACCAGTGCTCTGGGCCGGTAACGGCTAATTTGGCGTGTATCAAGCATGGAGTAACTGGGCACATGGGCAGCCAAGGGTTCATGATAACATTCTAATGGGGCAGTGATGTTTCTTGGCATCCATGCTCTGGGGCACACCCTCCTACTCAATCCCAAAGGAGGGAGGCTTAGGCAGAGTAACCTGGGACATTCACATGTGGAAAAGGGCATGGTTTGGCCCACGCTGCTGACAGGGAAGGGGATTTTCTCAGTATCTCCATCATTCCTTGGGGCAACAGCTCAACAGTTTCAGGCCTTTGGTGGGAGTTGTGACAAAGTCTACGAGCCCTGGTAAACAGTCTCACACATATCCTGCAGTGGGAAATTTCTCCTTGGGACCAGGAACCACCAGGAATGAGTCTGGGGGCTTTTAGGGTTTGTGTGACAAAATTTCCCCTCTGTCAGAGAGTTGTTAGAGCTTCTGGGCTGGTGCAGAGCAAGTCCTACGTGATGATGATGCAGCATGGGAAGTGCAGCAGCCCTAGGAACTCTTGTGGAAGCTGCAGCTCCTCCTTCTCCAGCTTCCACTGCAATGTTTTGCAGTTCAAAACATGCAAACCATAGTCTTCCAAGATTTCCAAGACTATGGTTTGTGCAGACCAAGTCTCTCCCAAGACTGCAACAGAACGTGGTTGGTGCTGCAGAGCTGGAGGTAGCACAGGGCATTGGGGCAGCGTTCAGTCAGCACCCAAAACAGGTGATTGTCAGTGGGAGCTCTGCTGCATTCACGGGTACATCCTTGGGAGGGTGTAAGCTCACTGCTGAGTTTTACATGCCCTGTGCTTGTAGGCAACCTCTACAAGAAGGGATCTGATGCTCAAACATGATGGACCTCACATCCTCCACCCTTATGTATTTTCTACCCCAAATGGGACTGGATGCTCTGGACAGGAAGGAATTGAACAGCTTCCACTGGCTCCTCTTTCCTGATTAGTCAGATTATTCCAATTAGGATATTTATTTCAATTTATGACTGTTTTTCTGAAAC
Organism: Cnemophilus loriae; assembly: GCA_013397755.1. NCBI lineage: Eukaryota > Metazoa > Chordata > Aves > Passeriformes > Corvidae > Cnemophilus > Cnemophilus loriae. Next base: position 98,333 of record VZTF01002839.1, on the reverse strand, counting down.
CCAAATCAGACCTTTTGGGCAAATGAAGCAGGGGCTGGGTGGAGAGAAGGCAGGGAAACACCACTACTCAGCAGGCTCTCAGATCTGCTCTGAGTCAGACCGTCAGGAACTGACTCCTTCCAAGACAGGGTTTTTTTGGGTACATTTTCTGCCAGACTGAAGCAGGAGGACAGCCAGGAGAGACACCCTGACTGCACACCAGGCCTTCTGCTCTTCACCTCCCCATCCTCTTATCGTTGTGGGTTGATGCCACCACAGACACTGAGAGATTGTGTTGCCCAACATCACGGAGCTACAGCAGAGATACCTGCACCAAGCCAGTCCTATCAGTTCCCCTCCACAGCCCAGGAAACGAAATAAAGCCCTTAAGAGTGACTCATCTGACCCACTCTTTACTGCAGGATGCACTGGTAAGGCAGCTCAGGTGCCTGGCTCTGGCGGACAGAGCTCTCCAGCACGGTCCAGACTCCCTCAGGGTCAGAGCACTTACTTGGAGCTGGACTGGGCCTGTCCATAGACCCCGTCCTGCTTGCAGCTCATCATGGGCTGGGCATAGACCACGTCGGGCTTGTTGCTCGATGGGCAGGACAGGGCCCGCGCTGGCATTTTTTTACTGGTCCTGCTGGTTCCCTGCTGGGTGCTGCAGCTGCTGTAGATGCTCTGGCGGTTGAGGGTGGCCTTGTGCTCGGCCCGGCCGCCGCCGTGGGCCTTGCGCAGGGTGCCGCGGGGTGGCTCGCAGTAGAGGTCGGGCTCGCTGCGGCTGCTCTTGATGTTCTGCACGAAGCAGTAGTCGCTGCCGGCCCGGGGGCTGCACAGGGCCTTGCCGTGGGCCCGGCTGGCCCAGCCCTCCATCTGGCTGTAGGAGCTGTAGCGCCGGCTCTCCATGTCCCGCTTCAGCGTCCCGTTGTACAGCTGCGAAACATCAAACACGGCGGGTTAGGGCTGAGCTGCAGCTTGGCATCGCCAGGCCCACCCTGGCTGGCTGTTACCGCCTTCCTGGGCCTCTCAGGCATTTTCATGCTCAAAATTTATGGGAGGTTATCCAACCTGCAGCCCTTACAAAGGAGTCAAACCCCACCTGGATATCAGGGACACCGGGGGATCAGGATGTGGGATCTAGGAGCTTTAAAGTAGAACTGAAAGCTCAAATGTGACCTTGGCAATAGAGAAAGTGCTTTATTCCCACCACATGGGATCTAACCCACCCTGTAACTACAGGAGCTCACTGCACATCTCTCACCATCATGGAGCTTGATGCCCCATTCTGACCTTCCAGCAATGCCTGCATTTATTTTTAATTTCCTTATGCTCTTTTCCTCCCCTCCCATCTATTAGTTCCTTAGAAAGGGAGTAAAAGGAGTGAAAAATGAGTCAGAAGGGATTCTTGAATCAAACTGTGCCAAGAAACAAGTGGAGACAATGAATATCTGCTTATGAGTTACAAGGCGTGTAGTATCTGCTCAGATAATGGGATGCTCTGGGAACAATGGGGAATGTGCAATAAAAACTGAGATGACTAAGACAGGAAGTAAAAAAGAAAAGATAAAAGATGGTAAAATAAACCATCTACAATTAGCAAAACAAAAAGATGGCTTTAGCTGCCCTACTGTCAGTTCAAAATGCCTTCACCACTTCACCAGAAGTCCTCCAGATTTGCATCAAGTTTGCCACACCAGGATTGAATTCAATCTTCTTCTGCAATGTTAAACCTTTGGGATGTCAGTGCTGGCTTGTGGGAGCCTGCAGCGCTATGTCCAAATGAGAGACAACTCACTCTGGTGTGTACTCCAGAAAGGAAAATAAATTAAACTATTTTAGTGCTGTTTGCCCCATGATGCCGAGTTTGTGCTCTGCATCCCCTCAGCAGTCTGGCAAGGAAATCTCCAAGACATACAGCAAACAAGGATAAAAACAACTAAGGAATAAAACTATTCCTAATACTACTCCTAAAACTATTCCTAAAACTATTCCTAAAACTAATAAACCTGCCCCATCCCCCTTTGATTATCCTGGGAAAGGTCATCCATGGTCTCCTGTTGGATCAAAGTGGTTTTTTCTCATCCAACTCTAAGCAGTAGCACTTTGGGTGCCACTTTCTGCAAGGGCCACCCAAGGGTCCCTTTGGCTGGGAGAGAAAAGTCAACACTGGCTCCTAATCATTTCCCTGGAAGTGTGAAAAGCCTGTGCCTGGTGTAATAGTTCATGTCACTGAAAAAAATCTGTATTTCCTAACCTAGAAACACTCCATGACAGAGAAATGGGAATCCTCTGCCAGCTCACCCAGAGTCCCTCGGCTCTGCCCTAACTCCATCCCAGCCCCAGCACACTCAGCATCATTCCTGCCTCCAACACTCTGCAGAATTGTCATTAAGTTAATTAATTAAGCCAAATATTTCCATTAACAAACTGATCTTCAGGAATGCAGGGAATCCTCTCGGCTGTGTCCCAGAGAGCTGCAGAGGTAACGGCTGAAACCCTTCCCAAGGGGCCCCCTGGCAGCACCTGGGTGGGACTAAACCCTTCAGTCCAGCTCTGCTGATGCCCAGGTCACTGTTATTTGAGTAGTTTTCAGACTTTCAAGTGTGCATCTAAACAGGTGAATTGCTGCAAGGGGACAAAAGGGGAGCAAATTCTCTATGTCTTCTCCAGAGGACACAGAACAAACCTGGTGCTGAGTGGGGCAGGGGCAGGGGCAGGTTCGGAGCCTCCTGCAGAGCTCCCAGGGTTTGGAAGGACAGGTTGCAGGTGAAAAGAAGAGCCAGGGTGAGGCACATTGGAGTGGAATGTGATGAGTCTCAGTGGCTCTCTGGCAGTGGGACAAGCCCTCTGCTGCCCAGGATAAAATCCAGGATGGCCACATACACAGGCTCTCTCCGTCCCAGGTTTGCTTGGGATGCAACACGCAGGCAGCAATAGCAAAGTGACCTTCCATGAAGTCATGATCTACCGTATATGTCCTTCTGAGGTGATGCCATCCTCATTTCAATTCATTTTCCTGGGTTCAAAAACCCTGGGGACAGTGAGGGATGGACAGGGCTGCAGTGGGAAGGTGCAGGGTGGACTCTGTGCTCTCTATGCTCAGTCCTCTGTGCTCTGTGCTGGCAGTGGCTGCAGGACAGAGAGCAGCTTGTTAGATGTGAGCCCTGCTGGTTTTCTTTATGAGTCAGTTTAAGCTGGGATTATTCTGTAGGGCTGTCAGAAGCTTGGCAGAGCTGTGGAGCCCCTGGGCATCTGCTGAAACCGACTCAGAGAAGCCTGGAAGAAGAACTTGTTGTTTATCTAAAGCTGGGGTTTGCTCTGCAGTGCACTCACCGAGGGGAGGGGGAATTGTGTCTCTGTTTACTGAGACAGAATCATCGGTTCTAGATTTCCTGCTGGGTTTTAGAGTGGCTGTAGCATTGTCCTCCTCCTTGGCAGCCCCGAGAGGGGAGAAGCTGTTTGCAAAGACACCTTTCTGCAACACAGGAGCCCTGGGCTGCAAGTCCGAGCAGGTCCCGGCAGGGCGGGGGAGCCTTTTGCAAACTCATGGGAAAATCGTTCCCGTGTGATGTGAAGCTCATTACCAAAGGCAGTCCATGACTTTTATTGCTGATTCTACCAGATGCTTGGCTGAGCCCATTTTAATCTCTTTCAAGTGGCACGGACCTAATTGGTATCTCAGAATTCCTTTTTGCAGCAGGAGCCTGATCCAAAGGCTCCAGATCGATGAGGATTCTCCTGCCAGCTCTGGCAGATCTCAGACCTTGCCAAAGAGCCTATGAATCCCTGCACGGCCGCGGCTGACCTGATCCCTTCCTGTTCCTGGCAAAGTGCCCTGCATGTGCCTTAGAGTAGCTTCTCCACACTAAAACCTAAATCCCCGTGTTGGATGCTGACCCAGCTAAGTCAGGGACCGTCACTTCTAGCACTGGAGCAAATGTGGCCAAGGGAATGGAATTCCCTGCAGCCATCAGTGAGATAGAATGCCCATCACGGAACAAGGGAAGCACTCTGTGCCCGGAGAGATGCCATCTCTGAGGGTGAAGGTGATGCTGTCACACAGTCTGTGGTTTAAAGAGCCACCTGACAACATCTCCCAACTTCTGCTGATGCCACTCCATGTGCAGAGAGCTCTCCCTGTGCAGAAGAGCAGCAGCAAAAGGAAAGAATCAATCTCTGGCCTTCGGACCTTATCAGTGCCCAGATTTCCTAATGCTCCGAATTCCATCTGCCCACTGCCCATGGGTGTGTGCATGGTGTGCCATCCACACCTCTGCCCTTTAGGAGTGTGGGGAAATCCTGGGAAAGACCAGGAAGTCCCTCAAAGTGGGGCGGAGACAGAAGGCAGTGATTCCCTCTGCACTGCAGGATCTGGAAAGCATTTTGAAGGGCTCAGGCTGTCACTGAGGCTTCTCCCCATGGGAGCTGAGAAGTCAGGGCAGCTTGGAAGGTGTCTCCTTCCAGCACACAGCTCCTTGGCAATGTGCACTGGCAGCCCAAAAAATCATCTGTGTCCTGGGCTCATCCCCCAGCGTGGGCTGCAGGGAGGGAGAGGATTCTCCCATCTGCTCTGCTCTTGTGACACTCCACCTGGAATACTCTGCACAGTTCTGGTGCTCCAAACATAAGGGGGACATGGAACTGTTGGAGCAAGTCCAGAGGAAGCCATCACGCTGTTAAGGGGACTGGAGCACCTCCCCAGAGGAGACAGGCTGAGAGAGCTCAGAATGTTCAGCCTGGAGAAGAGAAGGGTGTGTGGAGACCTCACAGCACCTTCCAGGATCTGAAGGCCCTACAGGGAAGGTAGAGAGGGACCCTTCATCAGGAACTGGAGTGACAAGACAAGGGGAACGGCTTCAAACTGCCAGAGGGCAGCTTTAGATGGGATACTGAGGAGAAATTCTTCCCTGTGAGGGTGGTGAGGCCGTGGCACAGGGTGCCCAGAGAAGCTGCGGCTGCCCCACCCCTGGAAGTGTCCAAGGCCAGGCTGGACATGGCTTGGAGCAACCTGGAATAGTGGAAGGTGTCCCTGTCTACGGCGGGGGATGGAATGAGATGATCTTTATGGTCCCTTCCAACCCAAACCCTTCTGCGATCCTATGATCCTATGATTCTGATTCCAGCCATTCCATCAGGCCCTGGCAGTCCCCTGTGGCTTTAGGATGCAGGACGATGCTCAGGTGCAGCCAGGCCACCTGACATCCTGAATTTTAGCCTGAACTTCTCCTCCCCACTGTGAAATGAGTCTGTCTGTGTGAGGCCAGGCCTTGGGAGCTGTTCATTCATAGTCAGAAAGGGAAGGCAGGGAGGGAGAAAAGGCACTGGAGATGAGCACTGGTGGCACTGGTGCTCCTGTCAGCTCCAGGGAGGAAGTGGCAGCACAGACCTGCCTTTAAATTAATGAGCATTTGTGGATCTCCAGTTCTCAGCCCACAATATGTTCTAGGAACAACAAGTGGAATATCCAACACATGAGACAGGTAAACAAATGTCTTTAACCTCTTATTTCAGCTGGAATAAAACTGGTTCTAGGGAGAAATGGCATCTTCCCAGCCATCAGCCATGAGTCCTTTCTGGGTTTTTTCTTCCATAAACCCTTTTGCTTGGCAGGAAAAGTCTCTGTCCTCCCCCTACTTTCTGGAGAAGCAGAAGCAGGGAGCAAGGTGCACCAGCCCAGGAATGGCGCCTGGATCCAGCTCTGCCTTCCCACGTCAGAGCCCTCCCAGAGAACTGGGTGGTTCTGATTCTGCATCTGAGGACGCCATCAGTTCATTACCTGCCTGGATTTTTTTCCCTTGCAATTTGTTTGTTTCTAGAGCAGCAGACAGAGAAGTGAGGGCTCCGTATAAACACGTCAGGAGCAGGTTTCTCCCAGGCTGGAGGGCAAAGCACAAGAGATGCAACCTGAGCAGGTCCCACCCTGAGTGCTGGGTGGGGAGAGCTCCTCACGCTCCTTGCGAAACCCTCTGACAGCTGCTCCCTCCATGGCAGGGAGAAAAATTGCAAAACCAGCAAATACATTGTTTATCTGTTTCTGAATTGCTCCTTCCCACCTCTCCCGGGAGGTGTCTTTCCCTATGATTTTTCATCCCTTTTTTCTCATTCAGCTGAGATTTAGGTCTTTAGGCTGCTTCAGTTTGTTCTGGCCAAGGAAGGCTATGTCCACCTTGCTGTTCCAAAGCCTAAAGCCTCGCGCAAACCTCCCAGGGACACCAAGCTCTGACCAAGCAATGATGTGCAGTGACTGTAAACTTTTGTTTTTGGCAAGATTATCCAAACCACTCTCTTTTGGGGTTCTTTTAGGCTTGGATCTGTTGTCACAACAAACGACAAATTTTGACCTGAAATCCTTATGGAACAAAGCTCCCACTGACAATGAGAGGTTTTGTCCAAAGAGGCAAAGGCAGGCAGGGACAGCAGCAACCACCTCTTGTTCAGGTAATGCTCTTGGGAGAGAAAGCTCTGACACTTCCTCCCAGAGAGGATTTTTGGTTAAAAATTTTCCTACAGTCTCTGGTGCAGAGAGATCACCGGTGTGTGTTTCTCATTAGTGCCACAACGGCTGTAATTACTACAGGTAACTGCTTTAATCCAGCACCACCAGGCCAGCCAAATATTCCTTGGTCTGGGAGCAGGGCTGCTCCTAGAGGTGTTGTTAAAGTAACACCTGGCCCCCCTCCGGAAGGGAGACACTGAGAGGCTGGAGCGTGCCCAGGGAAAGGAATGGAGGTGGGGAAGGGTCTGGAGCACCGGGAGCGGCTGAGGGAGCCGGGGGGCCTCAGCCTGGAGAAAAGGAGGCGCAGGGGGGACCTTCTGGCTCTGCACCCCTCCCTGACAGGAGGGGGCAGCCGGGGCAGGGGAGGTCGGGCTCTGCTCCCAGGGAACAAGAGACAGGACAAGAGGAAATGGCCTCAAGCTGTGCCAGGGGAGGTTCAGGCTGGACATCAGGAGAAATTTCTTAATGGAAAGGGTTGTTAAACATTGGAATGGTCTGCCCAGGGCAGCGGTGGAGTCACTGTCCCTGGAGGTGTTCAAGAAATTACTGGACCTGGCACTCGGTGATGGGTCAAAGGTTGGACTCGACGATCTTAGAGGCCTTTTCCAACCTCAGTGATCCTGTGACTCTGTGAAAGCCCCAGCTCAGCTCTGTGGGGATGAGGATCTGCTGGAGACAGGACACATCTGAGATTTCCGCCCCCAGGACATCCAGGGTTTGTTTGCCCTTGCTGGGGGCAGTGCTGGGGGGAACACGCTGTGGATACATACACGTCACGTGGGGGATTTCTTTTTTGTGGAAGCAGCAGCATGGAGAGCCAGGTGGGTTCTGCACCTTGTCCTGGTCCTGCCTCATCTTGGTCATGCTGTGGGACCTGGGAATGCCTCAACTCCCTGCCAGCAACAGTCCTGCCAACCTAGCAGACCCAGGCAAGAGCAGGGTGGGAACTGAACCTCAGAGGTCTTTGCTGGTGGCACTCCACATGCTGCCCTCCATGTGTTTGGGATTTGGTTGTGCCTCTCCAAAGCTGTGCCCACAGCTGGGGTGAGCACCACAGTCCCTGCAACCCATGGACCACCCGACTGTGGCTGTGGTTTTGTGACACTGCTGGAGAGACTCTATTTTTGGGGTGGAACTGAGCTGTCAGAGACACGGGTGCAGCTCATGCTGAGGCTTCTGCCATGACTGTAGTGCTCTAGGTGCCCAGTTCAGCTTCCTTAACCCTCCCCCATGTTTGTCTGTGTAAATCGTGGTCACCACTGACCCTCCTGTGGGACCTGAGGTGTTGTTCACAATAGGACATAGTTCCAGAGGCTGGATGGCTTTGGGAACTGCTGGCCACTCATAGCTCACAGTGGCAGTAGGGTGACAAATATCTCTAAAGCTCCACAGCACCTGGGTTGAAGTATCACCCTGACAGAGGAGTTTGCAGTCACGGATCCTCCCGTTACTGCATCCCATTGTGGTATCTGAGCAAAGGAATTCTCGAAGGCTGAACATCCTTGAGGGCTGTGCCAGCCCCTGACACATGAGCCAAGGAAATCCTGCAGCCAAGAGCAAACCCACTGCCCTCCAAGTACCTCCAAGTTTCTGCAGTGGCCCCACTGGCTCAGTGTTCCTTGCACTGCCAGTGAGAAGGTGCTCACTGGGGACAGTGATGCTGCAAACGAGGTGCCCCACAAGGGGAATTAACAGAAAATAATCTGCAATAATGGGTGAATCCAAGGATTTAATCCAAAGTCTTAGAAACAAAGAATCATGGAATCATTAAATTAGAAAAGCCCTCTAAGATCAAAGAGTCCAGTCATTAACCCAACACTGCCACATTCACTCTAAATCATGTCCTTAAGAGCCACATCCCCAAGTTTTTTAACACCTCCAGGGATGGAGACTCCATCACTGCCCTGGGCAGCCTGTTCCAAACTGACTGATCCAGAAAGACCTCCTCCTCCAGATCCATCATTTCTCTTGCTCTAATATTTGAACATCAGTCTCACAAGGTTGGGAAGAAAACACAGAAGTGAAAAGTTTTACATTTCCAGGAAGACACAAAACAAGACAAAAGGAGAAGTCAGGGACAGCAGCTTTTAAGAGTTGTGGGTGGGACAGGACACCTCTAGTGTCACCATCTGAGGCAGTGCCTTAGATTGGGGCACTCCAGGAGCAGTGTCTCGGGTGCAGGTGCTGTGGAGCAACACCCTGGACATGGATTCCCTGCTGCACCTTTTTAACTCCAGGGGGATTGGGAGTCAGTCATTCCCCTCAATATTACACTTGGTCACTTCCCTGAAGTATCTGAGTTTGCCTGTGCACCTCAAAGGACTTTGCCACTTTTCAGACACATTCACAGCACCAGCTCCAGCTGGAAATAAGTCCAGCAATTTTGCCTTCAAAAATAGATTTTCTTTGTCTTTGGTTTCATGTCTTACAACCCAGGAACTACAAACAGCAAACATTTTTTAAGAAGCCTGGAACCTGCACAGACTTCAAACAGGTCTGTAGACAAAAGCCGAAGTCATCCCAAGCTGGAGGCTGGTGGTGGAAGTGTGGAACCTTTAATACTGCCTGGAAGAAGCAGAACGGAGGAGGTTGCTCAGTGTGGTTGGGGAGTCTGGTGTCTGTTGAGCTTGTTAAGCACATTTAGGCTTGAGGTTATGTGTTCCAAAGTGCCAGTGGCACCTGGGACTGCTCGCCCCTGAGTGCAGTCATCTCCCTGTGAACTCATCTCCCTGCTCCATCCAGCTCCAGTGGCAGGAGATAGGAATCCAGGGGGGCTGATTCATCCTGACCTGACAGATCTCCCAGATAGAGGAGATGAATCACCTCACCTACCTCTGTCTTTGTTGGCCAGAGGAGGAGTCAGACAACTTGTCAGGACTAAATGGCTGATTCTCAGATAGACTCAGTTAGGTAAGACAAATTTTACTGTGAATCCTTCACAGGTCCCAGTCCTTTTTGCTGAAGTAACCCAGATCCTGAAGACCTTTACCAAAAATATTTAGAATTAAAGGCTTGCATGACACTGAAATTTGGAGAAATACTTTCCCTCCTCAGTAAGTGCAGAAGAGTCTCTCAGAGAACAGACAGAGCTGCCTAAATCCCCGGTGAGCCAGAAGGAACTGCACTGTTGTGTCCACGGGACTCTGATGTCTAATGGAGGTCCTGACCTTCATCACCTTCATCACTCTCATCACCTTCATCACCACCTTCCAGCTGTTCCCCGGAACACCGACGCTGCTGACTGAAACCCCCAGCAGCCAGTGGCATTCCCACCTACCCAGCATTTGTCCAGCTGCCACAATGATTGGAAACAAGATCAGTAACTAACAAGAGGAAACAATAACCATCACACCAGCAACAGGAGCTGCAGTAGCACCTTGCCAGCATGAGCAGAGCTGGGCCTTGGCTTCCTTCCTCTTTAACAAATAAACCCATCCACAAACCTTTGGAATGGCTGAAACAGAGCAATTTTGCTTGGACAAAGCACAACAAACTCCATTTAGGAATCACAATAGGCAAACAGCAATATATCATCGAAACAAAACATCCTTGACATCCTTGACAACACTTGACATGTGAAGCTCAGATGCTCCACCTCTGCCTCGGGAGCTGCCTCAGTTGCACTTTTCTAGTGGCCACAAAAACCCTGCCTGGTTACCATGGCCGGACCCTCTGCAGGGCTGCACCACTGTCTTAGGGATGGAGACAGGACACCTGGATGGATGGACCTGTGCTCTGACCCGTCACAGAATCCCAGAATCCCAGTATGGTTTGGGTTGGAAGGGTCCTCAAAGCCCATCCAGTCCAACCCCCTGCCATGGGCAGGGACACCTTCCACTAGCCCAGGCCGCTCCAAGCCCTGTCCAGCCTGGCCTTAGACACTTCCAGGGATCCAGGGGCAGCCACAGCTTCTCTGGGCAACCTGTGCCAGGGCCTCACCACCCTCACAGGGAAGAATTTCTTGCATCCCTCACAGGGAAGAATATCCTACCTATCCCTGCCCTCTGGCAACGGGAAGCCATTCCCCCTTGTCCTGTCACTCCATCTCTTGAAAATAATCTCTCTTCATCTTTCCTGTAGCTCCTTCAGGTACTGCAAGTCCACAGTTAGGTCACCCCAAAGCTTCTCTTCTCCAGGCTGAACAATCCCAACTCTCCTAGTCTTTCCTCACAGCAGAACTCTCAATTCCCTTGATCAACTTGGTGCTTCCTCTGGACACACTTTTCCCTTCCAGTGACAGAAGCCCCCCTGGCTCGGATTTAACCAGCACAGGAAAGGACACTGAAGTGGGCCAACAGACAGGCTGGAAATAAACATTTCAAAGACACTCCAGTGCTCCCAGTTTTCCCACTGAACACCCAGTGATGCAAACCCAGCAAGTGACACCACTACCTTGAAGCCATCGTGCTACAACAAGGCCCAGGAAAGATCCAGATAAATCCTTCTGAAGCTGAGGAATGCTGGTGCTCTGAACAGGCAGAGGATCTGGCAACCACCAGGAAAAGCCGCAGCCCTGTCTGTATGCTTGCAGCCACCAAAACCTTTCCCGGTTCAAGCCTTTGATGGCTGACATGGAGCTGCTTTACAGTCCCAAGGTTGCTGAAAGGAGCCCTTTGCTTTTGTCATATTCAAATCTCAGATCTGTGAATTGCTCCTTTCTACTTTAGATCTGATGAAAAGCAGGGAAGAGCAGAACACAGGCCTGAAGCGGAGGGGCAACATGAGCACAAGTTGTCCCAGCGGACTGTGGAGTGGTTTGGAGCGATTCCCTGTGTACCAGGGGTCTGTCACCAAGGACCAGGAGCTCTGTGGGATGTCCATACTCACACTGCACAAAGACAGGTACCATCTCACCTGTGCTTTTTCTGGAAATCTACAATAATTTCTTTGGAAATCACTGTGGAAGAACTGGACTCCCTTTTTTGCAAGCACAGAGAATATCTGAGAGGGGTCTGCAGTAGCACTGAGGTTGGGAACAGCAGCACACATTTTTCTAATGCAAATCCCCTGATCCGCATTCCCCAGCCACATTCGTGTCATTCACAGCCATGTTTTCATGCACAGGAACAAAGATAGGAACTCCTCCAGGTGAGCACTGGATGTGCTCCAGACTTGAACTGAGCTGTGATAGTCTGAACCCAACCCTGATCCTTCAGGCAGCTTCCAAAATCTTGTGCCATTGGATATAAACCCACAAATCCAAACTAAATCTTGTCCACTCTAAAATCCCCACATAAAACAGCTGTCAGGCCCTTGATCCTCCTCCTCCACTGCACTAAATCCCTTTCTAAGAGAGCCAGGATCCCTCTCGGGCAAGTTTCTGAAGCACTGTGACCTCCCTACGTGACTATGAGAGGTTCTTCCTGCCCAGGTCACCTCAGATCATGTCACAATTCCCAGATAAAGGAGTGTCTTACCGGGTATCCCCAGTTGCTGTTCCCTGTCTGGGTTTTGGTGTAGTAGCTGCCCCGGGATGTCCCATAGCCATAACAATCAGCTAAACCATCGTACATGGAACCTGCAAATGGAAAAGGCATGGTCAGCACGAGAAAGCATTCCCAGGAGAAAGGATTCCCAGCAGGCCCCTTTCAGAGCACAGAGCTCTTTTTTAACAGCAAGTTTAGTCATGGAAAAGTGACAGTTATAAATCTCAGCAGGAACATAGGGAATACAGGCAGCAAGGGGAGCCCTTGTCACTGCTGGGAACTCCAGCCCTCAGACCACAGACCCCCCAAACCACCCTAAGGTTTGCAGCACAAAAGACCAAGTGCCATAAAACCCAAAGCAGAGGAGCAGAAAGGGTCAGAGACAGGACCAGTGTCTGACATCATGGAATCACAGAATTCCAGAATGGTTTGGGTTGGAAGAGACCTTAAAGTCCATCATGTTCCACCCCCTGCCATGGGCAAGGACATCTTCCACTAGCCCAGGTTGCTCCAAGCCCCATCCAACCTGGCCTTGGACACTTCCAGGGATCCAGAGGCAGCCACAGCTTCTCTGGGCAACCTGTGCCAGGGCCTCACCACCCCCACAGGGAAGGATCCCTTCCCAATATCCCATCTAACTCTGCCCTCTAGCAGTGGGAAGCCATTCCCCCACGTCCTGGCCCCCCAGACCCTTGTAAATAATCTCTCTCCATGTTTCCTGTCAGCTCCTTCAGGTACTGGAAGGCCACAATTAGGTCACCCCAAAAGCTTCTCTTTTCTCTAGGTTGAACAATCCCAGTTCTCTCAGTCTTTCCTCACAGGCGAGGGGTTCCTTTCCTCTGATCAACTTGGTGGCCTTCTAGTTGTTGTATGACAGGAACCTGATGATATTTTGTGCTACATGTCCCGGAAAGTCTGACCATGGAATACTTGTAGTAAATACAATTTCCCTCTCTGAAGGCAGAACTCACCCCCGACCCTTTCACCAGTCCACTCCATGCCTGAATCCCACCAATCCCATCAGCACAAGCAGCCTGAGCAACGCTTGCTAAAATCAATCAATGGTCACTAACCAACACCATGGATAAAGGATGATCCAGTCTATTTAACACCTTGGGATCTAAAACAGTCAAACACTACAAAACCTCATTGCACTCTTTGAATTCCAATCTCATCTCTAAAAAATCACTTGGTATGTCTATACTTTCTTTTCCTGAAAATGTATAGAGCTCCATCATTATTTTTGGGATGCTGGAGTGATAAGTGAGACTGGATCTCAGATATGTTTTTTAAAGATGCAAATATCTTGGATCAGGAGGAACCCATCAGCCATTTTTCCTATTTCTCAGTGCTTTAACAAGAGTTTGGATTTACCTATCCCAGCCCTTCCAAGAGCTCTCCCAGCAGTCTCTGGAACTGCAACCTTTGGATCCCTCCTTAAATTATTTTACTCAATGCCATGTTCATCACTACAAGACAAATGAAGTGAATCGTTCCCTTTCCACAATAGAATTCCCTTAACCTCCTTTGGATGGTTCAAAAGAGTTTAGGGCGATTTCAGTTTCATTTTCAGAAGCGCTCAATAATCCTGGCATCCCAGGTCCCGTTACAAGGAAGTGCAAACCCTACATCCCAATTAACTTCCAGAGGAAGCTCTGAATGTCTAACAAAGTACAAAATCAGGACTTACCTGCCCTAACTTATGCACCTAAACTTGTGGGTAATGTCAGAAATATCCTAATCTCTGTGATTGTTTGATAAAACTCATCTCTGAGATAAACTGGATAAGCTCGACCACAAAGGCCCCGGAGCCACTCAGGTCTCCTCCAGCCACTGATCCTTGGAATAAACCTAATTCATTGCCCTGCCTGAGGCACCCAGAACCTGTTATGGTGATTTGGTTTGTGGCTAAAAATTCTTGCATTTTCTCAGGAAGATGATTCCAGTGGATGTGGTATAAATAATGAGATTTGCTTTCTATTGTCAGCGGGACTGCACCTGGAGAACATCCCTGGATGGAGACCAGGCAGCAGTCAGGTCGGCTCCAAGCCCTGCACCTGTGCAGGAAACCACAGGAGCTCCTTTTCTGTAGTCTGGAGACTCGGTGGGCACTGCTCCTCATCCAGATCTCCGCAGCCCCGAGTGCCTCATGCACATACAGTTGCACAGAACTTGCTGATAAAGCAAGGAAGTGGCCATGGAAATGCAACAGGAGGTTCAGCTGTGTCTTTCACCTTGTGCTCCCTCTCCACCCTGGGATTTCCCTTCAACTTCACATCAGGACATCAGTGTTGGGCCTCAGCAGCAGCAAGGCAGTGCTGGAAGTGGTGAGTTTGGGCCAGGTGATTCCCTAGGACACGGAGTTATCTGATAAGCATAATTCTGAGCACGAAGGTAAAGCCATTCCATGATAATTTCCTGGGAATTCCTTCTTTAAATCAGCCTCTCATTCTCTGTAAACATCCTGTAACTGCAGGTGGGAGCACCTGGAGCATTTTCCTGAGTGAGCAGCTGTAGAAAGAGGTTCTGTGCCTGACTCACAGGTCCCTCTGACCAGTCCTGCCAGGGGACCACACTTTTCCTTTCAGGATCTGTTCCTGCCATGCATGCCAGACTTTGGAGTTAGAGCAAGGAGACACCCAAAATAAGCCAGTTTAGGCACATCTGTAACTTTCATCAACAAATTCACCACTACGCGGCCAAATTCAGGAGATCAGGCAGTTGGTTCAAGTTTATGTTCTCCAGCTGTGGAAGGGTTCCCTTCACCTCCCAGAACTTGTACATAAGAGCTTATGAACACATAATTACACAGAACCTCAAATGTTCAAGGCATTTTGAAGTCACCCTGCTGGTTGGAGAAGATGCTTCTCCTGCTGCCACACAACTGGGATTTATTGCTTAGAGAGCTCAGTCTTGAGGCCAGGAAAAACCTAGGGATTTTCTGGTGGAGGTGGCTGAAGAAAACTTGATCTTTGTTTGTGCAGGTTTGGACACTTCTCTGCTTGGTTCACCTTGACAGCCAGCTGGGAGCTGTATCCTCAGCCCTGAGGGACAGGAAAAAGATCCCTCTTTTCAAACACCTCGAGAGTAAAGACCACATAACCTGGTCACAGGTCCTTAGAATTTGGGATAAACCCAGACAATCACAAAAAAACATTTGGGCCAGGGTGGAAATGCTCTTAGTGGGAGATGCCCCCTCGTGCTTTTTTCTGGCTATATCCACATGTCTGTGTCCCAGCTGCTGTCACCCAAGCAGCTGTTTAGGTCCCTGAAGGGCCCATGTGCACTTGGGCAAACACAGAGCCAATTCAAACCACTGTACTCAGAGTAGGTAACACAGAACCATGGAATCACAGATCCACTGAGGTTGGAAAAGTCTTCTAAGATCAAAGAGTCCAACCATTCCCCTAGCACTGCCATGTTCACCACTATCCCATGTCCCAAGTGCCACATTCACACATCTTTTGAACACTTCCAGGGATGGTGACTCCACCACTGCCCTGGGCAGTTGTGTCAGTGCCTGACCACCCTTTCCATTAAGAAATTTTTTCCAATATCCAAACTGAACCTCCCTTGGCACAACTTGAGGCCGTTTCCTCTTGTCCGGGCCCTTGTTCCCTGGGAGCAGAGCCCGACCCCTGCCCTGCTGGCTGCCCCCTCCTGTCAGGGAGCTGTCGAGAGCCAGAAGGTCCCTCCTCAGCTTCCTTTTCTCCAGGCTGAGCCCCCCAGCTCCCTCAGCTTTTCCTCATGACAGAGGACCAACAACGGCTGGGACAGAGCTGGAAAGATGTGGCAGAACCACAGAGATGAGGTGCAGCCTCTCAGTGACCATAAGAGCAGAAAACACCCCTGAAGGCTGCTCAGATTCCCCCCTCCCCAAATTATCATTCTCTCATGGCATTTCCTTTAAAACTTAGACACTTTAAAATCTCTTTTATGTTCAGTGGGACAATTAATGAGGGTAACATCCAATTACAGCAGATAAGAAGTGCAAGACCTTGCAGTGCATCTCTGAGAGCCCCCTAGACTGCTCCCACTGCCCTCATCCCCTTCTCCATCCCCGTTATCCATTCTTGCAGAGCAAACTGAAGCTGCCATCAAACCCCATGTAGCTGTTCTTGATGAGTTATTTCCTTTCCTCAAAGGCAACTCTCTTGCAGCTGGCACTGATGGCAGGAGGAGAGCTGTGTTCAAAGTGCCATTTTCCCAAAGCCAGCCGGACACACAGACCCAACGTGGAGATTGTGGAAAAGGATTTCTGTTAATAAATATTAATCTGTGGCAGGGAAAGGCAAGACAAGAACCAGTCACTGGCAGTGCAGGCTTGGCAAGTTAAATCATAAACTATGCACGGCTTTAAACAATAAGGATGATTAAACATAGGAAAAACACAGGGAGAGCAGAGGCCTGTGGGAGGCACAAAGCAAAGCCTGGGCGCCTTCTAGAAGAGAAGTGTCAGTGAAATCCCAGACACTGAGATTCCTGCAGGAATGACAAAACTCCAGTTCTCCTTTCTGGCCTATGAGCTAATGGGCTTGGGGATTTTTTTGTATCCCAATAATCTGAGGTTTGTGGAAGAGTGGAACCTTTCACTGAATCGTCTCATGCTGGGGGAAGTTACAGAAGTCTTCAAAAGACTTTTTATCCCCCAAATCTCCTCTTCCCTTCCCATCAGAGTCCCGATCCCCACCAAAGCCAGGTGGGGTCCCATCAGAGCTTGGTGGAATTTCTCTCCTCTTAGCCACAGCTAGCACAGAAACTTCTCAATCCCAGCTCGGTTGTTGGATCTGACAGGACAGTTGGATCTGACACTCCTTGGATGTGTCCCATCAGTGACAAATCACTGGCAGAACTTTCCTTTAGACAGAGGGCTTTGCAGAGTGGAGCTGATGGCTATGAGGAGCTGGTTCAGCTTGGCCTGGCCTTTTCCTCTGCCATGCCACTGAAATTAATTTTCCCTGGAAATCTGCATTACTAACAAACTCAGGGGGAGCCATCTAGTTTGGTATTGCCATGGGGAAAAGGACAGACAAGTCCTAGAGCAGAGCCCACAGACCCAACCCCAAGGAGGACAGACCCCACAGATCCCACAGACCCTACAGACCCCACAGATCCCAGACTCCATAGCCACCCTTGGGAACAGCTGTAGCTGCTGTGCTGAGCCAAGGCTCCACTGGGTGCAGCAGTATTCTGCTGGCAGCAGGTTTCCGCTCACTGTCTCACCCCAGTGCACACCAATTTGGGCCCAGATTGGCCACCTTGCCCTGGGAGACACCAGATCTCCAAAGGGGCCACAACACCTTGACCTGCTGGACTCCAAATCACCAACTCATGTATGGCTCCATCAATCACTGGGATACTGAGAGAGTGTGTGCCGACCCCCTAAAGAAACTCCAGTGATGGGATACAACACCCCCACCCTGCTGTGTGCATGAGGGTTCCATGTCCATGTTCCTCGTCCAACACACACGAGGACACGGTTCCTGCAGCTGGGGGAAGCTCTGGGCCCTGCTCCAGCTCCAGCTCAAACCACAGTTCCAAACACAGCAACAAACCTGGACCTGGCCCAACACCTGCCCAGCCCCACTTTGGGACTGCCTGGGAGCAGAGGGAACAAAGCACTCAGGCACTTGTCAGGGGGCTTTGGGAATTCTCTAGCTTGTGCTGCCTCTGAGGAGCATCTCTGGGAAATCCCAGGGGACACAGGGAGCTGACGCAGGAGGAGGGTTTGGACAGGGAGAGTCCACATTCAACAGGCCCACATAGCCTCTCTCTAGGAGGAACTATTTTTTCTCATTGGGGCTGCCAACCTGATCTTTGGGCAAGAGCAGTAAAACCCAACATCTGAAAGCTGAGCCTGACCCTCTCCAACACCAACCAGGAGACAATCCTGGGAACAAACAGCAACTTCTCACCCTTCTAGGATTCCATCCAGGAATGCACTGGGATGAATCAGCCACCAGGACCTTTGCTGGCTAATCACCCCTGGTAGGAACAGGGGGAGGAAGGGGCCTGGGCCCTGTGCTTGCAGGCATCTCCTGGGAGTGGGATGTGACTCAGCTTTCCTGGGACACAGAAACCAGAGCTGCACACCTCCACGCAATTCCCATTCCCAGACATTCCCCAAATTGTCTGGAGGAGGGGTTTAGCTTGTTGAGCAGAAACAGGCAGTTTGGGAATGTGCTATTTTTTTTTTCCTTTCCTAGAGGTTTCACCTGGGCTCCTCTCCAAGCAGGATAATCCCCCTCTGCCTCCCTTCCTTCCTGCCTATGGATCCCTCTGCCCGCTTCCCTCTCCATCCAGAGCCCATCAGCTCATCCTGCTGCATATTTTATTATAATCGGTCTGGCACTGTAACACCTTAAGCAATAAACCCTCTGGAAGTGGGAGGAGATTCCCGTCTTTCACTTTGGTGGCAGAGGAAAGCTCTCCTTGCCCCAGACCCCTGTCACCCGTTGGAGTCCGTGTCCACAAAAACAGAGGAAGCAGGGATTTGTTCCTGGCAGAGCCCACCTGCCCTCACTCTGGAGCTGTGCCATTCCCTCTGTTCCAGCAACTGCAATTCCCAGAGCAGGGATGGCTCCCGTGGAAGCACCACCTCCACACTTCCCCCAGAAGCCTACAGCCACACAGCTTCTCTTGGTAATCCAGCCCCAAACATGTCTCTGGACCATGGCGCCTCACCAGCACAGGATTCAGGCTCACAATCCAGCTTGGAAGAGCTGCTGGACAAGGCACAGCTCCCAAAGGAGGTATCAGAGCCTGGCCCAGCTCATCCAGGACCCCCCTCCATGCTGCTCACTCAGCTGAACGCTCAGTCCCAGCTCTAGGACCCCCATGGCCCCCAAAGCCTCTGCATTTCCTCTCCCTGGTCGACTCAGCCAGGCCAGAGCTCTCTGTGGCTGCTGGAAAAAGCACCTCCAAGAGCCAGGAGGTTTTGCACAGAGCCTGTCACAACCCTCTGGGTTTGCAGCTTCCAGCTGGGGAAATCTGGGCTTTACCTCCAGATCAGCTTTCTCCGGACGCAAGGATGGCAGAGAGAACCATTTGCCAAGTCTTGATCCAAAGAGGAGGGGGTTCCAGCGGGACACCTGGCTGCAGGACTCAGCTGATTGCTCGTTTCTGTGGCACGGACTCAGTGCACAGAGGTGGAACGGCTGCCTGGACCCCAACACGGGCAAAGTGGAGGGGGCTGTAAAACACCCCCACCAACCAACACCAGGGACACTTCTCCCACTCATCTCCTTCCTGCCTCTCCCACCGGGGGTCCCAGAGAGTCCACACTTCTCAGCCTGCAAATGGGAGATGTGTTGGGAGGTTTTTTTTGTGTCCCGAGCCAAGGTTTGTGTCCTGTGTGTGGGCACAGACTCCTGCTCTGCACCTGCCCAGCACGCAGGAGGCAGCAAAGCCCCAGCTCCAGCCCATGGCAGGGTGAAGGAGGAGCCCTGTCAGCTTTGTCCAGCCACGAGAGGGGGTGGTGGGGAATTCCAGCCACGGGGGCACTTGCAGAGGAAGGATTTGCAAAACCAGACAGCTGCTCCAGCTTTAGAGCCAGGGAAAAACTGGTTATAGCACCACACTGAAATGTCCAAGTGCCTCAGGGATATGCATCAGGGCAGCACTCCCAGAGATCAGCTCCAGCCAGAAAAGAATTGATGCATCCAGCTCTGTATCCTGTCCTAAACCCTTCCATCCAGTGTAGGAGATCTCTGCACCGCCTGCCTGAGGTGACCCAGGAGAGAAGCAAAGCGATCTNATCTGTCCCCCCCCCCCCAACAAACCCCACCCAGGCACCCCACAGCACCAGCCCTGCCCCAGAGGGGCCCCCTCGCTGGGGGACTTTACCTCGGTTTGAGTGGCCCACGCTTGATGACACCGACGACTTTTGCTTCTGCCTCTTGACCGTCATCATCACCTGCTCCTGGACCCGCTGCTTCCCCGTGCCCTTGGTTTTCAGCTTGTGGTCCGAGGGCAGGGCCAGCGTGGAGCTGGCCTGGTCCTGGAAGCACTCGTAGGCCAGCGCCGTTTTCAGCGGGGAGTGGAGCATGGCTGGAGACCACAAGCACAGGGGCTGCACTTCACTCACACGGACAACACAAGGCCACCAAACACCGTCTGTGCTGGGCTTAGTCCCTCAAACCCTTCCTTGCCATACGTCCCCTGGCCCAGGGTGTCTCAGGGCTGCTGCTCGCAGCTCGGCTCCCCGGCGTGTGAGCAGTCACACCCTCTGCCAGACTGGATATACAGCCCTGCCCGCACACACCCACGCGCTCCCCGCCAGCCCCAGCACCCCCGCGCCGCTGCGGGGCAGCTCCCGGCCACGAACCTCCCCGCAGCCCCTGCCCAGCCCCACGGGGCCAGGGGCACGTGGGGGTGCCAGTGGGGAGTGGGCAAGATGGGGGGCTCAAGGGCTGGGCATGGAAATAGTCACTGAGAACGGTCAAGGGTGAGGCTCTGTGGGTCTGGGTAGGAAATGGTGCTCCCCGGCTGCCAGGCGGCTGGAGCATCTCCCACACAGCTCCTCTTGGGTTCCAGTATTTCCCTCAGTCCAAACTGCATCAACCCCATGTCTCAGTGCCAAGAGATGGCCCTGCCTGTAGGAGCAACACTGCCCACAGCGCCCATTCAGATCCCAACTCTGCCTGCACAGGTTGCAAATCCACCCCTCCAAGCCCAGGAATGCAGGATTCCTGCAGAACACCGGCTCTAGGGGTCAGGGAGGGGGCCCTGACGAGGCACCCTGGAGAGTCAGAGACCTCTCTCCAAAGGGTGTCCCACTTGTCTGAGGGACAGGCCTATGGAGAAATCAGGGCACGGTTGGGGCAATCTTTGCACACAGCTTGGGGTAGCAGGGAGGAAAAGAGGACATTTAGCAAGAATAGGAGATAAAACGGCTGTGCAAGAAATTACATGCCAGGCTGTGAATGGGAGCAGAGTTCTCCCTCTGCCAAGCCACACTGCAGCAACTCATCTGCAGAGAACCGAGCACCGCGCTGCTAGTGTGACCAGTTTCAGGTCACAGCAAGTGCTGACAAAGCTCCTGCCAAGCCACAGGAGGCTGATACAGGAGAAGAGGAACAGTCCCCATCAGGAGGGAGGTCGAGGAGAGGATGCCCAGGGTAGAGGCTTCCTGGGTGCCCCAGGACCAGGACCTGGGTGCTTGTGCCAACACTCAGCCAGAGGAGCACAGCCCTTCGTGCTGCCAGATGGATCAGCTGTGGGACAAAAGATACGGGGAGTTTCTCTCCAGTGAGAACCAGCAGTGCCCAGGGTCTGACCTGGTGCTTTATTTCACTCCCATCCATCAGGTTTTGTGTTTTCTTGGTGGTTTGTGTCCACATTTCATGTTTTGTAGGAACAAGAGCAGCATCAGAAAGCACAGAGCAGGCTCCTGGGAAAGATGAGCTTTGTGCACTGTCCTTTTCCATGCTCCAGGATGCTCCTCCCATGAAACCCAGGAGCAGAAAGCCAGGTTTTGTCAATAAGACACAGGAGTAGAGCAACTGGACAGTATTTATTTGCCTTTGGTCCCCTCTCCCTTTCTTGACACCTCACCAAGGGGTGCAGAGGCTTTACTCTGCTCCATCACCCAACCAGCTGGGACTTTTAGACCATGCCCAGGCAAGGCCAGCCTGAGGAGGGTGGCTGCTGCCCAGGGCCGGGTGGGTGATGCCCAGTGGGATGGAGTGGATGGAGTGAGTGGAATGAGTGGGTGCCCTCCTTTCCTGCTGCCTCCGAGCATTTCACGGCGTGGGGATCAGGCCGTGCTCTCCCAGTGCAGGCAGGAGCAGCGCAGCAATGCCCGGCTGTTATTTTCCTCTGCCCCACTTGTTTCTCCTGAAAGCTCGATATCAATGCCAAGCGGTGTTTTCGCAAATCAATGACAGGCTGTCAGCGTCAGGTGGCTCCTGCACAACAAAGTGCCAGCTCTCGCAAACCTGTAATGTCACTTGGCCCGGGGCGAGGAACAGCCCTGTCCCTGTCCCCGCGCGGGAGAGCCGCGTGTTTATCGCATCCCGTCACTGCGCTCTGGCATCTCCCTGTTTCATAACTCGCCCAAAATGCTGAGCTGGGCTGCGGAGCTGCGGACAGGGAGCTTAGAGAGGCTTTCAGGAAACAATGGTTTCTTGGGGCGAGTTCGCACGGTTTAGCCCAAGGGAGGGAATCTCCCGGGATTCTGCAACAGATTCCAAACCCGTATCTGGAAGAGCAAAAGGTGCTTAAACAAAGGCTTTTATTGCAGTTCTATGCAAACTGCGGTTCTGGTATCGGGCTGCGGGTGTCCCTGAGCGGAGCACGGGGAGCATCATCCCAGCCAGCCCAGCGCAGCCCCGGCGCAGCAGCAACAGCAGCAGCAGCAGAGCTTTCATCCAGCAGCGCCCCGAGCAAATTCCCTGTCTGCCTTTGTGTCTGGAGCTCACGGGCAGAGCGGGCAAGGCTGAAAGGGACGCAAACCCCGTCCCGAATTCGGGGTGCGATGGGCAGAGATCGGAGGGTTAATGAAATCAATGGCATTAGGGACGCGGGCGCTGGTCTGGGGGCTCAGGGGTCCCGGCGCTGCCCGAGCGCGGCGAACAGCGCATGGCGAGGCTGTGACTCACGCTCCGCACCCACTCCGGGACACGCCCTGTGCATCTGGGCTCTTCAAAGCATTTTTGTGCGAGTTCCTGGGATTCCTGCCAGCTGCCTGATCGCAATCAAAGCGCTCGCTGGCCCAGTGCTGCTCCCAGAGAGGGGCAGGTTCCCTGTTCAAACTTGTCGGGCGCTCCTGAGCTGGAAGTGTCTGCGGAGCGCTCCAATTCTGCTGGGGGGAATAATTGCCCCCAGCCCTGGTGTCAGGAAGTCCAGCTGTTGGGGGTTATTTCAGCACCGGGGGTTGATCCTTCCTCCGGGCTGGTGATCGCCAGGAGGGGCAGAGGTGCGGATGCTGGGAATTTCTCGTATTTCCCAGGATAATGCCGTTTTCTGAGCAGTGACTCTTCCTCGCCCCAGCACAACAGCTGAGACTTTCCAGAGCCTGGCAAGATTTCTCCAGGAGGAAACCTGCTCTTCAGATTTGCACACCTTGGTTTCACTCTGCCTGCCTTGAAAGTGTCTCTTTTGTGGGACCAGAAAGCACCACAGGAGGGGGGCAGATGGAGAGCTCAGATCCAACAGAGTAACAGGATGCAGCTGGAAGGGAACATGGAGCTGCCACGGTGAGGAAAGCCAGGCAGAAACCTGCTGAGACTTGTGGCAAGGCTGTTCTTGAGCAAAACCTCCCCTCCACTCCTTGTACACATGTGGCACTGAGAAGTTTTTGGGGAGGTGCTGTGGGAGGACAAGATGGCAACAGTACCAGGCAGGTCATGGGCTGGCCCTTGGCAAAGCAGGGACACTTCTCCAGCCCCAGAGATCTCCCAGTGTGCATGGGAGCTTGGAAAGTAAGGAAATCCCTAATTTCTCCCCAAAAGGGAAGGATGCCTCAGGCAGAGCAGCTACATCCAGCCAGTTGAAAGCCTGGGCTGCGTAAGGGAGATAAAAGACCCAGGAACATCAGTGAGGTGTTCCCTGACAGAAACATGGAATGAGCAATTTAGGAAGGGGCTGCCCCTCTGCCCAAAGTAGGGCTGAACCAAGTCAGGACCCAGTTGCTCCAGACCTTGTCCAGTGGAGGTTTGATGGAGATTCCACAGCCTCTCAGATCTCTCTCACAGTATTTGACTGTCCTCATGGTGAATTGTTTTTCAGGTATCTAAAAGGAATTTCCCATGTCCCAGCTTGTTCCAGTTGTCTCTCCTCTCTCCATGCACCTTAGAAGGTGTGACTCCATCTTCACAGAATCCCAGAATGGACTGATTGACTTGGAAGGGATCTCAAAGCTCATCCTGTTCCACCCCATGGCACCTTCCACTATCTCAAGTTGCTCCAGGCCCCATCCAGCCTGGCCTCAGACACTTGCAGGCATGGGGCAGCCACAGCTTCTCTGGGCACCCTGTGCCAGGGCCTCACCACCCTCACAGGGAACAATTCCTTCCCCATCTAACCCTGCCCTCTGGCAGTGGGAAGCCACTGCCCCTTGGGAATGGTCCTGTCCCTCCAGACCCTTGTCCCACGTCCCTCTCCAGCTCTCTTGGAGCCCCTTTAGGCACTGGGGAAGGAGCTTTAAGGTGGAGCCTTCTCCTCTCCAGGTGAGCATCCCCAGCTCTCCCAGACTGGCTCCAGAGCAGAGGTGCTCCAGCCCTTGGGGTATCTCCATGGCCTCTGGACTTGCTCCATCCTCTCTCCTGTTAATTGGCTGTAGAGAGCTGTAAGATCTCTCCAAACTTTCCCTTCTCCAATCAGAGCAAACCCAGCTCTCCCAGCCTTTCCTTTATCTCCTGTTCTCCAGTCCTGCCCACCTTGGGGCTGAAGGGCACGCCAAGCTCTTGTCCTTGTCAGCTGGACCTCCATGGGCTCACGTTCCTGGTTCCCTGCCTTTGCTGCCCCTGTTGGTGGCAAATGGCACATATAGGATGGAGTGGCTCTGGGTTGGAGAGCACCCTTAGAGCTCAGTGCAGGGGCCTGACAGCAGCTCCAGACTCAGCACCTTCACGGCTGAGGACACAGATTGTCCCCTCTGCCCCTCCCTATGCTTGGACAAACAGGTCCCACCTCTGATGAGCAACAGCATCACAACTCTGAACTGCTGAAAGCTCCGAGGGCTGTGCAGGCCTGACAGCAGGGAAAAAGGGATGTGGTCAGCAGGGAAAAAGGGATGTGGTCAGCAGGGAAAAAGGGATGTGGTCAGCAGGTTGCTCTGGAAACAGCCACCAGGACTGGCCGTGCAGCTGCCAGGGAAGGGCAGGCCCCAGGGAGGTGTCCTGGGAGGGGAGGATGGCGATGGAGTAGGAAGGATCTCTGCTTTCCTTCCAGGACAAGGTCAACCCATCCAGTTTTCATCTCCTTGTGTCCCCATTTCACTTGAGGAGCCTCTCCAGAACAGGCCAAGGAGCTGCTGCTGTGTCCCATCTCCTCCCAGTCCTCTCTGCCTGGCCTATGCTGAGCAGGGAGCTCCCCCTGCTCTGTCTCCTGTCCCAGCTCTGGGAAGGAGCTGCACTGGGGGGAGATGCTGCACACCCAGGTTCACCTGGGGACCCTGCTGGCAAAGCCTCTCCTTCTACAGACCTGGCCCAGCAGCCCAAGGGCAAAGCCTGAGGTGGAGTTCGAGTAGGGGAACAAAGACTCAGATTGAGACCCAGGACACTGCACAGAGAGCCCAGCTCAGGATCCCTGGAGCTGGCCCTGTCCCAGGGACTTCCTTGGTGCCGGTGACAACTCCGTGGCAGGGTGTGACATCCTCAGAGAAGACATGTGGGAGGGCATGGTGCAAGGAGGAACTCCTTGTGCTCGTGGCACAGTCGGGGGATGCAGTCTGTTCTTGGGGCCCAATTATTGGGGATTGCTGCAAGACCCTTCCCCTGAAAGTGGGCCCTGCTGGGATGTCAGTGTGGGAGGCTGCTCTGAGTGTCTGGGTCAGGCATGTGCCCTGTGCTGGTCCCGCTTCAGGGCTGGGGTCTCGTGGCTGCCCGCGGGGACATGCCAGCCCCTCAGCAGGGTTGTGTCCCTTCGACAGGCTGCCAAGTGACACTGCCATGTTTGTCCTGTCACAGGGAGCAAAAGAGCATTGAGACCATAGCTTTGCAGTGATTCCATCTCCAGGTCTGGCCTCCTGCCCTCCCAAATTCCACGAAGATTTTTCTGCCACTGCCAACACAGGTCAGTCCTTTCCAGATGAAAAGTTTGGGCTGGTCCCATGCCTGCAGTGTCCTGGCCCCAGCACTGCCCAGCACTGCTGCCCACCAGGATGTGCCATGGGAGACGAGTATCACTGAATCCATGATCATCTCCTCCTCTGGAAAAGCAGCTGCTGCAGGACTTTGCCTCTCCACTCTCCTTGCTGTCTGCACTGGGAAGGCTCTGATGCCTGCACAGCACCTGATTCTTCCTGGGGAGGGATGCACCAGGCTATGCTGATGGGGATCTTCCTCCCCCTACATGCATCCTGTGGCATCCCACTGCAATCCCTGAGAAGCCTCTGCTGCTATGAGGAGCCCTGGAAAAATGAGGAGAAGAGAAGATGGTTGAGAAGAGAGCACAGTCAGATTCCCAAGTTACTCCCAGGACCAACTGAGCAGCACCAGACTTCCACCAGGGAAGGCTCTGGACGCCAAGGGCTGTGGCAGCACCACTCTGGGGACACTCACCAGGTAGGACACACAGAGCAGGGCTGACCCATGGGGCTCATCCTCCATCCCACCCCACTCCAGAGGCCCAGGGGTCCTGTGGTGCTGGGGGCAAACCCAAGGAGGGGGGGATGAAGACAGCACTGGATGCCAAGTGTGGAGCAGAGCTGCTTCTCCCAGGTTTTATTTACTCCCTTGGCACCCACTGAAGGCTGCAGGGAAGGACATTGGTGATAACAATCCTAGCAGGAAAGGATGAACAGGATAACCTGGAAGCTCATTCTGTTTTCTAAATAACCATTGAAACCCTGTTAAATAAAAACTACTCTGAACCACTCCATAGGTTTATGCAAGTCATGCTACTGACACGATTTCTGAAGTGTATCTTTTGTTTTAACACTGAAACCCAACACCAGACATTAGAGATTACATTTGAGGCCAATCAGCACAGCCTGCAGAGGTTCTCTATTTCATTCCTGCTTTCCAGGAACAGTCCATCCTGGACTGGCTTTGCAAAGTGGACAAGTATCCACATGTTCACCTTCAGACTGAACAGGGAAACACAGATTTTCCAAGAGAATTTATGACCTGGCACCTGAACCATCATGAGGGAACAGTGCTAGAGATGAGCAAGGAGCTTCCCTGATATCCAAGGGGATGTCCAAGCATCCAAGTCATTACTGCACAGTTGGTGCTGATTGTCTAAGTCTCTTTTGGCCAGGTCTGTCCTTGCAAAATCCCCTCTGGACTGGAAATGTGCTGAAGCACCAGGCTGAACTTCTGCAGTCCTGTCTGTGTGGGAGGGGAGGTTGGGCTGCTCGGGGAAGTTGAGCATTGCCAGTGCAGCCCCTCTCCCTGTGGCTCCACATTCCAGGGAGTGAGCACGGATACCCCAGGCTGGGAGAGCCTGACTGGGCTCCGACCCCCGGCCGGAGGAGCTCGGGGCAGGGCAGGTGTGACCTCCCCTCGGCCTTGCTTTAGGGATTTATTCCGCCTCCCAGGCACTTGACTGAGCTCCTGCTCCACATCCCAGCAGCCCCAGGCACCGCAGAGGAAGCTGGTGACACTCGCTGGCAAATCCTAAGTGGAGTCAGAAGCAGAAAAGGCATTTGATCCTCAGGAAGGGTCTGATGTTTGACCATGGCACAAAGCCAAGGAGAAGAAGAGGAGGCTTTTGCTCCAGAGTGCATACCTGCCCTCCTGCCACACATCTCTGTTTGGAATGGAGAAGACTGATCAAGTCATCTGTGCAGGAATGTCCCACACAGCCTTGTACTGGGGTAGGAAAAGCAGGTGCTTGGGCCACACTCAGCTTCCAGGCTGCCAAAGCCAAGGAAGAATTGTCACTGTCAGGGGACATCTCCCTGTCTTGTGTCTCCTGCAGGATGCAACAAGCTCCACGTGTGGGAACTGTCAGTGCCCTCCAGGTCAGGGAAATCAGGAAAAGGTCCTGGTTGGAAGGACTCCAGGAGGCCCTGAGCCCCAGGTCATGTTCAAAGCAGGGCTCAGTGCAAGGCCAGCTCAAGTGACTCCAGTCCTTGCCTCGGTGAGTTCTCAGAGAAGATCCCATCCCAAGGCTGCACAGCTCTCATGGGAAAAGCTTTTTCCTTATGGACAGTTGGAATTGTCCCTGTTGCAGCTGCTGCACAGTGTCACTTGTCCTTTTCCAGAGCACCCTGCAGGGCTCTGGGCCTTCCCCAGAGGGATGAGGAAACCTCTGGGGAATCTCTGAGGAACTTTTGGGGAACCTCTGCTTCTCCATGCTGGAGTCACCTAATCCCTCAGCCCTGGGTTTGGTTTCCTCTGGCACCAAAGGTCTTCCCTGAGAAGGGAAAAAGGGAGGTTTAAGCAAATTAACCAACAGCTCCATGGACTTAGAGAGAGTTTCCATGCCCAGACCAGGAGTGAACACTGTGCAACCAAAACTGGCCAAGTAGAGCCATTTTAAACTCCAAACTCACAACATCCAGGGGACTGCAAACCCCCCTGTGAGAGGGGGGGATTGAGGGGTCTGACAGCAAAACACGGCTGATTCGGGGGCTTACTGTGGTTTTTTGCCATTTCTGCAAACTCAAGGTTCGTGCTGGGCAGTGGAAGCTGCCAAGGATGCAGAGGAGGTTCCCCCCTTCTGTGGCACCAAGGAACAATTTCTCTGTGCTTTACAAACACTGCAGCTGCTGAGGTTGGAATACACAGGTAATTCCATTAAAATTACCTCATTAGGGACTGCTCTGCTGCTTAGGGGTGGCTGAAAAAGAAATCTTACTTTGCTTCTGTAGATCAAAATGCCTCGTGCTCCTCCTGTAACCAGGCTGACATTCGTCCAGTGTTTGCTCTGGAGAACCAGCGAGGTGGTTTCAGGAGTGACTGAGTAGCAGCTGGCCTGAATGGGTTTTAATCTCTTGTTTTAAGCCGATTTGACAAAATACAATAAAATTTAGAGCCTTCTGGGCAGAAATGGGGTTTAACACAAGACTTCCAGACACTTCTACTCCATATTCCACTTGAGGCCTTGTGTCCTGAGAACTTCCTGCCCTTATGGGGAGCTGAACAAGAGAGGAACGAGCCCCTTGCTGCAGCCCAGCAGCAGCTTTGGGAGGAGGGAACCCCCTTGGGAAGAGACATGTCATCTGAAGCATTTGCCCTGGCTGTGGGAAGGCAAAGAGGACAAATTTGCAACTGAGACACTTCTTCAACATTGGCGAGGATGAGAAGTCCTGTCCCAGTGGCTGGGACAAGAAAACACTGTCTGAGGGGACTCCCCACCCACCCATGGGTGTCCTGAGGGTCTGCCCTGCTCAGCAACATTGGAAGAGTCATCACATCAAGTGGCACAGAGACGGATCTGGGGTCCTTGGGTCATCCATCATCCATCCATGGATGGGCTCCCAGCCATCCTGCTTTGGGACATCCCTCCCCAGAGCAGGTTGTGTCCATCCATGGATCCTGCTCTCAGACCTTCGTGGTGGCCTGTGACATCTTATTGTTCTCAGAGGGGTTTTTCCTGTGTCAGAAATAACTGGAGGGAAGGTGAGGTGGGTTTTTTATAGCACAAACCCCAGGCTTTGTCCTGGAAAGAGCTGGGCGGAACAGCTCAGAAAAAGCTGGAGAGGGAGCGGATGGTGGAGGAGCCTGGGCTGGGCTGGAGCTGATCCCTGAACCCTCCCTGCAGCACAGGGACACCAGGACAGGGACGTCACACTCTTGAGGCACCCACAGAGGATCCAGCGTGGGACAGTTTTCTCCAAGGTCTCCAGAAACCCAAAAAGCCCAAGACAGCTGCTGAAACAGCCTGGGCAGCACCACAGCACCTTCCCTCAGCGCCTGGCCATTCTCACAGGGAACAAGAGTATCCCAAAGGCTCCATGTGCTCCCGGGGTTTCACGGCCGATGTTGCCCTGTGGGCAGGAGGCTGCACCTGAACTCTCACCTGTCCTGGCTGCTGGGGATGGTTCATGGGGAGAACAGTTCCTGGACTCTTCCTATCCCTAAAAAGGGGGGTCTGAGAGGGAAAAAAGGAGCTGGTGATGATTTGAAGCAAGTGCCTTTTACCTCATGGAGCTGCTGCACTGGAGCCTTCAAGGAGAAGACAGACCCCCCTTTTGAGGAGTCACAGTATCCTGCACTGGAGCAGGCAAAGGACCTGGAGATTTTTTGTGCTTCCTTCCCACCGTGGACCATTCAAATCCTGCCCTTCTTCAAGCACCATGAGATTCCCTCCAGCACAGAGGGCCAGCAGCCGGGACAGTGGCACCTCACAGCAGAGACAGGGGGTGACAGGGAAGCTCTGGACACTGCCCTGCGACCAGCTGGATGTGACCAGCCATGCCCTGTGGTCTGTGGTCTCTGCTGGGTCCTCACACGTGCCCAAGGCTCTGGGCTCGGCTCTCAGGGCAGGGAGGAATGGTCAAGTCAGGCACTGCCAGGCACTGCCTAGGCTGTCCCGACAGCAGCAGGTCAGTGCTGGCCACAATTCCTGCTGCCCACAGGTCCCAGGGCCATCGGCGTGGGACTGACTCACATTTGGGATTGTGCTAAAGGCAATGAGCTGCTCTCTGGGCACTTTTCCAGAAGGTGGCACAGCGAGGTGGTGCAGCCCTGCTGAGCCAGGTGCCCTCTCCTCAGCCTGGCTCCCTTTGGACAAGGCTCCAGGAGCTGCGAGTTCCTGGCTGGACAAGTTCTAAAATCCAGCTCTCAGCTCCTTCTCCCAAACACGTGTCCCTGTAATAGAGGAGTTTATCCTCTGCTGGAATGAAGCAACCCAACCCTCCCCTTGCATTGCTGAGCCTTTCAAGCATCCTTTGATAAGCAGTGTGAGCGCAGCTCCCTGGGCATTGCCACATCTCCTGGCGTGCTCTGCCCTGCCAAAGCTGAGTTCCAAGCTGGTTATATATTAGGCACCACGCTTGGCTTTCATCTGCTCCCCGAGCAGCGGGCGGGGGCAGAGGCCACGCCAGGGCAGAGGAGCAGGGCGTGGGCAGGGGAGAAGCAGGACCAGGCTGGGGGAACAGAACCCCCTCAGCCCCTGCCAGCCCTGCAGCAGACGGGGAGAAGTGGCTGCTGCAGCCAGCGAAGGGGCTGAGCTCTGGGGGACAACGACAGCAGAGAAATCTGGGGTTCCCTGAGCAGTGACAGCAGCAGGAGCAGCACCAGCACCAGGCAAATGGGGAGGAGAAGATGGGGAAGAGTCTGGAGGGGAAATCATGTGAGGAGTGACTGAGGGCACTTGGTTTGTTCAGCTGGAGAAAAAGAGCTGAGGTCAAACCTCAGCAGGGGCTGCAGCTCCAGTCTCTGATCTCTGTGAGCAGAGACAGGACCCAGGGAAGGGCTGGAGCTATGTCAGGGAGGGTTAGGTTGCATATCAAGGAAAAGTTCTTCCTCCAGAGGGTGCTGGGCACTGCCCAGGCTCCCCAGGGAATGATCCCAGCCCCGAGGCTGCCAGAGCTCCAGGAGCGTTTGGACAACACTCTTAGGGTGCACAAGGGGGGGTTGTTGGGGTGTCTGTACAGGGCCAGGGCTTGGACTGGATGGCCCTTGTGGATCGCTTCCAGCTGAGGAGATTCTGTGATTCTCTGAGGCAGCACCAATCCCATCAAAAGGACCACACAGAGGGCAGGTGGCTGTACACAGACAAAGAGGTGAGAAAGGCAGAGCTGTGGGCACAGAAAACAAAAAGCTGCACAAGCCACCATGCCTTGAACCTCCAACTACTCCAAAGCCATCCTGGAGGGAATGGAATTGCCCAGACTGGAGCTTTGGGCCAGGTCAGAGTGAGGCTTCCTTGCACAGGAGTGAGGAAATGAGAGGAAATGTCATGTACAGAGTAACAGAACTTCCCAGGTCAGAGCCTCTGGGTCTGTCATGCAAATCTGCATCTGGTGCAGAGGCTGAGCCTGCCCAGGGCAAGGAGGAGCTCGAGTCACTGGAAGGCTGAGGGAAACCAGTGTGAGCCTCCGCAAGCAATGGCAGTTTGCTGCTCACAGTGGTTTTGTTCAAGTTTCATTTCATAGAATCATGGAATGGTTTGGGTTGGAAGGGACCCATCCCACCCCCTGCCATGGGCAGAGACACCTTCCACTACCCCAGGCTGCTCCAAGCCCCGTCCAACCTGGCCTTGGACACTTCCAGGGATGGGGCAGCCACAGCTGCTCTGGGCACCCTGTGCCAGGGCCTCACCACCCTCACAGGGAAGAATTTCTTCCCGATATCCCATCTAACCCTGCCTTCTGGTGGTTTGAAGCCATTCCCCCTTGTCCTGTCCCTCCAGGCCGTTGTCCCAAGTCCCTCTCCAGCTCTCCTGGCACCCCTTCAGGTTCTAAGGTTCTCCCCAGAGCCTTCCTTTCTCTAGGCTGGAGAGCTCCAATTT
The DNA here is from genome assembly GCA_013397755.1 of Cnemophilus loriae. Classification (NCBI taxonomy): domain Eukaryota; kingdom Metazoa; phylum Chordata; class Aves; order Passeriformes; family Corvidae; genus Cnemophilus; species Cnemophilus loriae. The sequence continues at coordinate 66,362 of VZTF01002839.1, read as the reverse complement.
CAGCATGTTCGTTTCTTTTTGAGTTTTTTGGATACCTCTGGCCCCCCTGGGCAGACCTCCAGTCCTCTGTCAGTGCCAGGGCTGGGAACAGACCAAGGAGAAAACTCAAAAGTCCTTTTATACAGCAAAAATGGCAGCTGAGCTGCCCAGATGTGGAGATGGTTTCCTTATCAAACAGGTCCTTGTGGTGTAACAGGATCTTTTCCATGGATCAAGGTGCCTCCCAAGGCTGCTGTCAGAGCAGCACACACAGCATCACCTTTCATGGAACTGGTCCTGCCCCGTTGTATCCTGGCTTCAAAGAGAACTCCTTGGACACCAGGGAGCTCCAGCAGGCACAGCAGGGTTTGGTTTAATCCCACAGTGTGGCTCCCAGGCTGTGTTCCGTGAGGATCCACACACGGGGGATCCAGCCCCCACTGCATTCCCCAGACGTGCCCTCAGCAGGGCAGGGCAGGGCAGGGCAGGGCTGACACCATCCTGCTGCATGGCATTGGTTTGCCTTTCATGTCACCAGCCCCAGAATTAAGATTAGGCAGGAAATCGTGGTCTGGTGGACACCTCCATCCAGCTCTGCTCATGGCTGACAGGTCCACTTCAGAGCTGGAGAAGCTCCTGCATCCAGACACACTCCCTGCAGGAAAAGCGCCTTGGGTGGGAAGTGCCCTGGGAGCTGCAGCTCTGCACCCACTGCCAAAATCTTGAGAAGTTCAGCTGAGCTGGGCCCTGCTGGGCTCCCAACCACAGCTGAGCCGCTGCTGGGACACTGCAGAGGCTTTGGGAACACCCCACACTTGTCTAGGTCTCCTTCCATGGAGGGCTCCAAGAAGGGGATGGCAGCCAGTGCAGATCCAGGGCCAAGGATCAGAAAGCGGCTCCAACATGTCCCCATCTTGTCCCCTGCCCATCCTGTCCAGGTGTGCTGGAGAAGGAGACCCATTTCCTGTCTCTTCCCATGAACAAACCAAGGAAACCTGACCCTGCAGAGGGGGTGCTCCAAACCCTGCCCCCAGCAAGCCATGAAGCAACCCAGGACCCCAGTGGGCTCCCATTCTTCCTCCCCAGGAGGACCACATCCCAAACCAGCCTCCTCCAGCACAAAGCATCCCTCCCTGGCCAGACATTCCCAGTGGGGGTATTACAGAACACTGGGGCTGGGATCACCTCCCTCAGGAATAGATAGTGCTGTACCATCAGTGCCAAATTAGTCCCTCTCGTGCGGCCTAAGCAGCTGCCCCAGGACTGCTCAGGGTCCCTGCTGGGACCGGTGATATTCAGTATCTTCACCAATGCCACAGGAAGGGATTCCTCAGCAGGTCTGCAGTTGCCAGGGCACCCTCAAGTTTACAGCTGCTCCTGCCCGAATCTCCTCAGCCAGGAAAGAAGAGCTCCAGGTGAGTGATGCCAATGCAGCTCTTAAACGAGGCTCACGGGGGCTCAAGTGTCTCCAGGTTCTGAAGGAGCTGGAATTGCAGAGCTTCTTGCACGGAAAAACCCTCTCAGGGAGACCCAGGGAGCTCCGTAGCCCTGCAGCACCACCCCCTGGAGAGGAAGGGGTGGGACGGGCTGTGCAGCCAGGGAGGAGTTGCTCCAAAAGCTGCGCTCCCTGCTGAGCTCCGCGAGCTCCGGAGGCACCCGGGTCCCCTCCTGCAGCATCTGGATCCAGGAGATGGCTGCAAAACTCGGCTGCCATTGCTCCAAACGCTGCCCAGGGTCAACCCAGACCCATCTCACTCCGCCAGGAGCTTGGGGCTGTGGACTCCTGCAGCCACAGAGGAGTTACCCTTCCCAAAGGGAAAAGGACCCAAATTCACCCTCAGGGGCTGCTTGGGGACTGACACCAACACAGCCAGGCCCTGCCAGGGAAGGACTCCACACTGCTGGATGCACCGAAGCTCTCCAGGACAAAAGGCTCCCCAAGGACACGAGCACAACTCCCACCCCCCACTCCTGCTACCAGCAGAACCAGAAAAGTATCCGAACTCGTCCTGGATGCAGCAGCAGCTCCTTCCAGAGGGGCTCCACCAAGAGCTGAGTCCCACAGCCCTGAGCAGCTCTGACCTAGAGGGAAGGGACTGGGACACACAACTGAACAGGGCAAACGCTTGGACATGGACATTCCCAGCACACGGAGACCAGGAACCTGCAGAGGAAGAGGAGGCATGGCCTAGGTCACTGTGCTGGATGGAGAAAAGCCTTTCCTAAGCAGGGCCTAAGAAGGGAAAATCGACAAGGAAAGAAGATCCAATGTGTTCCTGAGTGAGATATCAGCACTCAGGAAACAGCCTGGAAAACCCTGGTGATTCATGGGCAGACTTGATCTTGCTCTCCAAGTCACTAAAGATCAGATGGAGTCCAAACAAAAGAATTCGGGGGGCAGAGGGGTGGTGCAAATCAGCCAAATACCCCAAGCAACCTCCTGCCCAGGAGGCTCCTGTATGAGAAGCTGCTCCCTGCCCCAGCAGGATCCACCCTCACTACTCAGGGGCTGAGAGGCGATTTTGCTGTAACGCTGCTGGAACCTGTTGCCCAGCTTGTTCATCCCAGCTGGCACAGCCACTGACCTCAGCAGTGACACCAAACCCAGCCCAGGAACACTGGGAAAAAATCTCAGCGCTGGCAGAGGCCCAGCTCAGCACATCACAGCAGGGCCTGTCCTGCACGGGGTGGGGGCCCCCAGCACAGCTCATCCCTCCGTCCCAGCTCCGGAGCATTTCTCTCCTCGTTGCTCACTAACTCCACTAATGAGGCACTGCTGCTCTCTTGTGGGAAGGGAATTTTGGGGAGTGGCTCCCAGGGACTCCTGAGTGCCAGCAGAGACTGCAGCAGTGCCACACCCCAGCAGCACCACTGGGACCCTGGCGACAGTGAGCCACAGCTCAGGGTCCCCCTAGGACATCCTTTGGCCGTTACAAGTAGTTCCTGGAAGGAGGAGCAGCCCCCCAGAGAGTCACAGAATCATAAAAAGATTTGGATTGGAAATGATCTTAAAGACCAACCAGTTCCACACCCCTGCCATTAAGAAATACCTTCCACTAGACCAGGTGGAAAAGAATGAAAGAAACATTCCAATTACAAACAAAATTAATTTTTATTTTATGTATTATTATTAACAAACGCTAAACTAACTAAGAGCTGGAGGTGCTGGATTGGACCCAGCACACTGGGAAGACTTTTTGGTTGTTTTGACAGCAAATAAAACAGGTGGACAAAGAGCAGCTGACACTCAGGGAGAGAAACCAGAACCTGGCAGTCAGTGGGAAAAGGGTCCTGTCCACCCTGTCCCACCCTCGGCAGTGCCCAGTGTCCAGAGCTGGGTGCGCTCCAAGCTGTGCCCACGCCTCTCAATCCCTTCTCTGGGAGAGCAGGATGGCAGGACAGGTGCCACCTTCTGCAGCCAAGTGTGGCAGATGAAGCCCCTCAGCAGCTGCCAGGGCAGGATGTTCCTGTGCTCACCTCAAACCCATTATCCCACCCCTGCCATGAAGCCAGGCACTACTGCCCGGGATGTGCTGCTGGAAGAGGAGCTGGTCCCAACCACATCCCAGTCCTGCTCAAAGGGGGGTTACCCACCACCGCTGGTGTGCAGAGGACACACAGACTGTTCCTGCCTGGCCGAGGCAGTGCTGGAAGCGGATCCTCTCTGATGGATCGCACGCCCCTGTTCCTGTGGGATACACGTGGATGCTCCCGGGCCCTCCCCCCATCATCCTGGGATGTGGGAGCTGCCCTGCTGTGACCCCACTGCCTTCTGCCCACACCTGACCCTGGTTTACAAACTCCAGGCTGGAAAAATGAAGCTGTGCTGGAGGAGGACAGCGAGACCCTGGGAAAGGCCTGACCTCTCTGGGTGAGGAATGAACCCACCCGCGGGTAGGGAAAATCCTGCCTTTGTTCCCCTCTCCACTGGCCAAAAACTTCATTCCTTTCCCCCAGCAAAGGGGGAATCTCCGCTGCCCCCCAGGCTGGACCGAATGCCCGGGACCGGGAGCATCCCCAAGATTTATCCAGAAACTGGGTGTGCAGCAGGTCCTGGATAATTGTGCTGGAACCGAAGCCCCAGGAGCTGCACCGGTGCCCCGGGCCGGGGGAGGTTGTCGCCCGTCCTGTCCCAGTGTAGCACCCGCGCAGCCGCGGTGCCCGGTCTCTCCCGGCAGGAATCCCCACTCCACGATGAAATCCAGGAGATACCGGGGCTGCTTCGACCGCTCCAGCAGCAGCGCGGAGCTCTGGGGAAGCTCAGACCGCTCCCGGAGCTGGGAGAGGCCGCAGCAGCAGCGGCAGAACGCCCCGCGGAGCGGGGGCACTCGAGGCCGGTGGGGGAATGGCGAGGGCGGTACCCCCGCCCAGGGGGTCCCCGGTGTCCCGTGCCCGGCCCCAGCCGTGCTCGGGCATTCCCAGCCCGGGACGCTCCGCTCCTCGGTGACCCCGCGCCCGCTTCCCCCGCGGTCACGGAGGTCCTCTCGCTGCCGCCCCACGCCCGAACCGCCACTTTGTCCGTTTCTCCTTCTCCTTATTGTTATTCTCCCGCCCTCTCACCCCGCCCCGGCGGTGCTCGGGCTCCTCCGGGCCCGTCTCGTCCCGCGCTGCCGCCGCTCCCTCAGAGACCGGCCGGTGCCCGCTCCTTTCTCGGGGCCAGACCAGCGCTCGCTGTCCGGGCAGAGCCGGGGGACGCTCCGGAGGCACAAACCCAGCGCTCGGGGCCTGCCGCTCCCCGGGTGCGCGGGAGAGGAGCCAGAAACACCTCCCGCGCCGGTCCTGGGCGCCGCCATTTGGCCCCGGGCGGGGAGGCACTGCCATTGGCTGGTTCGGGGAGGGCCTTGCGGATCGACCAATCACCGACGGCGTTGGCGTGATGGACGTGCGGGGGCGGAACCCGCTGCGCTGGGGGCGGGAGAGACCATCTGCGGGCGGTGCCGGGGGCGCTGGGTGGAGGGCTCGGGGGAGACCATTGCACTGGGCGCGGGGGTGCGGGGCAGTGCCGCGCAGCCGCTCCGTGCTCGGGCCTGGCTCGCAGCCTCAGAGCCGCGGCCGGACGGGGCGGGAAAGGACCCGCAGTCTCATGCGAGTGCACCCTCTGCCATGGGTGGGGACACCGTCCATACAGCAGGGTGCTCCCAGCCCGGCCCGGGACGCTCCCATCAATGGGGAGTCACGAACATCGGCCCTTCCACCCTGGAGGTGATTCCCGGGAGGAGATCCCCCCGTGGCTGGGATCGAAGCTCACAGGGTACAGCACCAGCAGACGAGTTGCTGGAACTGGTGCAGACATCGCAGCAGGACTTGCAGGAATCTCCTGCTTCTGCTGCGCCGGGGCTTCCCGAGGTCCCTCACTCCAATTCCAGTTTCCATCAATCTTGGCTCTTGTGTTTATAAGTGAAGAAGCAAATCTGCCCTGCAGGTGAGATCTCCCTACCTCCAGCCCAGCAGGAGGAGGAAGAGCTGCTGGAGCAATTCCATGAAGGATGAGCATGTGCAGCAAGCAGATGTGAAACTGCAGCAGACAGGGATCCAGGAACTGACTGGGATTCCTTCTCCAGAATAAACACGAATTGGGGGTAGATTTTGCTGAATTGTGGTTTAAGTTCATTATCTACTGCTGCTACATGTGTACAACATTGTACAAAATGTAATCCAAAGGAACATTGCAGCCCCACAGCTGGGTTTGGCTCTGCTCTCTCCGGTCACAAAGTACCCGCGGTGCTCTGGCTGTGACACCTTCCTACAGCCACCTACAGCAAACTGTTCCCACAGAACATTTTGCTGTTCGGGCCCAGTGATGGGAGCCCCTGGCCCTGGCAGGACGTCCCTGGGGGTCCCTCGTATTTCTGGTCAGACAGGAAGGATTTTTCACTTCTTTCTGCACGAGGCAAAAGCTTCTCAGCAGTGCCATGACCAGGGGCAGTTGGGAGGCACAGGTGATGCTGGGGGTGGTTCAGGACTGGCACAGTTTTTGGGAGTTTCCCTGCTCACACACTGGTTGTAGACTTCCAGTCCTCCCCCCCAGTGCATTTGCACTGGGAGTTTCACCTACCCTATGCCAGGCTGGTCTGAGATTTCATCTCCTGCCCAGATAAACTGAGCAGGCAGATGCTCTTGTGATAAATGAGTGAATAATAAATGTTGGCTTTCGCATATATGAATTTAACATTTACCAGTAATAATGTACTCTGTAGAAATAGTGTTAAGGTAGAATATAGTTAAGTAGAAACAAGGTTGGAGTGAATTGTAACATGTTGGGAAAAGTAGTAATAAATACGTGGTAATAAATGTCTTTAAGCTGATAAACCACAGAGCCGGAGATCAGGACATCTTAAAAAGACAAAGAAGATAAACCACAAGCATCCCAGGAATTCTGTTATCTTAACAAACCTCACCCCCCCCAAAGAAACTGTCAAGGGGATTTTTGCCTTCAGTGATCCAGAGGAACTGAGATGGAGTCGGGCCCGAGATGGAGTCGTGCTGGCAGAAGGGGGCAGGGATCGGGGGGAAGGGGGGAATTAAGTGAAGTGTAAATCAGTATCTGGGCTTAATGAATATGTAACAGTTTGAGAAAGTACTTAAGTTCACTGTAAAACCGATGAAACTGCGCCTCTGGCAAAATTGCTAAGCGCCCAGCGCTGTGTTTTGCCTTTGTTCTACTAATAAATATTCAATGTTACGCTGCTGAAATTTCAGCTCGTGAATTTATTTATTTCACTCTTTTTAACTTAGAAGTTAGGGAAGATAATCTACTTAGCTGCTACTGGTAGTAGAACACATACAGAACTGCTTCTGCCAGATTTGGGAAACCTGCTGAGAATCACATGGAATCCAAAGTGATTGTTTTGGCTTAAAAAAGCATATGTGAAAGGACCAGAGATCCCTGGTGTCCAGAAATGTCCTTGTTGCAGGTAAGTGGTGTGGCAGGATGGTCTCTCCCACCTGTGTTCTCCATGGAAAGTTTCGTTTTGGCCAATTATTTTTCCTCTCATCTTCTGTGTTCCTGAAGCTTCTAAGCTGTGTTTTAAAGGTCTCATGGAAAGCCTGATCATTAAAAAAAAAATACAATGCTCTTAAAGCTTGTTTTCCCCAGTTTTGATGACAATGCAGCATTATGTTCCAAGTGCAATTACTGGATCTGAAAAATAATGCTCTCAGACTGTAATGAACATCTGACAATAAATGCATAGCCTTCATATGGACCAGTCCTCACCAAAACCTTCTCATCCTCAGAGCTGTGCAGGGATGTTCTCAGCAGGGCCACGCTACAGGGAGGAGTCTGAAAGTGAGAGCAAGAGAGAAGCAGCTCAAATTTGTAGCGAGGGAGATGAGAAATAGTCTGAAAGGCTCCCTGGCAGGGAGAGCTGAAATGTTACAGGGCCTAAAAGTCTGCAAGAGGGTGACAGGGGTTTAACTGACCCATTTTGCCACTCCTTCTAGTCCCAGCAGGGTATTTTGCATTTAAAGAAAAATATTTGACTCCACGTAAAGGATTATTTCACTGGGTACAGGCACCAACAATGTTTATCCATAAGTATATCCAAGAGTCTATCCCCAGCCAATCCCACTGCCCTTCCATTCACATCAGGATCCCAATGCCTCTGACCATGTCCCTCTCTTTCCTCCCTTTTTGTTGGCTTTGGCCACCAAACACCAGCTGTTCTCTCACTGCTCCCCTCACCTGGCACATTTGCCAGAGTCTTCATTCTGCAGCTCCTGCACTGGAGAGAAATCTAAGCTTGATATTATCCTACCTAATGAAGATGGGATTGTTCTTTCTAAAAAATTTGCTCAAGGTTAGCCAAAACCTCTGGCTCATGTAGAAATCAAATGGTTTTTTCCCATCTGCCTTTTTATTTCTGGTTCTGTTTGGTACTTGATCACGAGTACCATAATTAGGAATTCGGTAAAGCAGCCCAAATGTATCATTGCTTTGTCAGCAGGTAGAGCTGGCTGGGGACCATTTTTGAGGCACTGGGCAGCAGTGACACTCCCTGGGTCTGCCAGGGCAGCAGCACTGCAGAGTTACCTTTGATGGCGAGGAAGGCTTTGCTGAAGGCACGACCCACTTCATTGCTGGCTTCCACCATGTACTCCCCCTCATCCTGCTTGGTGACCCCCAGCACCACCAGGGAGCACACGCCGAAGTCATTCGTGCAGAAGTAGTTGGGATCTCTGGAGAGGTCTCTGCTGTCCTTGTACCATGTGATTTTTGGGGGGGGGTGGCCTCCAACGGCGCAGCTCATGTGACACTCACTGCCCGTCACCACCACATGGGACTTTAGTGGCACCAGGAACCTCGGGGGCTTGTTCTGGTTCACTCCCCTGTATTTCTGTGCTTTCACTCGAAATTCAGCTGTGAAAAATAAACAGCACCAAACACACACTCAGATACTGCTACCAGCTCTGCACGGTTTGCAGGGTTTTGGTTGTGCAGTGTCTGGAATTCTGCAAATTGCCAGAGATCCCATGCACCTATGTATTGTAACGTCTGCTGCTCCTCAGAATGACCCAACATTTAACTCTGAAGTCAGAAACTTTGGTTTCTATAATACTTAAACCTTAGATTTTGCTGGGAATTCATTTTGGGGCAAATTGCATGTCATAATGGCTGGGAATGAAGGGTCTGTCTGCACAATGTCCCTGCAGAATGGACAAACCTTCCCTGCCCAGCTGGAATTCGTCAGGGCATCTCTGTGCATTCCTGTTCTGGGCAATTGAATAGTCCCAGGAGGAGAGACCCATTTGAGGATGGGGTGTTAGAAGCAATGAAAGAAACAAAACACAACATAGAGAAATACTTGAAAATGTTTTACCCTTTTTTTTCCAGATCCTCCAGGGCTGCGCAGTCTCTGATGGATCACTGGCTCCCAGGTCGTTTTTTGCTACAACCCTGAAGTAATAATCCTTGCCTGGGACCACCCTGGTGAAGGTGAACTTGTTGTTGTAGATCAGGTCCCCCAGCACATGCCACAGACCCTTCTGGGATTCCCGTTTCAGGACGGTGTAATACAGGTTTTTCTCCCACTTCTCAGATGCTGAGGGGTCCCAGGTCACTGTCACTGTATTGGGCACATTCTCCTCCAGCCGGATGGCTCCAGGGGGCTGAGGGATATCTGCCAGGGGCGGGCACACAATGTCACAGCTGTAGAGATAGTGGCACAGAACCCTAAAAACCTGGAGTCTGTTGCATGTCTGGGGCTCAGTGACCATCCTGGTCACTGGAAGGGACAAAATTCCATTCCTTCTCCAGGCACACAGATGCATTTGCTATGAACTGAGCTGCTGCTGCACAACATCTGCACTTGCTGAGTGGGGAGAGGAGAGTGGTACAGCTGAGCTGCTTCCCCTCCTGGGGTCACAGCTGGGAGAGCTGTGGTCAGTGTCCCACAGCCTATGCTGACCTCCCTCATTCACTCTGGAAGGATAGTTTTAGTCAGTGGATTGCTCTGTCCTGCAGACAAGTGAGATCACAAAGTGCCCAGATAATCTCATAGAAACTTGTACCCTGGTTCTCCCTGTGCCTGCACAGACAAACTGCATCAGAGCTCGCCCTGCCAAATTCAGTTTGTGGCCTTCTGCCTGTTCACAGTAAATCATGGAATCCCAGCGTGGTTTGGCTGGGAAGAGATCTTAAAACTGATCCAGTCCCACCTCCTGCCATGGGCAGGGACACCTTCCACTATCCCAGGTTGCTCTAAGCCCTGTCCTGCCTGGCCTTGGACACTTCCAGGATCGGGCAGCCACAGCTTCTCTGAGCAACCTGTGCCCCCCTCACAGGAAGGAATTCCTTCCCAAAATCCCATCTAACCCTGCCCACTGGCAGTGGAAAGCCATTCCCCCTTGTCCTATCCCTCTAGGCCCTTGTCCAAAGTCCCTCTCCAGCTCCCTTGGAGCCCCTCCAGGCACTGGAAGGGGCTCTAAGGTTCTCCCCAGAGCCTTTTCTTCTTCGGGTGAACACCCCCAGCTCTCCCAGCCTGGCTCCAGAGCAGAGGGACTCCAGCCCTCTGAGCATCTCCATGGCCTCCCCTGGAATTGCTCCAGCAGCTCCACATCCTTCTGTTGCTGGAGGTCCCCAGGGCTGGAGGCAGCTCTGCAGGTGGGGTGTCACCTGAGGGGGCAGAGGAGCGGAATCCTCCCCTCCCCCCCACTCTGGGGGATCAGCCCAGGGCATGTCCAGCTCTCACCCACCAGCACCCCCAAGTCCTTCTCCCAGGGCTGCTCTCAGTCCATTCATGCCCCAGCCTGGATTGACTGGGACTTGCTGGTAGATTTGTATGCATGGCAGTGAGTTACCTGTAATTTGAACCTGGAAGCTGAAGGTTTCCCTTTTCCCCAGCCCATTCCCAAGCTCCACAGTGTAGGTTCCGCTGTCACTGAACTCAGCTGCCCTGAGCAGCAGCTGGGTGTTTCCATCCTCAGTGCTCACGGCAGCCCGGCTGGGAAGGGGGAGCCCATCCTTTAACCAGGTCACCACTGGCTCTGGAGATCCCTGGAAACAACAACAAGTCACAGCCACTTGTTTCACCTCCAGACTGTGTCTTATATCTTTAGTTTCATTCTCTTACCCCAAATATGCACCTCCATGACACAGTAATGTTTAGAAATATGGATCCATGATGATTCTGAGAGCCCTGATCTGCTCTACAGTTTCTTTACAACTTTTTCCTTTTGGTCCTTTAAGGATGTTATCACAATAAAGTGTTCAGAACTGTGTCAACCAAGCTATGCCAGATCAAGGACAGATAACGTCAGGAGTTAATATTTTCTGCTTTTAAAAAAAGACCTGTTGGTTTTGGAAAGAAAAAACATCCTCTAAGTCTTTATTTCCATTGTGCCATCTTTGGTCTCTTCTCCCAGAGATTAGGAGAAAGGCTAGCAAATACACACTCTTCATCGCCCTCTTCTGGTATCCCAGACTTCACAGGATCATGGAATCTTTCAGGCTGGAAAAGACCTCCAAGGCCATCGACTCCAACCTGTGCCTGATCCCCACTGTAAAAGCACTGAATGCCACGTACAGGTGTTCCTTGGACACCTTCAAGGATGGGGACTCCAAACCTCCCTGGGCAGCCCCTTCCCAAGCCTGACCACACTTCCCATGAGGAAAAGCCCATGTTGTTCCAAGCTTACACCAAAGCACTGCGATTTCTGTCAGTGCCTGCCAGGTTCTCAAGTCACAGAGCTCAAGTGCTGCTGCTTGGTGAGACAAGCACAGTGAAGGTGTTGCTGGAAATGGTGCCCCAAGGCCTTCTGAGGGAGTCACGGGGAAATCACTGATTTGGAAAGTCTGACAGAGCAGTACTGGATGACGATAACTTTGATAAGGCTAGGTGGACAGCACTGAGCCTTCTTTGCAGAGGTTAAGAAATGACCACAATGTCATGAAACACCAATGCCAAGACTGACAGCTCAGTTCTGTCTCATGTTTTCCTCACCCTGAAAGTATACACAGCACAGGCAGGCCAAATTATTTGCCCAGTGACTTGTAGACAAAATTCCGTGACATAAAAACAGTGGCTCAGTTTTCCTATCTGCTACTGAGTGCATCATAAAACCAGGCAGAGAACTCCTCCAAAGCCCTGAATACCCACCTCAAAGGGAATCTTCACCCGGATCGGATTCCCTGCTTTTACAACCAGGAAGCTTTTCACTGTGTCATCTATCAGTAACCTGGGAGAGACTGGAAAAGACAAGGATTACTCCCAAAAGGTGGATGCTGGTGCAGCCACCAGTGACAATCACACTTGTTCCACCCCCTGGTGCTTCTCCCAGCTGGGTGAGGCTGGTGAGGAATTCACAGTGGGAAAAATCTCCCTGATTCAGTCCCAGACTTTACACCTTTCAAATTTCATTACTATTTATTTATCACTATGACTAAACAAGGGAAAATGATGTAAAAATACATTCACAACAATCTCTATATTCATGTGATGTCTCAGTCACAGAGAAACTGGCTCTTTGCCACACTTTATCCCATCACAGGGATCATCTTTTGTGTTTAAGTGGTGTCTGGAAAAAGGAAATTCCAATAGACACTTATAAAATATACATGCAACACAGAGCACAGAACATCCACAGGAAAGCTGCCAGAATTTATCTAAAATAGTATTTTTTAGCATTTAAAATATTTTCTTTTCTCTTTTCATCAATATACTATAGCATTTAGTATTTCCCTAAGAATACCAAATACAGTAGTGCTAAGTTGTATTTAGTGTTTCCAGTATAGAACTGAAAACCTGCTTTCCAGATGGATTTATTTTATCTATTTATTGATATATAGGGTCTCCAGGCATAAGCCAAAGTAGACATTTTCACTTAGCACCCAAGTTAAGGAAGATGAACCCCTCGCAGAGTTCTCTCTTAAGTCTGTAATTCTGCAGTGTTCCCAAAGAGCAGGAAAAAAACAGAGCTGCAGATTGTAAATAAAGATGGAAAAGTGAAAATGGTGAAAACTTTCAAACTAAACAATTAAAAAGTAAAATAAAGTATCCAAAAACAGCATAAAAAATTGTGATTTAAGAGAATGAAATGAAATGTTTAGTTCCAGAAGATTGTCAAAAAATTGACTGAAAACTCTGTTTTTCCCTTGGAAGAGCGCAAGCAGGGGTAAGGTACATGCAGGTTTTGTCTGGTGACTGTGGTGTGGTTCTGCACAGGAGGCAAAATGTAAGTCCAAGGAGAAAATGGAGTTCTGAGGGTTGTTTTATCAAAAAGAGTCTCTAAATGAGCTGAGCACTGTGCACTGCATATCTAATATCAGTTCATATTGAGGCTGTCCTGCTGCGGTGAGCAGATAACCCTGAGGTGAGGAGGAGCAGCGCTGTCCCTGTGTTAGTCTGGGCCTGGGAGCAGCTCATCCCAGTATCCCACAGCCCTGGCTGCTCCTGCTCCCTGAGAGTGCCCCATTCCCTGGGACAGAGCCCCAGAGCCCTGGACTCACCCACAGGAGCAGCAGCTCCAGCGCAAGCCTCGAGCTCCGAGGCCTCCCCGGGGCCGCTGTCGCTGAGGGCCCTCACACGCAGGAACAGCTTCTCCCTGGCCTGGAGGCCCTGGACCCTGCACGAGGTGCTCTCTGCAGGGAGGGTGAAGCATTTGGTCCAGCTGAGGCAGTTACAGGGCCTCATCTCCACCTCGTAGCCTTTCACATCATTCCCATCTTGTACTTCAGGTTTGTTCCATGTCAAGGTGACACTGGTGCTGTCACTGCTGCTCACTTTAAGGTCCTGCACTTGGCCTGGAGATTCTGGAAGGAGAAATTTTATTTAAACTATTTTTCTAGAATTTCTCTTCCCTCTTTTCAGGCACAGCCTGAGATTCCCCAACATTCTTGCAGTGCACTGGATTTCCCTCCTGCTGTCTTGCCCCATCTTGTCCCAGTTCTTCAGAGCTGAATCTGGGTCCTTGCTCCTACCAGCCCTGCAGTAAATCCACAACATTCCAAAACACTCTGAGGCCCATCCTGAGTGTTTCTCCCCACTGCACATTACCCCACACTGGGATCTGCCAGATCTTGACTTGGACATCCTGCAGGAAATCCTTCCATTCCTTCCTCCAGCTGATTCTCAGCCATGAAATATTCCCCAGTTACTGATCCTTGTCTCCACACACTTTTACAGATGATTTAAGAACATCTCCTCCCCACAAATACCTCCAAAGCAGAGCACAGGCCAGGGCACTTACTGGTGGGGTCTCGGGCAAAGGCAGGCTCTGAGGGTTCACTGGGCTGTCCTGTGCCAGCAGCATTGACAGCTGCCACGCGGAACTCGTACTGCACACCCTTCTTGAGGCTGGTCACCTTCAGCTTCTTGTCTGCAGAGAGGAGAGGAGTATGTTGGCTCAGGGGAGCTGTTCCCCATCAGGAAAGGTGACACGACAAAGTTGTGCCTTACTCCAGGCAGAATTATAGACCAAAAGATTCTCAGGAGCCATAAAAGCTGTCACTGATTCCCCTGCCATTCCCTAGCCAAGTGCATGTGAACTTCTGGGATGTGTTCATTGTATTCCTTTCAAAATCAAACAGCCCTTGAATTACAGAATCCCAGAATCATTTAGTTGGAAAAGACCTCCAAGGTCATCCAGTCCAACCATCACCACCTTGATGTGAAAGATGTAAGATCCTAAGCAGCTGCTAAACTCAGCTGACATTTTTGCCTTTTCAAATCCACCAGGCTGTTCCAGGAGTCAGAATACCCACCTTTGACAGGCACGCTGGTGACTGGCAGCCAGGTCACAGTGCCCTTCTTGCGTTTCTGAACAGTGTATCCCATAATTTGGGAAGTGCCGGTTTTACAAGGAGCTTTCCAGGATATGGTGATGGTGTCCCTGCTGGCACTGATGATCTTGGGGGGATCTGGGGCACCAGGGGAAGCTACAAAGAGATGAGGGCTTCATTATTAGCAAGTATGTTTTTATTGCAAGATAAAATGTTGTTGTGTGTCATTTCTTCTTCCAGATTCCCCCAGGTATTCCTATGGTTGTGCTTTGAAAACCTGGCTGAGACCTGAAGCTGTGGATCCTGTTCCCCACACAAATTGGATCCAGCACGGACTCTGTTCCTGAGTTTGGATTTCACAAACGACCTGCTGTCATCAGGACTGACGATTCCTCTGTCAGTGGGGTGTGTCATTCCTACATGATATGAACAGTCAACATTATTCTTGCTTTCAACAGGAACTGCTAACAAAATGGATTTTCTTTGTCCTCTGCTAAAGTGTTCAAGATACAGAATCATGGGAATGAGACTGGAGAAGGAAGATAATTAGAATTGAACATTGCTCTCTCTAGTATTGCATTTGTGCTCATGGCAAACCTGTTCTAGTATTTAAACTCCTTGAAGTACAAAGATAATATTCAGTTGTTTGGAGATCAGGGGAATGGAGTGGTCGTGCTGAGAAGTGCTGCACATACAGAGACACTCCTTTGCCTGTGGAGTTAAGAAAAGGCCTCACATGTTCCCTTTGCAGCCACACAGGGAAAATTCCCTTTGATCTTGATGCATTTTGCATTTCCCCCATGAAACTTCCTTTCCAATCCAGAATGAAGCATGACCAAGGAATAGTTACATCTCACTCAGCATCAGCAGAGCCTACAGCAAACTGCTGCTCTTGCTGGGCAACCTCCACAGCTTTGTGTGAAGACTGAAGTTGAGATCTGTAGCAACATCCACAATGCAGTGAGTTTCCTTTGATGTCAGCTTTGATAATAAATTTCCCAATTTGAATTATGAATTACGAGAAGTTCTCACCTTTACCAGCAGCCTTCACTTCCCCCGACTCCAGTGCATCACTCACTCCCTCGGCATTCATGGCCCTCACTCTGAAGTAGTAACTCATCTCTTCCTCCACTTTGCTCGTGGTGAAGCTGGTGCAGCTCCTGGGGGTTTCTCCCAAAGTCTCCCAGTCGTTCCTGCCCACCTGCTGCCTCTCCACGAGGTACCTTTGCACTGGTTTGCCCCCGTCGTCCTTTGGGGGCTTCCACTGGATCGTGATGTTGTTGGTGGAGCTTTCTACAATTTTGATGGGTCCTGCTGGAGGCTGTGGCTTGTCTGGGAAGATGAACAGAGACACAGCTGACTCCAGACCCAGACCTGTTCCTGGGTTTGGAGCAGACACTTCCTTGCTCACCAGCTGGGAGACTGTTCCTGATGAAATGCAGGCACAGCTGGAGGATGAGGGCTGGGCACGTGAATTGCCTCTTCTAAACTTGCACTCTTCTAACTTTTGATGGGGAAGATGGAAAGCCAGGCCCTTGCTCCCCCTGGGTCAACTGTTCTCATAAGCATTGCACCAGTTCAGCTTGCTAATACAGGCAAAACATCATTTCTGGTCTCCCAAAGGAGCCCAGATATTTATGGGAGGGCTTAATTGGACCTTGATATTCTATTTCAGATTTGCATGTTGTGTACAGTCACATCTCCCACAGTGTCTGAACATTCACAAAACTCAGCTGCTTAGGCCATGAAAAACCAAACTAGGTTTGTGTTCCCTTGTACTAAAGGGCAAGAAGCATGTTCAGCAATTTTTCCTTGTACCCCGATTTTGGGGCAATATACAGAGTCTTGTCGCTCTCAGAATACCCAGTCACTCCAAATAAGGTTGTCACCAGTGTCCATAGATTCTGTGCCTAAGCTTTACAGTGAAAGCCACAGTGGATGTTACAGGATCTTACCTATCACCACAAGCTTTAGGTTGATCTCCAGGATGCCACTGTCATTCTTGAGCCTGACTTTGTAATCCCCACAGTCCCTCCTGTCGCAGCTGGAGATGGACAGCGTGGTGCAGGTGTCTGTCTTGTCCACATGGATCCTGGTGTCATCCCCCAGCTCCATCCTGTCCTTCAGCCATGCTGCCCTGATGGGCCCCCGGCCCTCGAATGGGATCCGCAGCTTCACCCCCTCCCCGGCCTTGGCCACCGTGGGGACACTGGTCAAGTTCTTGAGGAGGACTTTGTCCACCTGGGGAGGATCTAAGCAGGTGATACAAGGTCATTAAAAACCACAATTCAAGGAGAATAAGGCTCACCTTGGAGGGAAGGGATCCCCTCATGGTGCTGCCAGCAATGCTTAGAAGCTCACAACACTTGGACCTGCACCTTTAGTTGTACTTTGCTACAGGATAATTATCACAAGGTCTTGTGGTATCACACTGTCCTTTCACTAGAGAAAATTTCTCCTAGGCAACACACTAAACACGAGAATGAAGAATCTGCTCTGATAAAGTGTTTTGTGCACCCCAAAATCTTTGAGTTGCTAACAGAAGGCTCCTTAGTTAAACTTGCAAACGCAAAATGAACCAACCTGTACAAAAAACATTTCCCATTTATCTTGTAATTCTTTATAATAAAGTTATCTCAGTAACCAATGACATGTCTCAGAGTAAATATATTACATTTAAAGCCCATCTCATGCTACCTTGGTGGTTTGAGTAGACTCACCTTCAACAAAAATTGAAGCTTCAGTTTTTACATCTCCACCTTCAAACCTGTATTTCCCAGCATGAATATCTTCAGCTTTGTTAATGATCAGTTTGTGGACAAGACCTTTATTTTCAAAGATGATTCCATCCATGCTTGTTAACTACAAAGTAAAGGACAGAGACCCATCCTTTTAAAAAAAAAAAAGGAAAAAATGCAATCCAAACTGAAACTGGACAGACTACAACTTGAAATGCAGTTGAAAAGACTTACGAATGTCATGCATGTTTAACAACAATATTCTGGTATTCTGTTGTCCAGAGAAGCTGTGGCTGCCCCATCCCTGGAAGTGTCTAAGGCCAGGTTGGATGGGGCCAGGTTGGACAGGGCTTGGGCCTAGTGGAAGGTGTCCCTGCCCATGGCAGGGGGTGGGACCGGATGATCTTTAAGGTCTCTTCCAACCCAAACCACTCTGGGATTCTGGGATTCTGTGAACCCTTCCAGGGCCCTACTCAGACTGCAGGTGACTGTCAGGGGGAAGGACACCGTGACACCACCCTTAAGAAGTAGAGCCAGAGAGCAGAGCATTGCTACCCAAAGCCAACAGCAAGCTCAGGGAACCCACCTTTAGGCCATCCTTAAACCAGGTTCCTGTCACGTTGTCCTTGCTGACAGTGCAGGACAGCTCAGCTGGGTCCCCCTTCAGCACTCGCACGGTTGCCAGCTGCTTGTTGAGGTAACAGCGTGGGACTGAACAGGCACAAAGGAAGGGAAAGAAGCTAAGTCTGTGTTACAGAGAGACACCTAGAGCTGAAAATGCATGTGCACGTGAGCGGAAAAGAACTTTCGAAAGAAATACGTCCTCTGGTCAGGAGAGGCTTTTGTGCCACGTCACTGTGGGCCATCTGGGTACACTCAGTGCTCTGAGGGACGCACAGCCATGCCGACATCAACTATATCCCAACATCCACCTTATGGGCAATGGATTCATCACAAATCACATTATCCAGCTGTGGATTTGCTGGTTTATGTCTATGCTAATTGTCTTGGCTCCCTCTACAGCCAGCGGGAAAAACTAGGCTGCTCCAGAGTGTGGATATACTGCTTCATCCTCCTCTTCCTCTGCACTGACCACACACGGGGCTGCCCAACACATCCCCCTAAATAGCCCCAGGCACACTGTTCTCCACCCCTGTATTCCTCTTTCCCTTCCCAAGTTCTCCTCCATTAACATCATCATCTCCTCTCTAATAAATACCCCACTCCTTCTCCTTGAATCCCAATTTTGATGATTTTACTTCCCTATTTATATTTATGGTTTAGAAATGATAATTCCTAACGTGTGAGCAATCCCATTAGGTGAATATTCCCCTCTGATTATACACCTGAAATTTCTCATTCCTACAATTTTCACATCATCATCTTGCTGGTGGAGCCACAGGTCTTGCTCAAATGGCTGCAAACACATTACTCCCCTCTTACTCTATGCAACACCTTATTATTCCTGATGTTACAAGAGAAAAGAGCTCTTTACATTATATAATCCCATATAAGCAGGCACAGAATTGTTCCCAGAACTTGGAAAAACACAGTTCTTTGCAGTAGGTGTTTGAAAAATAAAGTGAAACCTTCAGTTTTGAATTGGAACAGTATCAAAGAAACATGACAATATTCCTTGAAACTTTATGGGAACTGGTATGTTTGTGAACTGGTCTGTTCCATGAGATGTGAAACACAAATGAAGAGATGAGACCTGGTTTAGCCAGGTCTTTCTTTTAGACAAAGAAAATAACTTAGACCTTTAAGGCAGTTTGATCAGAGCAAATTGTGTAAGATCAAACATCCAGTCAGAGGGAGAATTAGGAACAGATCATGGGACAACTACATTTCTACACAGAGTTGTGTTTATCTAAACCATAACATCCCATTTCTTTGCAGGATTAGGAATGTGAGTATCAGCATGCAAAGACCGGGAGTCACCAGTTAACCACGTACCTTTGAGATCATCCAGGATACTCTGTCTCTTTTGTCTCGTGCCTTCCGTGTTGTTCAGGGAATCATTTGCTTTAAGATCCAAGTCAGGTTCCTGGTTTCTCTGGTTTGCTGAAGGAGGTCCACCAAAAGGACCTGACATCTGGCCATAACTCAGTGGACCTTGACCAAACCCACCTGAACTACTCCCGTCAACAGATCTGTCATGGTATTTACTCCCTGCCTCTCCAAAGGCAGAATTTGTGCCATAAAGGGAGCCCAACTGTCCGAAATCTCTGCCCTCTCCCCTGGCTCTTCCTGGACCTGACAGGGACCCTCTGTCACCAGCTGAACCTTTGTTCCCTGGTCCTCTGACATCACTGGCAGCGCCCTTTCCAGTTTCACCTCCCAAAGATCTGCCAAGATGTGCATCCAGCCCATATTCACCATCTGGTCCACCAGCACCTCCCACACCTCCTTTACCATGGACTGAATCCCATTCATCCCCTCCCAACCTCCCAACCACACCTGCACCAGCCATGGCTACAGCTGACCCTCTGTCCTTGCCGTAAGGAGACCCTGCACCCCACAGTGCAGAGTCTTCCCCGGAAAAGCCCTCTCCTCCTGCTCCACCTGCATATCCTGGAGCTCTGCTCAGCGTGGCATCCTTGCCACGGCCAGAACCCATCGCTTCCTCACCCCCAAGAGGAAAATGAGCAGCTCCTGCCACAGCCCCAGCCAGAAGACCATCCTTTCCATAGGGACCCCCAACTGCCCCTGCACCACCAACACCTGCTCCAGCCGGGAGACCATCCTTTCCATAGGGACCCCCAACTCCCCCTGCACCACCAACACCAGTCCCAGCCGGGAGACCATCCTTTCCATAGGGAGCCCCAGCTACCCCTGCACCACCAACACCTGCTCCAGCTGCGAGTCCATCCTTTCCATAGCGACCCCCAACTCCCCCTGCACCACCAGCACCAGTCCCAGCCGGGAGACCAT
>VZTF01002839.1:0-46031 GCA_013397755.1 Cnemophilus loriae | reverse complement strand
GGAGACCATCCTTTCCATAGGGAGCTCCAGCTACCCCTGCACCACCAACACCTGCTCCAGCTGGGAGTCCATCCTTTCCATAGGGACCCCCAACTCCCCCTGCACCACCAACACCTGCTCCAGCTGGGAGTCCATCCTTTCCATAGGGACCCCCAACTCCCCCTGCACCAGCAGCACCAGTCCCAGCTAGGAGACCATCCTTTCCATATGGAAACCCAACTTCCCTTGAACCAGCCCCACCAACACCTGCTCCAACTGGGAGACCGTCCTTTCCATACGGACCCCCGACCGCCCCTGCACCAGCAGCCCCTCCAACACCTGCTCCAAATGGGAGACCATCCTTTCCATAGGGAACTCCAAATTCCCCTGCACCAGTGCCATCACCACCACCAACACCTGCTCCAAGTGGCCGACCATCTGGACCATACGAAGCCTCTCCAAATCTTCCTGCACCAGCACCACCAGCCCCAGCTGAGAGACCATCCTTTCCATAGGGAGATCCAAGTCCACCTGCATCAGCACCACCAAAACCACCCCCAGCTGGGAGACTGTGCTTTCCATATGGAGATCCAAGTCCATCTGCACCAGCCCCACCAGCACCTGCTCCAGCTGGGAGACCATCCTTTCCATAGGGAACTCCAAATTCCCCTGCACCAGTGCCATCACCACCACCAACACCTGCTCCAAGTGGCCGACCATCTGGACCATACAAAGCCTCTCCAAGTCCTCCTATACCAGCACCACCAGCCCCAGCTGGGAGACCATCCTTGCCATAGGGAGATCCAAGTCCCCCTGCACCATCAGCCCCACCAACACCTGCTCCAGCTGGGAGACCATCCTTTCCATAGGGAACTCCAAATTCCCCTGCACCAGTGCCATCACCACCACCAACACCTGCTCCAAGTGGCCGACCATCTGGACCATACGAAGCCTCTCCAAATCTTCCTGCACCAGCACCACCAGCCCCAGCTGAGAGACCATCCTTTCCATAGGGAGATCCAAGTCCACCTGCATCAGCACCACCAAAACCACCCCCAGCTGGGAGACTGTGCTTTCCATATGGAGATCCAGGTCCCCCTGCACCACCAGCCCCACCAACACCTGCTGCAGCTGGGAGACCATCCATTCCATAAGGAGATACAGCACCTCCAAAACCACCACCTGCAGCCCCACCAACTCCTGATCCAGCAGGGAGACCATCTTTTCCACATGGATACCCAAGTCCCCCTGCACCAACACCATCAAAACCAGCCCCAGCTGGGAGACCCTTCTTCCCATAGGGAGCTCCAAATCCTCCTACACCAGCCCCACCAGCCCCACCAACACCTGCTCCAAATGGCAGACCATCCTTTCCATAGGGAACTCCAAATTCCCCTGCACCAGTGCCATCACCACCACCAACACCTGCTCCAAGTGGCCGACCATCTGGACCATACGAAGCCTCTCCAAATCTTCCTGCACCAGCACCACCAGCCCCAGCTGAGAGACCATCCTTTCCATAGGGAGATCCAAGTCCACCTGCATCAGCACCACCAAAACCACCCCCAGCTGGGAGACTGTGCTTTCCATATGGAGATCCAAGTCCATCTGCACCAGCCCCACCAGCACCTGCTCCAGCTGGGAGACCATCCTTTCCATAGGGAGATCCAGGTCCCCCTGCACCACCAGCCCCACCAACACCTGCTGCAGCTGGGAGACCATCCATTCCATAAGGAGATACAGCACCTCCAAAATCACCACCTGCAGCCCCACCAACTCCTGATCCAGCAGGGAGACCATCTTTTCCACATGGATACCCAAGTCCCCCTGCACCAACACCATCAAAACCAGCCCCAGCTGGGAGACCCTTCTTCCCATAGGGAGCTCCAAATCCTCCTACACCAGTCCCACCAGCCCCACCAACACCTGCTCCAAATGGGAGACCATCCTTTCCATAGGGAACTCCAAATCCCCCTGCACAAGCACCACCACCAACACCTGCTCCAAGTGGCCGACCATCTGGACCATATAAAGCCTCTCCAAATCCTCCTGCTTCAGCATCACCAGTCCCAGCTGGGAGACCATCCTTTCCATAGGGAGCTCCAAATCCCCCTACACCAGCACCTGCTCCAGCACCATCAGCACTGGCTCCCAGTGCCTGGCAATCTGGACCATACAAAGCCTCCATTTCTCCTGTGGAATTGCCGCCTGCACCAGGTATAGCCCCATCTCCACCTGGAAGGCCTCCTGGTCCATACAGTGAGCCAGACCTTCCTGCCTGCCCTAACTGACCCCTGGCATGAGGTTTCAGACCATCCTTGCCATAGGGAGTCCCTGTTTGTCCCTCTCTGTTTATACCTGCTCCGTTCATATCACCCACAGTGGGATGCCCATCCTTGCCATGGTGGGACCTCATTCCTCCTGCCATTCCAGCACCTGCAGCATTTCCCCCAGCTCCAGTTCCTGGACCAGCCCTGCTGAACAGATCACCCACACTGGCTCCCACTCCAGTTGAATCAGGATCAAGCCCATCTGGCAAAGAACTTCCACCACCCAACCTCGCAGCACCCCCAAAAACAGCTCTGTAACTGGCATCACCTAAATTCCCATCTTTGTCATGCTGAGACCCCAAACCTTCTCCATCATCCATGTCAATATTAACAGCACCCAGCACACCCTCACCTCTGCTATCCACAGAATTCCATTCACCTGCCCCTCCTTCTGCACCACCAGGACCTGCTCTGCCTGACACAGAGTCCATGCCATGGACAGCCCTTAACCCACTTCTGCCTCCTAAGCCTTTTAGTCCAAAGATGCTGCTGTCATTGGCTGCTGAGTCTCCATCTAGACCTGCTCCAGAAAACTGCCCAGACCCCATCTCTCTGTCTATGTGGGTTTTGCGTAGCCCCTCTTTTCCCAAAAATCTCTGGCTTCCATCATCAGAATCAATGGAGTGTCCTTGGCCCCTGCCTTGGCTGCTGCCTTGACTTGTTCTGTACCAGCCAGTTTTCTCCACACCCGAGGATGTGGAAAAGGAAGGATGATCTTCATCACCAGCTTGTTCTTGGCGCCGAAGCTTCCTCACCCTTTCGTTCTCTGCCATTGTTTCTTTCAGCCACTCAGATGTCTCCCTTTCAATCTTTTCTCCTTCATCCTGTCTCCTCTTTCCTTTGGCATCTGAAGTTGCATTGTTTCATGGGAGCAGATTTACAATTTACAGAAAAAAAGGGGAACAAAATAACAGAAAATCAATAGGTCATGCACTGCATCAACAACCAAAGAAGATGTGTTAGCACTTTTTGAATTTCATTTTAGGACACACACACATAATACATTTAAATAAAGTTAAAATAATTTCAAATCCTGAATTTTTCAATGCCACATTCAGACAATGAAATGTTAATTAAAGACAATTCTTTTTAGTTAAAATGCATTGTTTTTTAATGGAAACATGCTCATTAGAACAAACAAATAAACCAAAATTAACAGAAAAAGAAACTTCCACCATGACAGGTCTGATTTAGAGGGGCTTAGATTACACGTGGGATTCATTAATTCCATCTGCCTTCACCCTCCAGCTATGGAAGAGTTACAGAATATTCCATGCACAGAGGAGCCATCAGTTCCCACCCTGGAACTGGGATTTCACTGCTCTGGTGGCAGCTTGCACATCTGGATAATGGCTGGTTTAGGGATGGCCAACCTGAGGACTAGAGCTTCCAGATCTGTGAACAGCTTTGGATTAATCTGAAATTCAGGCTGTTCTGAGAGCAGATCACTCACTGCTTTGGTTTCCAGGTTGGATATAATTTATCAGAGCTCACAGCTCACGGAAATCCATGGGCAGTTTCTTTGTTTCAGAAACCTCTATTGCTTTGGAGAGGCCTTTGTGAGAGAGACCCCTCCTGCTGCTGCAGGAGGATCCCAAAGGAAAGCAAAGTCAGAGGGAACCAAAGGAACCACCTTTCAGAAGCAAACAAATATGAGCCATGTGACTGTCAACGTGCCTGCACTGAGTGTCCCCACCTTCCCAGCTTCCTCTGAGCTACTTTCAGCATGTTTAACTCTAATTGGGAATGAAAAATACTATCTAGCAAGAAGAATGGCATCGATAGTATAGAACTGAGAGTATCAAAAGCTCCCTGAGCCCCTGCCTGCTGCACTTGATCACTGGGACAGCTTCCTCAAAAGCATGTGGGGAGATAAGGAGCATTTTTCAATAACTGATGGAGAATTTGCTACTTCATCATAGCTGTAGAGCAAACAAGCCAATAGGATTTGTCAGGACTAATTAAAAGGGGAAATGTTGGTCTCATTTGAAGAGGAAAGACAGTATAACCAGATCTTAATTTTTCCAAATGGAATTTAGAATTATGGAATCACAAAATGGTTTGGATTGGAAGGGACCTTAAGACTCATCTCATTCCACCCCCTGCCATGGACAGGGACACCTTCCACTAGCCCAGGTTGCTCCAAGCCCCATCCGACCTGGCCTTGGACATTCCAGGGATCCAGGGGCAGCCACAGCTGCTCTGAGCACCCTGTGCCAGGGCCTCCCCACCCTCACAGCCAAGAATTCCTTCCCACTATCCCATCTAACCCTGCCCTCTGCCCCTTGTCCTATCCCTCCAGGCCCTTGTCCGAAGTCCCTCTCCAGCTCTCTTGGAGCCCCTTTAGGCACTGGAAAGGGCTCCAGGGTCTCCCTGGAGTCTCATCTTCTCCACACTGAACACCCCCAGTTTTCTCAGCTATAATTCGAGAATTAGAGGCTCAGCAATTCATTTCCCAGCAGAGCAACATGTCCCTGAGCCATCAGGCAGTGAGAGGAATGTTTGGTGCCAACACACCATGGGAACAACCCGCTGCCAACCACTCACACTCCACAAGGAGCCAGGCGCTGGAGGAGCCCTGTCCCGCGTCGAATGTGTACAGGCCGCTGTCCGAGGGCACCACATTCCTGACAATCAGCTTGTGCATCAGGCCATCAGGTGTCACAGAGATCTGGTGCTTGCCACTGGCCTGGAGGGGGTGGCTTCTGTGCAGCCACAGGGGCTCGTGGCAGGGCATGCACAGCACACACTGGAACTCGGCGTCCCCGGCCTCGGCACAGCGCACGTCGGAGAGCGGCTGCCGGAACCGCACCGGGATGGCTGCAGGGGAAACCAAGAGCTGTGAGAAGGAAACAGCTGGTTCTGTGCTCCAAGTAAAACTGTTACAGCTGAGGGAGGAAAGAACAGGAAGTCGTGGTGCCTCTGAGCATCGGGTTAATGAGAAAAAGGAAAAACTGAGATGTGCTTCTGTGCCCAATTCTGCAGAAAAGCAGAAAAGTAGATTTTTGTCTTTATTATCTTCTGAGACATTTGTACCCCACAGCACTGATGTGCTGGCAGTTTGTAGTCATTGATGTGTTCCTGCAGCACAATACTTAGATTGAGTTTGTTGTTATTATTCTGAGCTTACAGAAGCAAACTGTAATATGGGGTAGGCTAAGGAGTGTGCTCACTGTCACCCACAGCCAGACTGTTACTCGAGCCTCAGCCTGCTCCCTTGGACTGCAAATGCAGCACCTAAAGCACATAATCACCCTCCTGCTCCTTTTCGCCTGTGCCAAACAAGGAGCCCGTACTGGGCAATACAAAACCAGTCCTCTGTAGTGGTCAGGAGTTACTGAGCTTTGCACTTGCTCCTAGACACAATTTTCCAGCAAAGAAAAAGAAAAAAATTGTCACAGCTGCACATCACATCCATCAGACTGAACTCCTTACCTTGAGCATCCAGTTCAGTTGAGAAGACAGGGACGTCCTCCACCCTGACCTGGTACACCCCTGCATCCTCTGGCTGCACATCATTGACGGTGAAGTAGTACCTTCTCCCAACTCTCCTCAGGCATTGCTTCCTGTACTCGTNTCCCCTGTCCCGTACCGGAGCCGCTCGCCATCCTGGGGAGGGGAGGGGAGGGGTGTCCTCACAAAGGCTCAACCAGTGCCAAGCATTTCAAACAAATCAGGACAGGTTGGTGCTACAATCCCCTTGTTGATATAAATGAGTAACCTCACAGTGCCCAGGGCTCTTTGCAGCACACAGGCACTGTCTGGGCAGTGAACCCTGCACAGAGCAGGGCACATGCTCTGAAACTCAGCAAAACAGCAGCTCTTGGCTACCCACGTAAGGGTCTGAAGCTTAATTAATACACAGTTATTGCAGCTACAAAGCACTTTCTTGGCTTAGATTTCAGAATCCTCATAGCTGGATGAGCAGGAGAGTTCACCACTTTCTGTAGCACACTTGGGTTACATTCTCCAAATTATGGCTCATAGACTTCACGTCATACATTTGATCCAGAAGATTCATAGTTAGTCTGTCCTTCCCTTCAGGGAATTCTGATTTCCCCTGGATTAAAGCCTCTAACCATGATTTGGCTAAAAAGTATCTTTCAGAAAAACAGGCCCAGCACTGAGCGCCTGCGGATCCCATCCGTGGGACCACGGATCTAGAGGGGATGTTTTACATCTCTGAGATCTTCTTTCACAGAGGGAGTTATGGTGCAATAACACACTTGAGAAAGTGAATAAAATTTATATGAAACTGCAGAATTTCTGCAGCCTGAAATACACTGTTTGGGGTGATGGTCTTAAACTGAAGGAGGGTCAGGTTAGAAATAAGAAAGTAGCTTTTTCCCATGAGGGTGGTGAGGCCCTGGCACAGGGTGCCCAGAGAAGCTGTGGCTGCCCCATCCCTGGAAGTGTCCAAGGCCAGGCTGGATGGGGCTTGGAGCAACCTGGGCTAGTGGAAGGCGTCCCTGCCCATGGCAGGGGGTTGGAATGAGATGAATTTTAAGGTCTCTTGACCTTAGAAGGTCCCTTCCAACTCAAACTGTTCTATGAATTTCCTGAAGACACAAGTATGTCAGTAACTGACTGCATCCCCTGTACTTGGATCTACAAATCCATCAAAGATCATCCCAAACCCACACTGCTCCCTAACCAAGCAGGGATCTGCAAAAGACAGACAACTTTAAGGCATTTATTTGCTCTCAGCCACTGCCTAGCAGATGAAGCCTTTTCTGTAGAATGCTCGAGGGGCTGCTCTGAGCTGCTGCTGCCCAGCTCATCCCCCTCACCTTGAGCAGGTAAACGTTGCTGTTGCTGTTTTTCAGCTCCATCTCCAGGCTGAACGTAGCATTTCCCTCCCTGTTGACTTTGATGTGTTCAAAGTTTTTGAGACTGTGAATTAACTGCAAAGAAATATCGAAAAATCTAGTAAATGATAAAGCTGCCATGACAGAAGTTCTTAGGCTGTTGAATTAATATGAAATCTACTTTAAAGAGCTACCTCTAACATTATGTAGCAGAAGTATCTGTAAGTCACAGTTCTGGTACAATAAGTTGCAGTAAGTTGCCACGGTTTCCTCCTGAATATAAATTATTTTTTATGTGTGCCTGATGGTCACTCCCACACTGCCCATCCAGGTCTCTACGTGCCCCTGTATGTGAAGGCCAATTTTTACTCTTGGACATATAATTTTTAATTTGGGGTCCATATTCTTATCAGAGACAACTGAATACCCCTGTGGTCAGTATCTCCTAAAATCTGTGAACTGACCTTCAAAAAATTCATCAGCATTTTCACCTGCATGAGTAAAGAAGTGGAACTTCTTTAAAACATTGTCATAAATCACTGTCATACAACAAAATTTTCATCTCCAAAGCAATTTAGGAAGCTTTTGCCTGTTTTCAGAAGCTGCAGTTTGTTAAAAATGAGTGGTTTCAGTTTATTCTACCTTGTCTTGTTCACTCTCTGTGTCCTTCCTCATCTCCTGCAGCTTCCTCAGCATCCCACGGAAGTCAACAATTCCATATTTCATACAGATTTTCTCATAATCTCTCTTATCTGCATTCAGCAACAGCTGCCACACAGCTTCCTTGTCCAGGGGCTTTGGTTTTGGTGCTGCAACCCTGAGAACCACGGGGGGGGAAACATTCAGACATTTTCACAGACAACAAAATGTCCTGCTTTTCTATCCCTAATTCTCTTTCATCTCTCTCCATCATTCCTATAGTTCACTTGGCCCTGTAGGTGCAGGCAGGACAGACTGGGACTCTTCCAGAGCAGGTTTTCTGCATCTGTACTACAAATTCAGTGGTGCCAGGGAACAGCTTCCACACTGTTGAGTTATCACCAGAGGCTCTGGCACAGTTTGGCCCAGGCCAGGGAATTGCCTAGCACAGTTCAGGATTCTGCACAGAGCTCATTATCAGCAGGCAACCCTTAGAGTTTCCCACCTGGGAAGGGAAGGGTTCTGCCCTGTGCACCTGGCAGTGCAGCTGGGCTGAGAGCCAGGGCTCAGCCCCTGGGCAGCCAGAGCCATCAGTGCATGAAGAGTTGTCCTTTAGACAGGAAGCTACTCGTGAGCTAAACACAGGGAAGCAGAGAAACACAGCTTCCCAGTCAGAACCTCGTGGTGCAGAGGAAATACCCCTCAAAAGGAGGCTGGAACCTTGTGTTTATCTGAGCCCCTTGAGCAGTGCCAAGCTATTCTGGCCTGTCTCTCCATAGGGAGTCTCACCACAACTTTGGACACAAGAAGTGTTGCCCTGAAGGTCTCTGGAGCTGTCCCCTACCAGCAAGAAACATCCAGATGTGGGAGCATGGCCCTCACTCCATAGCCTTACCTCTTCCTCAGCAGCTTCTTGGAGTTCAGGAGTGTCTTCTTGAGCTCTGTTACAAGAGTGGGGGAAACAACAAACAGTCACATACCCAGCACTATGAAATACATCCCCCCAAAGAAGGTAATGCAGAATAGCCACTGACAACAGGTCATCCTGCTGAGCTCTTTTCCTCTGGTGTTTTTTTCCACACTTTACCAAAAAACTGTCATGAAACTTGGTCAGTTCTCACTGCCATGCTCATCCTTTGAGTGCCAGTCAAGTTCATCTCTCCCTAAGGGGCTTCGCTCTAGAGACCCACTATTTTCAGCCATGTTAACAAGTTTGATCCAGCTGTGTTTGACATCCTCAAATCCCTTTTTCCTTTTCTAATGATTCCACAATCCTTAATTAGAACAGCCCAAAACTGTGTCTAAAATTATCACTTTAGCAAAAGGTAAAGAGCAAGCAGACAGAGATGACAGAACATTAGAGGCTTATTAATCCTTTTCTTACTCTAGTCTTTACAAGTTTGCGGTAGTAATAGTGTGGCAGACAGAGTATTATTCACTCTCCCCCTCTCCCTCATAATATAATACACATATAGATCTTTAACTTACCATCAGCAGCATGAACAGGAACATATTTTGCCTTCCTCTTAAAGCCAACTGATTATTTATAAGAGAAAACAGAAGGAAAACAAGCCATAGGATGAAGATGAGATTAACAGCAGTGAAACAATGAGCCATGAAACCACTGTATCTGTTACCAGTGCAAGAGGGAATCCCAGTTTGGATTTCCTTGTCAACCTGACATTTGCTCCCAGTAATCTCTATCTATAAAGATGATATTTCTATTGCCATTGACTCTGTGCTTGCTGGAGACTCCACACAGAGGAGGAGAGCATTTTTGTCCTACCAATTTTATGGTCTAAGCAATGGGAGGAAATATCAACATCTTGTTTTAGAGATGGGGAGCCAAGGTGGAAATGGCAACTGCAGATAGGCGCCTTCTAAATTAACTTGAAAGGCACAGAGGTGACATGGACACTTCCAATATAATCCATCTTCTGCTCGAGTGGATTCCAGGAATATCAGTCATATCTGACCCACAAAGTGCCCATTTCTCTGCACTGACTATAAAGGAAAGCAGGAATGAGGTCCAGAGATAGCTGCAGAGGGATGGGTCCCTCCCAAAGGACTGATTTGGTCAACAACATAAATAAAGGATTGAGGCAGTTCAACACTAAATCCAGGGTGTCTGATTATGGACCAGTGCAGTGAGCACAATTCCACTTTCTTCCCCCTTGCCTTAAAACTCACAATGTCAGGGAACCACCAAAAGATCTCCAGTCCTCAGTGAGGGGAATACCAGACCTTCACACCAAGAATGCCCACACAAAGTCCTGGACACCCAAGCCAGGGAACAGCAAAGCCACTGCCTGGGACCACAGGGCCTGTGGAGCCCAGAGCTGCCAGTCCTACCTTGGATGATCCTGAGGCCAGCAGAGCATGAGGCCTCTCCGTAGGCATTGACAGCACAGCAGCGATACAAATCACTGTCATCCAGAACCAGGCTCTTGATCTTCAAAGGGAAAGCACAGAAACTGCTCACAGAAAGGGCTGGGGTTCAGTTCACCTTCAGCTTCTCATAAAGCAGCTACTCAATGGCACCTCAGAGCCTTCTTCTTTTCCCAGAAGGGCTCTAAAAAGCTTTGTTTGCTTATCTTTGTGTTATCTCAGAACTGGGGATGTGTAGAATACTGGAATATGCTGACTTTGAAGGGACCCACAGGATCATCCAGTCCAGCTCCTGGACAGGACACTCCCAACAATCCCACCCTGTGCATCCCTGAGAGCGTTGTCCAAACACTCCTGGAGCTCTGGCAGCCTCGGGGCCATGCCCATTCCCTGGGGAGCCTGGGCAGTGCCCAGCACCCTCTGGAGGAAGAACCTTTCCCTGATCTCCAGCCTGACCCTCCCCTGACACAGCTCCAGCCCTTCCCTGCGGTCCTGTCCCTGCTCACAGAGAGCAGAGATTAGAGCTGCCCCTCTGCTTCCCCTCATCCCACTGCAGGTTTTTCCTGTCCATTTCTCTCAGTTCCACAAGTCCTTTCTGAAATATTTGGTCTTTACCTGCAGAATGAATTCATTTGTAGCACTATTGAAGGACATTTCATATTTGGCAGGATCATCCATTCCTTTCTGTGTACGCGACCATTTCACTTCAGGGGCTGGGACACCTTTGACTACAGCTCTGAAAATGGCATTTTTACCTTTGAAAAGAGGCAAGAATTTAGTTATTTAAGGCAGGCTTGAACATGAGGACTCTCAGGCCTGGCCCCTTATTTTATCAAGAGTGATCCCCAGAGTGAGTAATTTCTGTTATTTTATGCATAAACATTCTTCAAAAATAATGATAACGTCTTCTTTTGCACATCAGTAATTCAGGTTTTGTCTGTATTCAGTCATAAAAGGCCTTTAAAATGCGGTGTTAACCTGCCAGATGTGGCTGCTCACATCTCTGACCATCACTGAAATCAGTAGCCTGACAGCAAGTTCAACCCAGACTTGCTTTTTACCCATGAAATGTCCAAATCTCTTCTCATCACACATATTCTCTATCAAATCCCACTGCTTCTCCAATCTTTAACTGGCAGCACTTTGCACTCCAAACCCGCCAGGCTCTGCTGTTTGAAGAGACAAGGGAGGGAGAAGAGAAGGGGGTTCCTCTCTTTTATCCCTGCTCCCCAGGAACCTGAGTACCCTGCAGCCCACCACAGAAATCTCCAACAGCTTTCTCAATGCCCAGTACAAACCTCTTCTCCAAAAGGCTCCAAAACCATAGAGAACACTGGGAAACAAGTCAGAGAAGTGACTTATGTGGCTGAGTGGGAATAGAAATGGAGGTGAGTTATCCATGGACACAACTCCGGGTGGAAGTGATCACTCTCTTTTTTTTTAATACTCTTGGTCTTCAGGTGACCAACACTGTTAAAGATTCTCCCTGGAAAGTCTGGCAATATTTCTCACACCTTTCTGCAGTCACCACCACCAAACTTATTTGATGGAAGAAGTTCCTGCCAACAGATCCTTATGAAAAGGCCTTTTCCAGCCTTTGAGGTTGCAGTACTATCTCTTATTAATATCTGATTCCAGTTGATTATCCCTGTGTTACATTTTAGCCACTTTGGCTGCACTTTCCCACACTTGCCATCTGTCACAGGCCACCCAGCCAGGAGAATCAGCTCAGCCATGCACCAAACACAGTGGGGTGATGACGACAGAATTAAAGGCCCTCATGGTGCCTCTGCACAGACACAGAATTACAGTGACCAACCTGAATGCACAAACGGTTTGTATGGGAACTGCAAAGAACCTGCTGAAAATGAAGTAACTTGGAAAATTCACACAGGTGAAAATTTAGACAGGTGAAAACTTAGCCAGGGGCCTTGGTTAGTACCCGAAATGTGCAGGTGGAGGAGGAGGGACAGGTTCCACTAGAGGCCACTGTGCTCCTTCATAAAACCTCAGTGGTTCCTGGAAATCCACAGGTGAGTGTGGAACACTGAAATGCAGGCTGCTGGTTCAGTCCTGGCAGGGAAGAGGAGCTACACTATGTTCTCAGGCTACTCCACACCAACAAAAAAGAAAAGTCAAAAGGACTCTGCAAGTGCAGAGAAGGCTCTTCATTGATTCCAGTTCTTGGCTCATCAGCTGCCTGCTCTGTGCTCTGTGCAAAATCCTTATGTTGTTCCTTACAGAATCATCACAGAACCATGGAATGACCTGGGTAGGGGGGACCTCAAAGTCCATCCCATCCCACCCCTGCCATGGGCAGGGACACCTTCCACTGTCCCAGGTTGCTCCAAGCCCCATCCAACCTGGCCTTGGACACTTCCAGGGATCCAGGGGCAGCCACAGCTTCTGTGGGCAGCCTGTGCCAGGGCCTCCCCGCTCTCACAGGGAAGAATTCCTTCCCAATATCCCATCTAACCCTGCCTTCTGCCAGTGGGAAGCCATTCCCCCTTGTCCTGGTACTCCAGGCCCTTGTCCACCTCTCCTGGAGCCCCTTTAGGCACTGGAAGGCTGCTATAGCCTAAATTGCACCTGCAGTCAGCGTATCCTACTTTAAAAAGCAGCTGACTTTAGTGCCGAACACAAGTTATTTCAACAGGAAAACAAAAAAAACCAACAAGTCTTTCAATGTGCTGCAAAATCCTTACTGTGAGAGCTTCCTGCAGAATTCACAGGATTTGCTGTACACATAAGAGCCAGATTTTGGTCTTGCACACACATAGTGACAACTCAGGAGGCCTTTGTAAGTACTGGTGGAGTTTTCATCAGTGTAACAAAGACTTTGGCCACTTTTTTTCTGGTCATGTCAAATCACTTTAGAAACTCACTTGATTTAATAATGATAATTTTTTCATGTAGGAGGGACATGGAGTCAAACCTCCAGATAACAGGCTTTGCCTGTTTATCAAGAGTCTCACCTTCCTGCAATGTCAGAGTGAGTGGTTTCTTCTCAAAATCAGGTGTACTGCATCCTTGTGGAACATCATTCACAAACTGAGTGATAACAACTCCTGGGATAGAAGATTTCTTGAAGATTTTTACTAGAAAGGCAAGAAAAAATACATTCCATTAACATGGTTGTCCTTCAGAAAGAATCTCTCAGTCTGCATTGCCTCCTGCAGAGCAGTAACTGCTCTTGCTCAGCTCCTCCTGGACCCCAAAGGTCCCACCCATTCCAGTGCCACAGGCTGTAAATGTGTCCCAAGGCTTGGGCATTAAGATCTGGAATTTTGTGGTGGCTTTGCCAAAGATGTGTTCAAGTGGGAAATTCTGCAATCAAAGTCCTAATCCAGGACCACCTCAACTCACAGCTCCAGCAACAGTTTGGGCAGGGAAACCATTTGGGAAATGGTTTGCATCAGTTCTTGTTCCAAATACAAAATCTGGCATGAGAAAGGCCCCACTGCTAAGTCAGAATCTTGGGTGGGTGGGTCAGAATGGTGGGTCAGTTCCTGCCATCTCCAAGCTAGAAAAGCAAGCTGGGGTTATTCCCAGGGTTTCCCCAGAGCTGTGTCTGTTCTCTCACCTGTCTGATGGCTGCTCATGATGCTTTGCTCAGCTTTCTGGGGTCAGCACAAACAGATTACAAGTTCTCCTTCGAAAAAGACAAATAATTTCATTATTTACAGTTCAAAAGGGAAAGGACAGACCTTAACACTGCTCCCTTTAGTGACACAGTTTGCACTTCCTCACTTGCCACATCCTTGCAGCCAAGTAAAGATGGACCTGCCTATCATGCCCAACACAATCTGGGTATGAGGATGATTAGCAGGGCTGAATGGAAAATGTACACATCCAGCAGCATCCCTCTGTGTCACCTGGCTTTCCTCTAAAGACCTCCTCTCATGTTTCAGGGAAACATTCAGCACATGGCACTCACGTGGTGGGTTCTGATGGATGGCAAGAGCAGTTGCTGTGGAGAAAACCACAGAGATGGATGTCTAAACTGGGGCATGGAGCAGAGGTACATCCTGATCTCACTTAGCTTGGTTAAATTAGCAACAGACCTGAGAGCAGACAAGAAGCCTTTAGAAGGGAATGGTGAAGTGTGAGCTTGGCATTAAGGAGTTATTGTTATGGATCACTTTGGGGACCTTCTGCCAAAGGAATCTCCTTCCCTGTATTTTAAATTGGACAATGTGTAATGTAACACATCCCTGCCTTGCAGCAAGCTGGGAAAGCAGATTCCCTGTCACATGAGAGATGCTCAGGAACTATAGAGTTACTGCAGCTCTGAAAGAGCAATTAGATTGGATTGCCTGTGGCATTAGTGCAGGGTCTCTGTTTACCCTCTGCACTCCTTCAGTCAACAGAGGGACACAGGAACATGCAACTTCCATCAGCTTTGAAAGGCACAGGGACTTTGGGAGCACACCTACACCAGGCATTCATCCAGCTGAGCTCTGTCACCTGGCACCTGACGGGATGACCCCAACATCTCCTTGTCACACATTCAATTCCGAGCCGCATTGTCTGGGTGAGAATTGGTTTCAGCTAAAGGTAAGAGACAATTTAGAGAACAAAAAGAATTTGTGCTGGATATCCCACAGCCAGGCCAAAGAGAATGTCACTCACAGTAACTCTGGGTCAGCTTCTGAACCAAAATGTGTTTTGCCATTACTCAGCAGCTGCAAAGAGCCACAGATAGAGCCGACAAACGATCACTGGCTCCACTTTGTGCTTACCACAAATCTTGTTTTGGGGTTCTGCATGCTCTACAAATCTCAGCAATAATTGACATTTCTGTGAGCCTCCCTGGCTTCAGTGGAAATGCAGTGAGACAACAGCACTGGGAAATGGAAGAGGGCTGTGTGAGCACCAGCCAAGCCCTCTCTCCTGTCTTCTCTTGGCCTGATCTGGGTGACCTCTGCTGCTCCCACCACAAGGGATTTGCATTTCATCTGTGTGCTGCTAGTCTGGCACATCACACAGTTACTTCTCTAAACCCTTGGGAGATGTCTTAAAACTTGGGAGTGAAAGGAATGAAGAGCTTGTGAGAAGGAAAAGATGAAAAACTGAACTGAAAAGAAGCTGATTCCAGGGCACCCTGTCCTGCCCCGGGCAGGGCATTGCACAGTGAACGGCTGAGATTTTGAGAGGCTCTTGATCACCCTCTTATGGATTTAATTTGTCCTCCGAAGTACTGAACCGTATTAACAACAAACATAATCCCCTACTGCCTCTTGTATCTTCCTAAACGTGTCACCACTCCTGGAGCTGGAATGCCTGATGCTTACAACACTCACCAAACAGGATGATCTGACACCAGCTTGCAACAGCTTTCCCCTAAGCTCTGTTTATGTTACGCTTGCATTTATTCTTTGCTACTCCTGACTCCTTTCCTCCACGGTGGGCAGTGGTGAGGAGCAGCTACCCTGACACAGAAATGTGGTCCAAACTCAGCTCCAAAGCCTTTTCTTATATCTCCAAATGTTTCATGTCACAATGTTTCATTCTCAGCCTGGTGTAACAGAGGACATGTGTCACCATAACTAGAAACTGCTGAGAGGGGGCTAAATTCAAATCTAGTTTGGTAAAACCCCCAAATACTGACAATATTTGCACAGGCAGTAACAGGCCCCATCTCTCAGTGCGCAACATGCACTACGTGCACTATGTATAAACTGCTGAGTTTACAGAGTCTTAAAGATTTCAGAAATTCATTTGGATTAAAAATAAGCTCCTGTGAGTCCTTAAACTCCTGTGAATTCCTGACTTCTGGAGAATGAGAAGGAAGCATGTTAATGCCTCACATTGATTGCAGGGTTAAAATAACAGTGCTGGATATGACGGGAACATTCCTTCAGTGTAATGAATCCAACCACATTGCATTTTCCAGTGTCCCGTGTATTAAATAAAGACCAGAAAATAACACCCTGGTTTGCACAGGGTCATTAAACCCTACCCCTGCTTACTTTTAAAATTTCTACTCCCTTGTTACATGAATGACCATGGTTTTGTTCTGACTCCACTTCAGTCTAGAAAAAGAAATCACAGAATTTTTAAAATGAGACAGCAAAAGTTTTCCAAAAATTGTCATAGCCTAATTCATATCTTCACTCACAGGTGCTTGAAACATTGGTGTCCACATGAGGATGATTTATTCAATGGAATAAATGCTTCCAAGAGGGAGTCACCCCTCCCCAGGTGAATGCTGTTGACCAACACCCCCAGCACAATGGGGTGCCACTGGAAGCAGCTCAACACTCTCACTCCTCTGTAAAACACATCCCTGTCATGCATTAGCCTTGTTCAGGTATCCAGTTGGCCATTCCTCATTCCAGGCAGAAGTCTGTCTGCTTTGCAGCTGCAGGGACATCCCCACTGGAGACAGAGGCAAAGCTTCCATGGTTTTGAGCACAGAGCTGGAGCAAGCCCTTGGCTACTGACATTTTTAATGTCCCAAAATAAAGCAGCAAGCCTGGCAGGGTGAGAGGGTGCCCTTCATCCTGTGTGTCCATCAATCTGTCTGGATGAGACAGAGCAAGAGACCATTCCCAGTGAGCCTGACTGGACACCAGTGCTGGGGCCATAAATCAGCTGAGTGAATAAGCAAAACATTTGGGAGTCAGAGGATTTGTAGGTATTGGGGGTGTCACGGGGAGTTATTTATGGGCTTCAGATAGTGCAATACACAGACAAGAGGTGACATAATTGCTGGCAGACTGATGAGCAAAATTAGCCAAACCTTTAGGGAAGTGACAGGCAGTGAGTGGTTCATGGGGAGGGGATGGGTGCAGAGGCTCGGGATGTGCCACGGGCATTGCACAAGCACAGACACAGCGGGGACAAAGCCGTTAGCACAGACTTAAACCAGCAATAATAAAGTAATCAGCAACAGAGGCAGCATTCTGCTTCATAGGAGCATATATCATGGAATATCCTGAGCTGGAAGAGACCCACAGAGATCATCCAGTCCAAGCCCTGGCCCTGCACAGACACCCCAACAATCCCACCCTGTGCACCCCTGAGAGCGCTGTCCAAACACTCCTGGAGCTCTGGCAGCCTTGGGGCTGGGACCATTCCCTGGGGAGCCTGGGCAGTGCCGAGCACCCTCTGGGGGAAGAACCTTTCCTTAATATACAGCCTAACTCTCCCCTGACAAAACTTTTCTCTGTGTAATTCTCTTTGAATTTCTCTTTGTAAATCATGAAAATCAGGGCAGTCCTGATACAGAAAATGTTCTAAACAAAATAGCAAATAGTTGTGTGCTCAGTCAAATTCTAGCTGTGCTTTACCACAGAGATCCAGATACTCAGTGAGTATATTTCACCCAAAATTTCTCTTTTAGCTTTGGGTTGGCTTTCTGTGGTTTTTTGTTAACTTGAAGTAATCTTTTGAGCTTGAGTCTTCCCATTTCAGATGAATTTTAAAGGAAAATTTCAAATGCTTTGGTTAGAACCACAGAACTGAAGGCCAATGAACTGCAGAAGGGAAACTTCATGAAAATTTCGGAGCAGGTCACAGAGGGGGAACGTCACAAGTTTCTCCAGTGATGAATGGAGGTCTTGTGCAGAGTGGGGAGGAATGCCCAAGGATCAGATTATGTGTGACTTATCCCTTTGGTAAATCTATACCTGACCTGATCTTCTCCTCTACCCCAGGGATTATGAACACGACCTAAGTGCTTGCTCAGGATCCATAGACACACAAACCAGATACCCTGTACCCATTTATGTATGAAAGTGGCACTGATACCAAAGGCCATGAGGAGACACACACCATCCCTATTTTCTAAGGGAGCAAAAGCCATTAAGCCCCACCAGTGAGCAGGACAGTGAATCCATGTCCCTTTGGAGCAGCAGGGATGGAATGGCAGCATGAGAATCAGTCAGTCTGTGCCTTTCCATGGCCACAACACTCCCATAGATTTTTTAGATTTTTCATAACAGAAACAGACTTTGATACAGGCAATAGATTTACAGCAAGTATCACAGAGCAAACACAACAGAGACTCACTGCCAGGAAGGAAAGATAACATATCCCTACTCAGTGTCCCGAGAAAAGATGAGTCCAGGATAAAAACCCTTAGGAATCCCAGCGTACCTGTGCCCCAAGTCCCCTGCCAGCTCCAAGGGACAATGACAGCAGATCTTCAACAGCCTGGCATCTTCCCAGGGAAATCAGTGTACTCTACAAGAGCCAAACACTACAGGAGCCCAGTACTCACAGAATGTTTACAACCATTTCCAGACCTACTGCAACACAAAACCACATTCAGTGTGACAACAAAGGTGTCACTTCCCACTCCCAGCTCTGCATCACCCCCACACAAATCAGTGGTGTCGTGGCCAAACTCACCACCCTACAGACTGAGCCTCTGAGATGGTCCTCTGGAAATCACTTCTGCCTCTCCAGGCCCACGGAGGCTTTGTTCACTCAGTGCACAGAGCTCTTCATAGCGGTCCAGCAGGTCTCCTGGTCCCAGATATCAGTGACCTATGGGAAGGAAGATAAGCCCCTTATCAGTCTGGTGTAATTGCCACTAAATGGCAAAGGAAGCAGCAAACTGTTGTCTCCCTCACACCTCTCCACTCTCACAGAAGGTGAGGCTGTGCTCAGGAGCTGCCAGGTGTCTCCACACTGAGCTGAAGCAGCCCTGGGGGCTCATTATAGCCCCACACTCCCCCAGCCCAGGGGAGGTGTCCTGGAGCCCTTGGCAAGGCTGGCCACGGCCAGGGCCAGCCTGGCCAGATGCGACCATCAGTCAAGGCCACGCTGATTCTCCAATGCAAGACCTTGTGCCTCAAAGAAGGACAAACATTTGTGCAG
Organism: Cnemophilus loriae; assembly: GCA_013397755.1. Lineage (NCBI taxonomy): Eukaryota > Metazoa > Chordata > Aves > Passeriformes > Corvidae > Cnemophilus > Cnemophilus loriae. The sequence goes on along the minus strand of VZTF01002839.1, from coordinate 27,058 downwards.
ATCCAAGGAAAGGACAGGCTGTACACCAGGTTGTGTAGGACACACCAGCAGATGGGTTCTCAGAGGCCACGAGTCCTTAGGAGATCTCACAATTCCTTAGGAGAGAAGTAAAACCAGTGAATTATTGCATCTGTGTGTGGGTCAATCATGCCTGGGCTTGGCCCTCTGCAGAAGAGTCCCTCAGTCTGTGCTACTCCAAGAGTCCTGAAAGAAATCCAGTTGCTCTAGAAGAGCTTCACTCCTACAGCCAAAAGACACACCTCAGTTTGCTCCTTTCCTTCCAACACAGACAGGGGCTGATCCCTTTCCCATGAGCAGCAACAAGGCCACTTATTCCACTAGTGGAAGGTTCCCTGCCTGTGGCAAGGAGCTGGAATTAGATGATCTTAAAGTTCTCTTCCAACCCAAAGCACTCTGGGATCTGTGATTTCCATGGACAGGTTTACCCCAGAAGTACAAGTGCAGTGCAGTGTGACCCCAAGTCTTTTCTTCTGGTCTGTCCTTGCAACTTGTAAATCTTTCTTCCTCTGCTCAGAAAGCTCTCCTAAAGCAGAGGGACCTTTGCTTAGTTCCTGAAGTTCACAGAGATGTCCAGTCTGGGACTGCAGGTTCCCTTCTCCTAGCAGCTTGACCTGCAGGCAACAAAATCTGGTTGGCCTGAAGGCTGCTTTCACTCACTTCAGCCTGAGAGCCCACAGACTTTGCTTTCCTTTGCACTGGGTGAATAAATTCATATTAAATCTCATGTTCAATTGGAGAGGAAGGGCTGGGTCCAGAAGGTGGCAAGAGAAGTGTTTTTACTGTGATGGCCAAGGTTCACAGGCTGTCTGGGCTGGCAGAACCAGAACAAGGCTTTCCTCTGGTTTCCTATGAGAAGATGATAATTTTAAAATCTGAGGCTAATGGGAAGGGAACACACAGAAAACCCTTGGTGCCACAGCTTAGACTCCTGTTAGATTGCATCAAGACAGAAGAACCACAAAGAGCACCATTTCCACTAGTCTGAGAAAGAAGATTCTCACCCAGGTATCAAAAACTTCTCCGTTGCAGGGCTGGGAATCACCATTTCAACCAACAATTTAAAAGATAAATGTGAAAATTAAATTCTGGAGTAATTGTCTTCATTCCTTCTTTCTTTTCGACCATTGTTGCTGGTGACAGTGTTTAAACCTTCCCAGTTCACGAGAAAACCATGTCAACAGAGAAAAACGGAATTGCTCAGACTGATGCCTGGGCTAAGATCCTTCAGTTCTACATCTCCTGTTACCTTTGCAATGATATAAAAGTAGAAAGTAGAAGCAATTACAAAGTCAAATAGAAACCATTTGAAAGCTGACAAGCCAAGAAAATAAGACAACAAGGATCTGGGAAATCTGGACTGCTGCTGGAAAATCCTCTCAGTAGCAGCCACTGTTTTCTAGCAGTATGGGACTCCCACAGCATTTTCACCTGCTTTGGACAATGATCATCCCAAAGACGCTCCCTCAGACATCAGTCCTGCTGGTCCAGGACAGCAGTTTGTGACTTTGCTGACTGGATGCTGCACCTTTAATAAACCTCATTGCCAGATAAGTCTCTAAAGACAGTAACACTTCGGGTAAGCCCTAGGAATACTCCCACAGGAAGCATTTACCTGCCTCTGCTGAAACCTGAATTCAGCTCTCCTCAGCTGCAGCAGGAGCAGAGTTATCCCAGAGGGCCTGAGCTATCCAGAGCCACAGGGATTTCTGCTGCTTCTCTTCCCACGCGCTCTCCCTTTCCAGGCATTTGCTCCCCACAGAAAAGTGTCAATGGTATTTAGTCTCCAATCACATTTAGCTGTTGGATCTCAATAACTGAGGAATTCCTAATTAGACAGACAGTGAGGTCTAGCAAGTCCCAGGAGAGCCACAACTGCTCCTGTTCCACTGATCCCACAAACCTGATTGTGCTTTGCCTCATTTCCAGCCCTAGTTTTACAGTTTTCTTGGGGCCTCTCCTCCAGAGGGACTGATAATTTAAAACCATCTGCAACAGAGCAGCCTCCTCCTAGAGCTTGACCTTCTTCCATTTCACAGCTTGTTTTCCACCCGCCCACCCAAGGCCCTGTTAACCCCTGTGTGCCAGGGCTGAACCGCCACGTGCTGCTGGGAGCCTGCAGAATGTCACAGCGAGGCCGGGACGCTCAGTGGGCACTGCTTTCCCTGCAGAGGGGACACGTTTTTCCCTGAAAGAAAGTCCATTCACCTAAGGAAGGGCAGTGAAGAAATGTCAAGAGGCAACAGCTGAAGGACAGTTATTTCAGGTTGAATTTAAAAGTCTGTTTTAACTGGAAACAAGACTCTTCCAACGTTCTGTTTTCCCTGTAATTCCCTTCTTGGAATATTGGTGTGAAGTCTTCCTGCTCTGACCAGTGACAACTGGCACAGCTCTTCCTACAGACTTTGGCACCCCCATGTCTCAGAAAGGGCAAGAACTCAAGAAACCAAGACCTGGTAGGTCCAAAACCCTGTCTGGATTTTCAGTCCATAAATAAATGGACCAAGATCTAAAACCAGGCCAAGACACCCCATTTCCCCACAGTCCTGACTGCGCTAAGGGTGGAGGTGGTGGCAGGGAGGCTTCTTTGGGGCAGAAATATTCACATATGAAATGGGTGAAGATATGCAAAGCTCAGTGGTCGTGTTCCAAGTCCATCTTGACATAACAGCAATGAGAATCCCATAAACACTATACAAGAAAATGGGCATGGAATATGGAATAAAGGCCCAAATTCAGTGCAGATTACAGGCACCTGCAGCCCTCCAACCACCCAACACACTACACCAAATCAGGTGAGTCTGGCAGTGCTGGTGATGCTGGTCACGTGTGAGTGCGGGGCCACTGTCCGTTCAGATCAGGCCAGGGGACAGGTGGGTGACAGAAGAGCATTTTGGTCTTCCCAGGAGAATGCCCTGCACAAGGATGAGGAACAGTCTCACCAAGCGAGTGCTCCAGTGGGTCTTGCATACCTACAACATTTGAATTTAAGTAAATGTGATGTTCCAAGTACTGAGTACTTGCTGCTCTTTTCAGTGGGAGATGCCCATTCCCATTCCAGTCCCTCAACACCAGTTCATCCATGTTGTAGACTCCAGAAGAAATTGAAGGGACTTGTTTCAGGCTTGAACCTGTGGTTATTTTCCCTCCCTACCTGAGGTGCCAGTGTGTCCCTCTGTCACCTGCAAGCTGAGGGCTGCTGTCACTGTGCACACAGAGCCAGGGTCAGACCCACTGCAGTTCATTGGACTTTCACACAACATAAGGAGATCAGAACCAGGGGAATGAATGCAAGAGGCACCAGTGCTCTCCTTTCACAGTGCAGATCAGCTCCTTCATTCCCTCACTACAGAGAATTCCTTGTGTTCTCTTGTTCAGGACTGGTTCAGTGTTTGCATCCATGACTGACTGGAGGGGTTTGCTAGCACAGTCTAGGATTTAGTTGGAGCATGGCTGCCTGTAAACACAACATTCCCACTTTTCCCAGTAACAGCTGCTCCCATGACTACCTTCCTTGCATGTTCCAGTCCCAGGGCTGGGATTTACTTAGCATTTTCCATCCACAAAAACAAAATAGTGGGCAACAGATGTTTAATAAAGACTCACCAAAGATGTGATTAAACATCAACTTACTACCAGCCATATCCCTCCACCAAGACTTTCCACCCCCTTGAGACACTGAAGAGAACAAGGGTTTAAGCCCCTCTGGGCTTTAATGAATGCAGGGAATGAGGGGTGTCTGTACCATTTCTTTTTGACCCTACATGGCCATCGGGCTTTGCTAAATGTCCCTCTCCAGCTAAAATTAACTCTGTGTGTTGGGAGCATTTCACAGACATCACCCCTCAGGCATGCATAGGGTTAATAAAGCTCGCTGCATGCAGCAAATTAAACAATAATATGCAATCAGGGATTGAAGGCTTTATCTCAGTCCCCCTCTCTGCCTCAAACCAGAGGCACAGCAAACCCCCCAGTTCCGAGTTCTTTGTGTTGGTACAGGATTTATTGTGCCCCAGCCTGCCGGTGGCGACATGAAACAAGCCCCATCCTGTCCTGAGCAGCTGTTTCAGTGTTTCATTCCCCGATGTGCTGGGAAGTTTGACGCTGAAATAAATGGTAAGAAATTCTCTCTAGAACCCCAAGAGGCCACAGTATGTGCCACCTTCCCACTGTCTGTGTGGGATACCGGAATTAATCTCAACACTGTCCTGGTAGTGCCTGACCTGTGCTGGCACCAGTGAATGTCTGGCACCTACAGAGGTGCCAGGGGACTCTCATTTCTGGGAATGCTGCCTCATTCCTTCTGAAGTTTGTTCACTGTCACACTCTCTCTTTATCCAGCACTGAAATATCAGAATAAAATAAGCGTCATCTTGAGCCAGAAAATTATGCCAGCATCCAATAGAGAAATAATCAAAATAATAGAATTATAAAATCATAGAATGGTTTGGGTTGGAAGGGACCTTAAAGCACAGCTTGTTCCACCCCCAGCCAAGGGGGGGAACATCAGGTTGCTTAGAACCCCTTCCAGAAAATGGAAATATAGAGAAAAAACAGAAATACAGAAAAACATGGAAATAGAGAAAAACAGAGAAAGAGAGGGCATCTCTCTCCTTTCACCCCGACTTGTTCCATGAATCCTGTGGTTTCACAGAAGGGTCACTGAGCTCCCCTTTCTGCAGGAATGAAGCTCCCAGGGTCTGTCCCACCACGGGGTCTGTCCCTCCGGAGTCTGTCCTGCCGCGGGGTCTGTCCCTCCACAGGGTCTGTCCCTTCGTGGGTTCTGTCCCTGCGCAGGGTCTGTCCCTCCGCGGGGTGTTCCCTCACCTCTCCTGCCTTGTGAAGGTGATCACACGGAGCTCAAACACAGCAGAGCTCGCAGCAAATACGGCTCCAGGTCCGGAGCAGGTACCCAGCACTCACCTGGTGTCACGCTGGGTGTCCTCTCTAGCCGAGTGCTGTGGCAGCCGCAGCTGCTGCCAGGGCTGGGCTGGGGGTCAGTGCTGGTCCCTCCGGACTGGGCCGGGCTGGAACCTCCTCAGCCTCTCCCTCCGTGCCGCGTCCCTCCCGCCGCTGTCCCGGCGCGGTGTCGCCCGCGGGCGGGGCCGCTTGTCACAGGGCTGTTAGCCTGCGAGACATCCAGAGGATTGGGATTTTTATGGGCACCCGGGCACCTGCCTCCTATTCGTTATTATTTCAGTCCATTCCAGTAATGGTGCTGAGCAAATTTGAGATGAACGTAATTCTTCAGCATTTCACAAGTCAGTGGGATGGTGCTTTGTCTGCGGATTGTGTTTCCTCTTCACAGCAACTTGTTACAAACTTTGACACAACTGAAGGGCTCTCGATATTTTAAAGGAAACTGAAGTTCAGCTGGTTTGAATCCCATTCCAGGAATAAGTAGGGTCTCTAACAGAACAGATAAAGTGAACGTAATAAAAGTGAGTGCCAAGCACGGTTAAAGATGAGGCTTCTTCACATACACTCCTTTTTAAAAATAACTCCTTGAAAAGTCAAATTTGTAAGGGATGGACAGAGCCCTTCAGAGCAGCAGCTCACAGTGTTAATGTGAATTTATCTCACAGTGTTAATGTGAATTTGTAGCGTACACTGAGTAGTCTGAGCCTGCACTCCTGTTACACAGCCAAGAGCAGCTGCTGTTACCTACAATCCTTTATACACCTTTGGAATAAAACAGCTTTAACAGGGAATTAGGAACAAAAAGGTCAGAGTGGAAATGGAGATCAGACACCTCAGCAGACTTCTATTAGTAACGGCTTCCTCTGCTGTGAGAATTTATCCAGAGTCACCTGGCGTGACGGAGATAAGTCTTGAGAAAAACAAGACAGAGAGTAAAAGATCCCAGGCAGGGGATGAAAAGGTTACAGACAGTTTCCTCAGCTTGCAGAGGGCAGTGGGCACCCAAGGGTCACCCAAAGGGCTGCAGGTTGCATTTCACGTGCTTCCTTGACCACGCTGCCCATCCCAGGGACAGTCACACTTTGGGAAAATGCCAGTCACAGTCATTTCAGAGGCCAATACTTCCAGGTAGACATGAGCACATCAGTGCTTCTAAAAAGCAGATTAGGATAAAGTTCAGCTTTCTCTGTCTGGTCCTCTTCAAGGAAGCCAATGTGCCTGTGGGAGAGGCTGTACCTGGAGCTCTTCCAGCCTGGAAGATGGGCAAACCCCCTGGCCCAGGATGAGACCTGCCTGGAACCACACCGGCCTCAGCCCACAAGAGGCAGGAACCTAAGGCAAACATAATTTCCAAAGGTTTTGCTTCTATCCAGTGAAAGTAATCCCCCCACACCAGGCAATTGGCCTGTTGCACCCTGAATAAAACTATACCTCAGGTGCACCATGCCTTCAAAAGCATTCATTGCACAAAGGAACAGCAAAGGCAGCAAGATGAACCAGCAGGAGGACAGCAGGTTTGCCTGTACTTTAATGTACTTTCCAAATGGGAATATCATTCCCTAATTTTTACTTTAGATTAGCCAGATTTTTGAGTTCAGATTCTCAGTCCCTTGATACCACAGAAGCCAACTGAAATCTGCTCAGGGTTTCCTACCTTGCCCCTCCATAGCTAAACATCCCTCCTGTGGAGGAGAGAGCTGGGGCACAAATTGCTGAGCTTGTACTGTAACAGATTTAAGCCAGAAAGTGCAGGTGACACATGCCAAAGGATCACATTTACACACCTTTATGCACCTTTACAGTCAGCAAAACACAGAAGGTTTTTTCTCTTCTATCACACATCATTTAATGTGATAGAAGAGAAAAAACATCCATTTCAAAAAGCAGAGAAGTACTGACAACTCATTGATGCTGAAATCATTCTGATAGACTTGAAAATATGTCCCAGTTACCAGACCTTAGCACCCCAAAGGGCAGCCTTATGTAATGTGCTTCACTCAGCAATCACCTGACATGGGCCTTCCCAATAAACCAGTGCAAGGATTTGTAAGCCTGCGCATTCCCTTGCCCCTGACAGCCTCATAAAGATTATTTCCTGTCAGACATGTGAGAGACTCCACTGGAAACCCACCAAATACTGCGTCTGAGCTGACCTGAGCATGTCAGATTCCAATTCTAACTTCATCCCAAATCACCAGGTGGTTATTGGTTGTCTCAAAATGGCATTTGTCAGGAATGAAAATTCTTTGCCAAAATAAGCCATTCAGTGTTATTTACGACATAGACAGATTCTGTTACTCTCCCAAGGGGTATTATCCTCAAACGCTGTTGACTCAGCCAGCCCTGGCCCTCTTCTCTTTTATGTTTGAACACAGCCATCAAATTGTCTTTCGGAAGTTGTACTGAGGGCACAAAACCTCCTCACTTCTCCATCAAATGAGGACAAAACACAGAAATGACCCACTAGTGCACGACATCTTAGAACTCTGAGCCTTTGCTGTGACAGACTGACCACAAATCTCCTCTGTGCTCTTCTCAAGCTTCATGCTCAGTGTGGAGTCCCAAATAAGTGGCCATGGACACCACAGGCAGTTGTACACATTGTCACAATTGACATCCCAGCCAGCCCTCTGACCCCCAGCACACTGTATTGACAGGAGTGTCCTACACTCAGACGCCACAGCACTGTTTGAGATCCAAGCACAAGCTCCACACCAACCCAGGATGCAGCTGGTGGCAGAGCACCTCTCTGAGGAGACAAAGATCTATTTTTCATGACATTTGCCACCCCTCAAGCAGCCACCCAGTGTGACACATCACAGTCCCTTTGGACACCTGAACTTGTACAATTCACTGTCGCCTTCAAAGGCCATGCTCCTGCAGGGATCACTGCAAGTCTTGGCTGTGGAGAGGCTGATCCTATGGAGAACCAGCCCATCAGCTGAGTGATCTGTCCATAGCCAGGAGCTCAGCACACACCTAGACATGAAGTGAAAGATACTGAAATACAGAAACTCCACCAGAGAAAGTGCAGGGGATCCATCCCCTCCACTCCCAGGGAAGAAAGCTGAACTCCCCTCCCAGCTGTTCTACAGCCTTGGACGAAAGGGCTGGGAGCACCTGTGAGACAGAGAAGTTACAGCAGCATAAACAGCACTGGGAGCCTTCCACAGAGTTCAGCTGCAAACAGGGTCATTGTCACCAGAGCTTCTTTATCAACTATTGTCCCTTTCCCCCATCCCTCAGCCATCCACTCCCACCAGATCAACAATCACACTTTCTGAATAGCAGCAGGGGCACATGGGAATGCTCCAAGAATTCAGTCACTTAAAGATGAACCAATACCTAAGCAGCAGGGATAACCAAACTGGGATAGCCAAACTGGATTTCTGATTCCCCTCTTCCAGGCTCCTTCAGGTCGAATTAGTCCATGCCAGAGGAGATGTCCTAAGCTCACCTGAGCCAGTCCCAGAGCCAGAGAGGAACCTGCCCTTGTAAGCCCTGACTGCTCTTGGGGTAATCTGACCTCCCACCCCAGCACAAACCAGCCCAGGTGACATCCGCAGTGCCCAGCCTACAAGTGCTGCCTTGGGCCCTGGCCCAGGGCAGGTCTGGCATCACCCTGTCACTCTGGCTTGGCTGGAACTTGCAGGGTCCCTGATGGTCTTGTGAGGGCTTCGACCACGTCATGAAGGCAGCTGAGCGTTTTGTCCCCACACAACCCATGGCAGCCAGGTGTGACCTGTTCTGCCATGTGACAGAGACCCAATGTGAGCAGTTACTGCTCACTGCCAGGCACAGGGCCAGGCCAGGAACCTTGGCAGGGAAGAGCCTGTTGGAGCTGGGTGTTGGGGAGCTGTTCCCTGGTGGAAGGGGCAGGCCCAGCAGAGGCAGGACAGGGACCTTACAGACCAGGTAAACTCAACCCAGCGCCTAAAGTGGGTGAGCAGAGAGGGGATGGTGACAGGCTCCATCAACTGTCCCCATCAACAGTCCTGTGGTCATCAAAGGCCGGGAGAGAAGTCAGGTCCAAGGTCACCCTGGGAAGGCCAAACAACAATTCAGGAAAACCTGAAAACTGGTGCAACTGCAGCAAAGCACAGGAAGGGAGTTAAGGCTCAGGCCTGAGTTTAAGCAGAGCCCCTTGGCCATGGGCAGAGGTGTAGGAAGGATACCCAAGTGAGGTTGCTCAGGGCAATTAGGCCCTAATTAGTGTCCTCACAGCCCTATCCCTGGATTCCAGGAGAACATTTCTGTGACACGTCAGCTCACCCAAGTCTTGCACAACTGGGGCTCTCAGCACCACACTTCAAACTCAGCTCCCTCCGCTTCCACTCTGCCTTCCGTAAACCCTCCTGCCCCTGTGGTGGTTCTGCTCTCCTGCTGTTTTCCAGGCCTGGATGGTCTCTCTATCCCCTCTGCCAGTCTGTGCCCTCAGGAACACTGGTGTGCCCACGTGCCCTCCCTGTTCATGGCTGCAGGGAAGAGCAGGAGCAGAGCCCTGGGAAGAGCAGGGAGCAGGCAGGGAAGGCACCCAGCAGTGGACAGACAGTCAAGCAAAGACGGATTTACCTCCCTCTTCTCTCACTCCCCAGCATGCGACAGGAAAAACTGTACCATTTCATGAATGTGCCATTCCCTACTTTGGAACTGAAGAGGAAAGTCCATTTTTGTTGGGAGTTTCTGTTGTCCTGAGATATCCAAACTGAGATGTTGCTCCCTTCCATGCTCTCTCAGTCTCTAGAAAGAATCTATGAGATACCATTGTCTTAACTTTCAAAACCATTGCAAGACTTTTCCCAAGGAATTTAATTTGATTCCTGTGCATATGCAGTGAATTGATCAATGCTCTCCAGCACAGAAGTCCTCATCCAGGTTCATCCCTGCAGGTGCAGCTACTGCCCTGCTTTCACACTAATGCTGACTTTCTAAAGTGTCACAGGCAGCAAACCTTCTCTTTAGGATCAAAGTTGCAGCAAGGAAGATCTCAGAAGTCTCTGCCAAAGTAGTTCCTTGCTAGGGCTGTGCTGTGAAGCTGAACCAGCTGTGAACCCAACCACGGGAGTCTCTCTTTGCTAGTTATTTCTCTGCCCCAGGGATGAGCCAAGCCCAGAACTAGAGATGCCCAGGAAGATCATGGTCAGATGGCCACATGGCCTGGCCCAGGCAGTGGGAGAAGATGAAGCCACTTCAAAGATCCTGAAGATGCAAAACTTCATTTTTCAAGTCACCTCAGTTTGAAGCATCCAGACCTAAGAGGTACCGAGTACCTGGAGCCTTCCCTGACATCACTGGGATCATCTGGATGCACATCTCTTGGTGCCTGCATGCTGGGAAAACCACTGGGATACATCTTGGTGCTAAGGGGTACCTGTACTTGATCCTGAGTGAATGAAAACATTCTGTGTTAAAATAAACCGCCTTCCCCTCCTTTAACATCTCACACTGACCTTTGTCACCTTGTTGCAACGTTATTCCCCTCAACACAGCTGAGTGTACACCTGCCTGGGAAAAGCAGAGCGTCTGAATAGGAACAGGCTCATGATCCCGTGTCTGCAGCCCAGTTTACAAACTGTCTCTGGCAGTTTCCAGGAGTTGGTTTTCCTGGATTGCTTTGGTGACCCACAGTCACACACACTCAGTGTTTTCCACCCCCAGGCATGCCTTGCTGTTCCTGGCCAGGAAGGCAGGCAGGCTCCGGGCTGGGGAGGAACACAGTGAGCAGGTCACTTTTCAGGGAGATGGATGCATGGGGGATGGATGGGTGGAGGGATGGATCATTGAAAGGAACAGGATAATGTCAGGGGTGCTGATCCATCCTGGTCAGACTGGGAGAAGGGAGGAAAGGAGGGGTGGTTGTCAGAGAGGGATCCTGTGTCAGAACTGTGATGGATGAGGGAGATCCATGTTCTGCGAAGGGTGGCTGGGGCAGACAATGCCAGTGCCAGGAGCTGAGCAGGAGGAAACCAGACCCACGCAAAGGCCCTGATTAACCCTGCATTGAGACGGGCCTGGCCTGCTGCTCTGGGGCAAACTGAAGGGCAAGCAAATTGCTCATAGTTTGGGCATTTCCCAATCCAGCATGTCCTTGTCAATCTCTTGGACTGACAGACTGAGTGTCCCAGGTGGTTCAGAGCTGTGTGTGACCATGACAGTGAATGGGTCATGCTCTCATTCATGTGTTTTTCAGCTTCATTCAGCTTATTTTTCAGGCACCTCTCATTTTACACTCACCACTCACTCCTCTCTTTGCACCCAGTGAGTTCCAGTTTGAAGGGCTGACCAGAGTAAAGTTTCTTTCCCCACAGTGGCCACAGAGGGGCTGAGCTGCCTGGGCAGCCTTCAGTGGAGAGGAGAAGGGGAGAAGCCTCACATGTTTATCACTCAAACCAGCTGACCTGTACTCCTCAGTTCCACTACCAGTCTGGACTCCCTCTGACTCTTCAGGCCAGCTGGGTCATGCTGACAGTTTCCCAATCCTTGCTGGGAGCAGGAATGCACTGGTGAGATGCTCTCCTGGCCATCCTTCCCACCCTTTCATGGCAATATTGAGGGACTCGGATCCCACTCCAAACTGGCAGCAGAACAGAGAGGGAGCTGCTGATGCAGGAGGGTCAATCCAGCACAGAGAACAAGATTCTCAGCAACCCAGAGGAAAACTCTAAAGAGCTCTAAAAAGCAGGGAGCAATCCAATAAACCATTAACTGCTGCTGATCACCTTCTGCAAGTATATGAAGACAAAATTTCTGGGCTTTGTGCATGTTTGTCTTTCAAAGCACAATTTTAGTTCTCTGTCCCATACATCCACTAAAAATCCAGCTTTCTTTTCCTGGTGTAATATTTTCCCATCTATCCATCATCTTCTAAGTGGCTGTCTAATACTCCAGGTGCCTTTCTTGTCCCTGTTCTCCCTCTTTATTTATCCTGCTGGACAATTTGTGTCTCCTTTGTAGCTTATGATCATACACCTCATTGATAAGGGCATTGAGATCTGCAGTTTGTCTTCTCTGGAAGGGTTCTGGCCTCCTTCCTGACTCTCTAGGTATGCCTGCAAAAATAGCATGAGTGCATCGCTCACTGCTGACCACAGCCTTGAGAAATAAACTTCCTTAAACAACAAGCCACAGCCGTCTGCGGCAGAAGCCAAGACTCACTGGCCTTGCCACATGCCACAAAGGTCACCAGCCCCAAACTGCCGCAGCAGACAGGACAGAATGCCAGAAGCAAAGGACATATAAATCTAATGACTGTCAGCTTAACTATGTCAGCTGATTGCTGAGCTCAACCAGAGGGGAAAAGGAGAAGATTGGCCCCAGTTTAACTTTTTAAGTCTCAAGGAACTGGGGCCCCTTTCAATACGTTTCACCAAGGAAAGGTTCTTTAACCCTCAGCTCTGTGGTGTATCAGGCAAACCATCCATGGGCCCCAGAGCTGATCAGAAGGTGGCAGGAAAGCTGGGAGTCTCCACAGAGCAGCTGAGGCCTGTAGGATTTATTTGTCTGCTGTAATTCTTGAAAAGGTTTTATTGTTTGCCACTTTATACCGCCCTAAGCATTTTTTCCGGAGATGCAAGGGCAGAGCGCTCCTACAAGGCTCAGGGTCAGGCAAAGTCACACAGTCACAGAATCATGCAGTCACTTAGGTTGGAAAAGCCCTCAGAGATCATTGAGCCCAACATTCCCCCAGCACTGCCATGTTCACCACTAGACCCTGCCCTCAAGTGTCCACACATTTTTTGAACACTTCCAGGGATGGTGACTCCACCACTGCCCTGGGCAGCCTGTTCAGGCCTGGTGAACCTGAAAGACACCTGGCCTGGCAGGTGACAGAGAGATGCAGCTAGGTCACTGATGGTCACTGAACCACGGAGGTGGCAGTGAAGGGGGGCTCTGGAGGTCCCCAGTCCATCCTCCCACTCAGAGCAGGACTATCTGAAACACCAGATTAGAGCAGCCAAGGCTTTTCCACTGAGTCTCAGCAAACACCCTGAACTCTCACAAGGATGGAGATTCCCCCTCTCTCATTACCTGTCCCAGGCCTGCACCAGCTTCCTGGAGAGGCCTTTTCCTAGTGCCCAATCTGAACCTCCTGAGATGGAACTTGTGGCCATTGCTTGCTGTAACTTGGAAGCACAAAGAAGAGTTTGTCCCTCTGTCCCCTCTGTGACCACTCTTGCTCTGCTGGCCACACGTCTCTGGATTTAGCCCAGGGTGCAGAGCTTTATGATGGGCACACCGAGCTGGTTCATCTTCAAGCTGGCACCCACCCAAGAACATCTCCTTTCCAGGTGGAATGGTTGTGCTAACGTTGAGCAGTGAACATGGGATGATAGTGAAGTTTCTGTGTACAAGTACCAGGGCAAAACTTCAGAAACTTGCTTTGTTAAATGCGTGGAAGTGGATAAAGGACTAAAAGGAGGCAACAAAAATTAATACAAGAGAGCTCAAGGTGAAGGTGGAGTGACAGTGCCTGTCAGCAAAGGCATGGCATGAAAAAGGGCAAGCACTGCAGAAAGGAGAACTCCTGAGCTGAAAACCATCCTGACAAATCATCTCCCATAAGGCGGTTTGGAGGTGGAAGCTTGCAAACCTCAGCATGCCAGAGTCAGGGATTTAGGACTCCTGGCAACATTTCTCTTCTAATGATTTTGCTTACCAGAAAGTCTGTCATTAAGGCCCTGTGAGGAATTGCTGTCATGCTGCAGTCTGATATCAGCTATTATTAATAACTGGGGAATCCTGGCTTATGAAAGGAGTACATTTGGTGTGCTCAGAGAAGATCCACATTGCTTCATCTGCATTCAGTGAGGAGGAAACAGTGAGTTATCAGGTTCCTTGGACCTTGTACAGGTGCTCTGAAGATGCCATTCCTGCCAGGGAATTGGGTCTATTGCTACACTCAGGGGCCTGACTCTGATCTTCAGGTTTTTTGCCACAGTACGAAGTCAATTTTAAGTGTAAGACCACAGTTCAGCTGTTTCATCCTTGCACTGGGGCAGATTTTCATCCACCTGGTCCTTGAAATCTCCTGGGTTCCTTCATTTCTATGTTCCATAGCTTTCTAAGGCTTCAGTCTGAGACTGACTTAAGTGGAGACACCCACAAATGAGAGACCCAAGCGCAGGGACCTCCAAATATAGATGGAAAAAAAATAGGTCATTTTTATTCCTACTATGACCTTGATTCCCCAAGGTACTCCCTTCTCATCTTCCTCATACCTACAGATTCTGTCAGGTTTCTTGTCCTGACAAGTCAGAAGAGGGATGTTTTGCCAGCTTTTATGCCTTTTACAACCTGGTCTGTTTGCAAAGCCTGGTTAGGTGATTAAGTAAGAACTGACAAATATCAACCTAGGTAGGACAGCACAAATTCCTTAAGACAAGCAATGAAAAAATCTAGACCAAAAAAGAAGATGAAATGGGTTGACTCTGCTGTGCTGCGAGGGTGAGAATATGTGAAGCCTCCATTTTAAATCATAATGATGATGGCAAAAATGGTGATGCCAAAGCTGACTGGAGAACAGAGGACACAGGAATGGAAATCACCATGAGAGTGTGGACAGAAAACTCCATGTGCAATTCCAGCACAAGCTGGTAAGTATTGTTGTTAGGGAAATATCAGTGCCAGCTTTTGATCCCAATTTTCGAGGCCTCCACCGCAATCCAGGGAACATGGCTGTTTGTCCATGATGAAAACCAAGTTTCTCAAGCAGAAGGATGTCTGGAGGTGGCACCATGAGCTGCTCAGGTAGTGGAGGGCAAGTTATATTAAAATAGAGTGAATAAGGTATCTTTGTTCAGTCCAGCAAAAGAGAGATGGGTGATAAAAAATATTAAATGTCTTACAAAGGTAAATACCAAAAGGGGACACAAGGTGAGAGAAGGACAAAGAAAATAACTGTCCATAAAGAGGAATATCAGGAGACTTTTAACCACCAGATGCGGTTAGCGCAGCCTCCTGGCTGGAATAACAAGGTGGAGTGTCTGACAGAGTTACCATACATTTATTTTATAATGGGAACTTGGTGTCACAGCTTTCTGCCACTCAAATTCAGAGGCCTTTTCTAAGGTCAGGAGAACTGGGAGGACAAATGGCCAGGAGACACTGAGCTCAGAAACTCCTGGCTGCAGTAAATGCCAGCTGGGAGTGACTTGCTATACAGCTATTTTGGCAATTTGTTGTCCTGACCCTTGGACATTCTCTTTCAATTACCAGCCTACAGGGAACTGTGTGCACAGCATGATGGCCTCCATGTCCCAGCCCAGTAGCAGGGCCATGGGGAGAGTTCTGGGTACCCCAGTGCACTCATTTGGGTGAACAAGGCAGTGTCACAGCAGCTTTACAGGCTGCCAACACCCTGCCAGAGAAGCCCTTGGAACAGGAGGTCCCAATTCTTACCCACTGCAAGACCTCCACATCCTTTAGACAGAAATCCCAGATGGGTGTTTCATCCAAACAGAAATACACCTTTTGTTCTCTGCTGTGATGGCTTTTCCATCGTTTGTGTGCAGGTGCCTCTGACAGCATTTCATGGGACCTGCTGGGGGCTCTGGGGCCTCAGAATTACCACAGTTTCCTGGGGTTCATGACTCTGCTGACTTGTGATGGAGAATCTGGGAAGCTGTGACCAGGTAGTGTCCCCTCCTTCCTCCTGTACAAGCAGCTGACAGCAGAGCCGACAGCAGAGCTCCTGCCCCAGAACCCTGCACCAAGGGGCTGTGTCCCTGCTGCAGACCATAAATTACCCACAGCCAGCTTTAACACCTCCACAGAGTTATGCCCCAAAGCTTTTGGTCCCAGTAGCTCTGGAAGGTGTCAGTGCCTCCGCCTGTCCAAGCAGGTGCTGATAATAAGGAAATGCCCTCCTGTGGTGAGAAGAATTTTAGAAGCTGTGAGGAGAGGTCGCAGGCACAGGGAGGACAGATCAGGCGGCTGCACCCACTGACTGCCCTGGACACTTGGCCTCAAGGACAGAGCTCTCCCTGCAAACAGATCCCTGGCAGACCTTGTGCCAAACATAACTGCCACAACAGCCTTTGGGCCACGCCTTATGGCTAGGAACATTCTGCTGCAGCAGAAATCCCCAGGTTTCCTGAGGAGGTGGGAAACACAGAGCTCTTGCATGGTTTAACTTGAGAAATGAGCATTCCTGAGGCAACGGCTAGAAAAATCTTTCTCCAGATTTCAGAACAAAACACACGAGCCACAACCATTCTACAGTCCACAGTCCCTTTTGGAGCTACAGAGAGCGTGCAGAAGCTCTCAGTCATTTCACCACGTTTGGTGAGATGCACTGAGTAATTTGGTTGTGAATCAAAGAAATCTCAGTGCCACCATTCAGAAAGGAAATTCAGCATGGAAACAGCAGAAAGCAAAGCCAAATAAAGGTCTCTTCATACTCATAAATTATGTTTTCTCCCACTCCATCATTCTCCAGAGGTGAGGAATTGCCTTGCTTTGATTACTCTGGATGAAGTGGGTGAAGGGGACCCAGGGTGAGGTGCTAAGACCAGGGCCGTGCTAACGCAGCTCTGGCACAGCCCCATCACCACCTGCAGCACTTGGCTGTTTGTGCTGACTCCCAGTGAGTAATTGTGGTAACCTCCGAGTCCCCAGCACACACATTCCAAATGAAATGATCCAGCAGAGCCTCTACTCCTGCCAGTGTCAGAATCCACTTCTCTTTCATGCCGCATTCGCCTCACAGTGCTGCAGGAAGGGAGCTGGCCAAGGCCTGCTTAAATTGAGTATTAGGAAAAATTTCTGCACTGAGAGGGTGATCAAGCCCTGGCACAGCTGCCCAGGGCAGTGGTGGCATCACCATCCCTGGAAGTATCCAGAAAACAAATGGATGTGGAGCTTAGGGACATGGGTTAGTGGTGGCTTTTGCAGTGCTGGGTTAATGGTTGGACTGGATGACCTCGGCAGTCTTTTCAGCATAAATGATTCTGTGATCCTGCGGCTCATGGTCAGGGCTGCTGCGGGGCACAGGACCTCCAGCCTGAGCACTGCTAGGCCTGAGAAGATGCCACTCCTGCTCCTGGCTTTTTGTTTGCACTGACAGGGCCATACTGTGCTCTCCAGATCTCCTATTTCCAATGGCGTAGGACAGTTAACTCCATGTTAAAGCTAAGGATTGACCCTGTAGAGGAAGCCCAGGAGCTGGGAAGTGTGATCCCATCCCAGTCTCCCAGAACAGGCCATTGAAACAGGTCTCTGTTCCTCTGCCCTACAGTCTTGTCAGGAGGGCTTCCCCTGAACCATCAATTAGTTCCACAGAGCCACAGTCTCCCAGCACAGTCCGGGCAAACTGCCCTTCCTCCCACTTCTCCCTCATTAGGCTGCTCCTCCCTTGCTTGGTCTTTAATTAGCTTGTCATCAGCATCTTGGCCTGGACTGAATACCCTGCATTGTCCCAAATGAAACCGTGTCAGACAGATGGGACACCAAAGCAGCAAGAGAGGAGGGCAAGAAGACTTGCAAAGCCATCGATATGTGTCTGACTGCAGGGACAGGCTTGCCAGGGGCAGCAGTATGATTTCATCTGGCTTGGGCAAACTGGGGGTGTTCAAATTGTAGACTGGCCGAGACCCAGCAACCTCATTTCAGCAAACCCAACATAAGTCCAACACAGGGAGAGACAAACCCCAGCAAAACCAGTGGCCTTGAGGAGTGAAGCTGTTTATTGTGGCACTGAAGTTGTCAGGAAAATTAATCCACAAACGCCAGAGGTTTATGTCCAAAAAGGAGAGAGAGGAGTCCTGTAACTTTATTTGAATAAAGGGAGAGTCCATGGGGCATTTGCCCTGGGGTCTCTCAAATTTTTAGAGGATGCAGTGTCCTTTTTATCCTAATTTCCCGGCTGCATTTCCCTCTCTCTTTCCCCATTGGCTGAGGTACTTGAGAGGTACAGACTTCCTGAATCGCCTAATACAGACCCCCTTCTCTTTTTCTTTTTCTATGGGATTTATGGTTCCTCCCACTCATTGCTTCTTTCATCTCTCAGTATCTAGCTTTAACCACAGTTTGTAAAGACAGATCCCTCTCCTTCCTTTCAAAGTGAAGGGCCCAGCCATGCTCAACCTACCCACCTGGCTTGGAGCAGCTCCACAAGGAAGTGTTGGCACACCCTTGACTCCCTTTTTCTGCTACTTCAGAAGCGAACCGGTGGCCTCAGCTCCCCTTTTCCCTGCATCCTGCAGGAGGTTTATTCCCTGTGTGCTACACACGGAGCTCACAGACACTCCCTCACGCCGCTGCAGAGCCTGGGGACAGCACACGGGAGAGGACAGGGCAGCAGCAACGCTGGACGGGCCCAGCAAACTGGCACCTGTTGTCAGGGAGAAGCCAAGGCTTGTGTCAGCCTGCTGAAAATGTTTCCCCTTCGACCTTGGCGACCTTTCCCATCACACTTTATGAGGCAGACGGCTCCCATTAAGTGCCACTTGATCCTCTGCTAATGCAGCAGTTATGAAAGGCCCATAGCACTTGTCACTAGGATAAACACCTTCCGAGTGGGAGAAGCTGCGGGCAAGGGGCACACACACCCTCTCCTTTGCTCCCTCACCTCCCTTCCCTGTCTGTCCATCACCACTGTCACAGCCTCTGGTTTGGAGCAGGAAAGCTGAGCCTGGCTGCAGGACTGCCTTGCCTCGGCTGCCAGGGCCTGAACGAGCACACAGAGAGGGGCTAGTCAAACACTGCCCTGCAAGAGGGATTCAGGACACAACACTGGGTGTGTACTGTCCCTTCAACCCTGCAGATCACACAAGCTCAACCAGCTGCGATGGGGACAAGTCCTGCTGCAGCCACCCCTGTCCAGTCAGGGCTCAGAGCCCTCTGGAGCTTTAGCGTGCTCAGGAAAAAGGGCTCAAGGTGTGCCAGGGAAGGTTGGACATTAGGAGGAATTTCTTCACAGAAGGGGTGATTAAACATTGCAAAGGACTGTTGAGGGAGCTTTGGAGTCCCCAGCCCCGGAGGTACCCATGGAACAACTGGATGTGGCACTCAGTGCTCTGGACTGGGTGACAAGGTGGGGGTCAGGCATAGCTTGGACTCGATGATCTCAAAGGTCTTTTCCAACCTAAATGACTCTGTGATTCAGTCTCAGGGAAAGCACAAACCCACCTTCCCTGCTGGAATGCTCCTTGGCACTGCCCTCAGCCTTCACAGGTGTGGCTTGGCCGTTCAGGTGGCACACAGAGGGTGACCTGAGCAGGATATCCAAGAGGCTGGCACTAATGGGGGGTAGGTGGGCACTACTGCCCTGCAGGACTTGCCCAGAGGAAAAGAAGAGCTTGAGGGCCAAGGCAGCCTGCTCAGAGTACAAACAAGCTGCCATTAATGTCCTGCCAGCTGGCCCCTTCCAGCTCCTCGTCACGCTCACAGGAGTGACCAGCACCCAGGGATTTTGTCAGCCCTTTGAGAAGGGTGACTAAATTGATTCTTCTACCCCAGAACAGGACTGGACACACACAGAATGTGGCTCATCAGCCCTGTGGAGAGACCCCCAAAAAAGGGACTGACTTCGGAAGAAATAGCACACATGGGCAAATTTTAGTGAATTGAAAGATTTTCAGCATCTGCAGTGAAATATTTGTCAAAGGAGAAGAAAAAGCAATCAAATGAAGTTCCTTTCTTTTCCAGAAGCTCTGGTGCTCCAGCCCTGGCTCTCTGAACTGTGTCAGAGGCCTCCTGGGTCTCAGGGAGCAGGAGAACCTTCAGCCAGCAGAAGTGTCTGAGCTGTTTTCAGCAGCCGTGATGGATGGTGATGGTGGCAGCACTGTTTGGGCTGTGGGTTACCTGGGTGGGGAGTGCTCAAGGTGTGCACATCTGCCTTGTCCCTGTCTGTCTGACCTGCATGGGCTGAGATTGCTTTGGGGCAAACAGGAGGTGAGTCTGCAGAGACACTTTACTATTATCTGCCCTGGGTTTGAAATAAATCCCTTCTGGACCAGACATCTACAGAGGGGCTTCTACTGGTCACTAATTCCTGTGCAAAGCCTTGAATCATGACTGTGTCACAAAACAGACACACAGAACGGAAGGAACTTTTGAAGTCTCTAATCTAAGCCCCAACTCTGCAAGAGCTCTACCTGCTCATGTATGTTTGGCCCTTGTGGGAGCAAACATTAAAAATGCCAGTGGTTTGTAGGATCATAGCTCTCTGCACCAGTAAGAGCTGGATATTGTGAACACAATGGTGATCCCTACTCCTGGGACACCCTGCAGAGCAAGGACCACTCCTAGGGACTAGCTGGTCATCCCTGTATTACCCATCGTGAGCATTCCCCAACAAGGAAAGCCTGGGAAGGGGCTGTGAAATCTGCCTATTGCAGCAAGATCAGTTTTCAGGAGAGTTTCCCCTATTATCTAGCAGGAATGGGAGCAGTAAAAGAGATTTTCTTCACTGTCTTTAAATCTTTCCATGGGAGGCATTTCTGCCCATCTGACCTGTGGCTGAGTGGCTTCTCCCCCATCTTGCCCTGTGTGCATGGAAAAGACAAGCTCTGGGAGATCAGACTGATGAAGTAAAAAGGGAGTGAAGTTGTCTTAGCCCTCAGGAGAAATGTTCTGATGTGTGACTGCCCTCCATGTGGTGATAATGGGGTATAATTTATATGGGTAGAAATCCCTCTTCCCACTCTAACGACGTTTTGTTTGCTTTGTCCTGAATAATGAGCCCACTTGTGCCCTGGAAATGATGGTTCAGAGCACACATGCAGAGTTCCTAACCCTGGGCAATGACAAGAAGTTTCATCAGCTCAAATAAATATCCCTGCCCTCGTGGGTAGGCCCTCGTGCTTCAAATGTCTCACTTCTCTACCTGCCAACATTGGAACTCCATAAATAGGGCCAACTGGGAGGGGAGCTGGGATGTGCACTGCCACCCACGAGATACTTGTGAGGCCAGGACAGATGCTTGGAGGGAGCTCAGGGTACATAAAGAGCACAGCACCAGGCTGGAGAGGCCTGGCCCCCAAGGCCGGGGCAGCCGGGTGGATCACTGAGCAATCCAGAGCTCCCTCTGGAGCAGGCTGGCTCTGGGCATTTCTCTGCTCTCACGGCACCTCTGCACTGCTCCAACACCTGCAGCAAGACTCCAGTGGAGACTCCACATCCCTGCAACGGACTGTGGTTCAGGACATGCTCAGAACATCCAGTGCAGTGCTTGCTGACATTGGTGCCAGTGCATTCTGAAGCAGGACACGACCACCTCCTGCCAGCATCTTCCCATAAACTACCAGTATCTTCCAGTGCTGCACCAGACACCTGCTGGCACACCCCCTTTCCCAGCACAAAGTCTGCTCTCAGAGGTTTGTGACTCCCAGCACTGTAGGTCCCCCATGTTTCCACAGAAAGGGCAAGCACAGCCCTCCACAGATGTTCTTCACTCCTGCAGCCATGGGCTGAATCTTGCTCCGCATTACACACCCCTCCCAGCCCTCTGTCACTGAGCCCAGAACAGCAATGGAGGGAAACAGGACTTTTGGCTCACTCCCACTGCTCCTGAGCCCACCTGTTCCACAGGGCCAGAAGTCCAGAACCATCCAGCACAGCGTCAGTGATG
Source organism: Cnemophilus loriae (assembly GCA_013397755.1). NCBI lineage: Eukaryota > Metazoa > Chordata > Aves > Passeriformes > Corvidae > Cnemophilus > Cnemophilus loriae. The sequence continues at coordinate 5,550 of VZTF01002839.1, read as the reverse complement.
TGGAAGCACTCACTGGTGATGTGTCACATTCGTACAGTTCGTTCCTGACGAAAAACACCACTTGGAACCTACTCTTGAAATAATCCTGCCCAAAGAGAAAGCCAGCACAGCAGAAACGTAGAGCAGGTTCTGTGTCCAGGGCCTCCTTTGCCTTCCCTTCCAAGGAGAAGTCTCTTTGACAAGTAGGGAATAACCTCTATCCAGTCAGGGCCTGCATGCTGGAGAAGCTGTTAATTGCCTCTTGTAGTCTTTTGTCAGCAACATCATCCCCTCCTGCCCTGCCTAGACTGGCCAGGGATTGTCCTGGTCGGTGGCTGCAGTGCAACACAGATAAGGGGAAGGTGAAATATGATATGAGAAATAAAACTTACGGCAGTAAGCAATGCTAATCAAAAATTCATGAGGGAAGCAGCATTCCAAGGAGGGGGGAATGCTGGGAGAGGAAAAGCATGGACCTCTCTTGACGAAGGTCCAGGTCATTTTAAAAGGGCCCAAGAAATTATATTTTAATGTCTATTTTTAATACAACCTACACGTGTGCTGAGACCACTGCTTGCCACACCGCTATCTTGTTACTTCCCAAATTAGCAGCAAAAAGATTAATTTAGACAGGAGGGAATATTTTTTAACAAAAGTGTCACTGCCCTCTGGGGAGGACGTCTGACCTGAAAAGATCATGTCCAGGGAAACCCCACACCACAGACAATCCCTCAGGGCTAGGAGTCCCACAGCTGGAAACACAACAGTTTGGGGTAGTTCAGCACAGCTGGGCGACTGATGATGATGTCAGATGAATGTAATAAATCACTTTAACTGAACATAAATACATGTTTGTCACTACAGCTGACAACAAAAGCTGTGGAGACAAAAATGACCAGTGTATTACTGGGAGCCTTCGGCAGCTTCCCACCCGCATGTCTGTGTTTGCTTTTCTGGTTTACATTTTAGTAACTCCAAGCAATACAGAAATGAAAGGCTGCAAAAGCCCCTGACAAACCCCCAGCCCTTTCTGGGCTGAGCCCTACAGGAGACAGCCAGTTACTGTAGCTGGAGCTTCCCTGGCCCTCCTCCTCCCCGAGGTCAGCCCTGCAGGGAGAGGCAAAACTCCCACCCACACTTCTGCATCCACACGGATGGCCCGTCTGGGGCCCCCAGATTAAAGGCTGTTGGCAGAGCTGAGAAAGCACAACATTTAGTTGTACTGAGGGAACCTGCCCAGCTATTAACATTTTGTGTTCTCTTCTGTGCCAGAGGAAATGAGCACATACTTTACTTGCACTGAAATCACCTCCTCCAAACACAACTGAGTCACTTCTCCAAGTCTCTACTAAGGTTTCTGGAGAGCATCCTGCTCCAAGGGGGGCAAATACAGGCGGGATCCTATAACCACAGTGCCCTCCCAGAACCCCAAACAGAGAAACTCATCCTGCCCAGGGGTCTCCCCAGGAATTCTTTCATCCTTTCTAAAACAGAGCAGCTGTTTAGCAGCAACTCAGCATGGCAGGTCAGAAGATGATGATTTCTGTATCCACTTGGGAATTTTTAGAGAAACAAAACCCCAGCTGTGCAAATCGGAAGAAGGCTGAGACATGTGGTCCAATACTGCACTGAGCAACCCTTCCAAACCATAGGGTCTTGGCTATAAACTGCCCCCAAGGCAGTGACCTCTATTAGCAAAGACTTCCTTGGTCTCGTGTGGAGAATTTTCCCCCACTGTTCCTGCTGTTGGGACATGTGAGTGAGTCCCTTGTTTTACTTTGTTTGTGTGCATGGCTTTTGCTTTACTTACTAAAGTGATTTATCTCAACCCACTAGATGTCTCGCTTTCACTCCTGACTCTCTGCCCATCTCACTGTGGAGGAGTGAGCAAGTGTGGGGCTGACTTGTCAGCTGGGTTAAACCAGGACACCCACTGGGAGGCAGGAGGGGTCCCTGACCATCAGCCCAGCCCAACAGCTCCAAGCTGGCCAGGTTTAAGGAACAGTCACAGCATGAAGCGTGCTGGGGTGACTGCAGCCCTCCTGCACAACCTTAGAAGACAAAACTGAGCCCCAGAAGGCCTGATGCCAAAAATACACTTAGGCAAAATTGTTCATGCAGTTCCATCAAAAGTCTTGGAGAAACTTATTTTTGGCTGAATCAGGTGTTACAGAAAAGAGTGCCAACAGCAGTGATTCTCTGCCAAGTCAGGAGGAGCCAGACTTCCCGGAACACCCACGCGGAACAGGAATGGGTGCGGAGCGGAGGAGTCCCCAGAGGCTGCAGCCACTCGGCCTCACAAACAGGATCCATCACAGCCGTCCTGGCTCTATTCCTTCCTGCACATCATCCATCACAGCCATCCTGATTCTATTCCTTCCCCTCTTCCCTCACATCACACGCATGGCAGTGGGAGGACAGCAGGAAGGGTGGCACCGGAGCTTCACAGACACCTCTACATCCAAGGAGCTGGAAATGCCCTCGCTGTGGGCAGTGCTCTACACCACTGGCTTGAAAGATGAAAATGTCTGGGTCTGGCTTTGCCAAGTCTCCACTTGCCTCAGTTCCATCAAAGGACAATTCCCTACCCCTTCCCATGGCAGCTCCCTCCCAGGAGGCTCAAGCTCTGGTTCACAGCAAGGCTGCACCACCACACAGGGTCCCAGGCTCCAGGACAGAGCATCGGCTCTTGAAAAATACCTCTGGCCACAGAGAATTCCCTTCCCCCTCTGTTTCCTTGGGAAAGCATGGTGAAATCAGGCAGAGGGAAGCAGTGTGGGCCAGAGCACTGCTCTGGGGTGCAGCCACTCTCTCCTTTAGTCTCAGCACTGCAGGAGGCTTGGCTGAGTCCGGAGGAGGCCCTGCTCCTCAGCCATCCTGTTTCACAGAATCACAGAACCACAGAATCACTGAGGCTAGAAAAGACCCCTGAGATCATTGAGTCTAACCTGTGACCAACGCCTACCTTGTCAACCAGACCATGGCACTGAGTGTCACTCCAGGCTTTCCTGAAACACCTCCAGGCATGGTGACTCCACTACCTCCCTGGGCACCCCATTCCAATATCTAATCACCCTTTCCATGAAGAAACTCTTCCTAATGTCCAACTTGAGCCTTCCCTAGCACATGGTTTGTGACTGGCAGTGGTCTCCTGTCTAGGGGCAGAAATTATTAAACACAGCACAGGTGGAGAAACAGGAGTCCCCTCTTTGGGGATCAGCCATGTGTTGGTTGGTTCCCCCTCACCACCCCAGAGCCATCCCATCACCAACACTGTGAGTGTCCTCCCCATCACACCTTCATGGCTGCACAGCTGTGACCCACGAGAACCAGCTCCAAATTCCATTGTCCAGAGTTATCCTTCACGGCTGGACAGTAATGGCCGTTCTCTGCCCGACCATGCCATGGGAGGTCATGCTGGACAGAGGGCCCTGCACAACCCCAGCCTGCGGGTGCGTGGCCCAAAGGCACACACTGACACTGTATCTCCCGTGTTATCAGAGCCCAGCCTGCTGGGCAGCCACATCTTCTGTCAGCTCCCACGCACACAGCAGGTGCTCCTGCCTGAGACTGACACCGTTTGTTCATTAATGTGTGCTCACAAATCTCCATGAGGCCTTTCAAGACCATCAAGTCTTTCAGGGTGAGAGAAGCCCTCAAGAACTGACCCTCACAAGCAGCTCTCGTGACCTTCACGAGCTCTTCAGCCACCCTCACAGAACCCCTCCCAGTGCTGTGGTACCACTTGACTGAGCAAACTGAGGCACAGCACCACAAACCACTCCTTGGAGTTGGAAAGGAGCCGACAGCATCGGCTGTCGACAGCCAACAGAAGAATTGCCATTATTCGGTCTAACCACTCATCCTGCATGAGGAAGAGAGCCCCGGAGGTTGGCCCAGTGCCCAGGCACCCTGGAGTCTTCTCTTGTCAGCTTACAATTCCCAAAGCATTTCATTTCATAGGCAATAGAAAGACCAGATCATCTTGTTGCAGGTGAAGAATGAAATGTCTTCCCTCTGAATTATAGGATGCTTTTTATAATGGCAGGATGCATTTCTAGAATATTTACAAGTCAATGTATCTGCTCACAATTTAAAATAAACTGCCCTTTAAATATGTGCCAGCTGCTGTGACCCTGGCGCTGGGCCAGAAGGAGGTTTGCAGTGTTGTCACCAACACCCGTGTCCAGAGAGAACAAGGACAAGCTGTTCCTGTGTGTCCTCAGCCACTGCTCTTGTTAACAAAAATGCCACCTGTCCTTCAGATTGACACCACGAAAGCCTAATTACATGGGTAAGGGGACAGGGACAGGAACAGGGCAGGGTATTAACACCTGATGCATTTCCCCTCTTTTACACATTTGTGTTTCTTTGTTTCCCATCTCCCATTCCCTTTCCCTCCGTGCCAGGTGAATTGTGCTTGGCCTCTATTCTCAGGGCACTGCCCATGGAAGGCTCCTCTGAGGCACCTCTCACCTTTGTGCTGCCAGCAAAGTGAGAGGCAGAAATCAGTAATGAGCACCCACACGGTGTCACTGCTAATCCCGAGGTCTCCAGAGCTTCTTACGACACCCTGTGCGAGGCACAGATCCCTGCAGGGTGGTGTCAGTGGCTAAAATCAACCCAGATTACTGGGAATTCAGGGCAAGATCTCTAAGAGTTCAGAACCCACTGCTGGAGAGATTTTTGAAGGGACCTGCATTCGGCACACACAGAAATTCAGGAAACGTGACCACATCTGTTGGGTGTGTGCAGTGGTGCACTTAGGAATGAGGACAAGGCTGAGGAACAGGTAGGAAGAAATAAAGCAGCAAATCCTGCTCCCTCCAGGCAAACTCTCACTTTTCCCACTGCTGCTGGGCTTTTAACACAGCGACAGGGATGACGTCCAGGAGATAATCGAGCCTGCTGCATCCCAGTTAGCTGGGACAGACAAAAAGGCAGCTTTGCCACCGTTGGAAACAATATAACGTCTAAATTTTTATTTTGTCTCTCTAGTTAAGCTTGACTTGACTCTACCTTAGGGAAAGGAATTTTCTTCAGTTTTTTTAGGAGATGTAACATCACTCTAAGGAGATGGGCTTAACATACCAACAGACTGGGAGTAGCCCAAAGATACCCAAAAAGATAAGAGGCCATCAACGAAACATCAACGGAACACCAACAAAACATCAGTAGCCATCTACAAACTTCCACACTCAGATGCAGCCTCTGGCAGAGTTGGAGACATCTGTTCCAGAAAGGACTGAAAAGAAAACTGAAGAATGAAGATCTAATTAACATCGGAGGCAAGAAGATTCAGATTCTATGCGAAGCTGAATGCTGGGGGTTGCTCAACTCTAGACCAACGAACTCAGAAACAGTGCATCTCTATGGGTTTTGACTGTATAAAGTTTGGGGGAAAATCCTGCAAAAACATGTGTCATAGAATGATTCTCTCTGCACACGTGGGCTATGTGTGGATGAGATGATTTCCGTGGTACATCCTGGCCAGAACAACATCCTGGCCAGAATAAAACAATGCCTTGACTCTCCAACATTAAAAATGTTTGTGAGAAACGAGCTCACTAT
>VZTF01002837.1:2796765-2810617 GCA_013397755.1 Cnemophilus loriae | reverse complement strand
AGCCCCCCAAGATTTGTATTGGATCTGTGGCAAGAAAGCTTACTCAAAATTACCACCCCACTGGCGCGGAAGTTGTACTATTGGAGTTATCCAACCCAACTTCTTCCTCTTATCTGAGGACGCCGGCAATGACCTTGGGATTCCCCTCTATGATAAACTAACCAGATCAAAAAGATATGTAATTGGAGGAACTCAGAAGTGGAAAGAGGAAGAATGGCCACCAGAAAGGATTTTGGAAACCTATGGACCTGCGACATGGGCTCAGGATGGGAGCTGGGGATACAGGACCCCCATTTATATGCTTAATCGAATTATAAGACTTCAAGCCCTAATTGAAATAATATCTAATCAAACTACCCTTGCCATCGAATTGCTTAACACTCAACAAGGCCAAACTAGAGCCGCTGTTTATCAAAATCGCCTTGCACTTGATTACCTTTTAGCAGAAGAAGGCGGAGTTTGTGGCAAGTTCAATACATCAAACTGTTGTTTACATATCGATGACAAAGGGGAAGCAATAATGAAAATTACACAAAACATAAGAAAGCTAGCCCATGTTCCAGTGCAAAAGTGGCATTCCCTCACCACTACTGAGTGGTGGAATAATGTGTTTAAAGGAGAATGGTGGAGAAAGGTTCTGATGATTATTGTTTTTTCCCTTACCCGTCTTATTTTCCTTCCCTGTTTAATACCCTGTTTTGTTAGATTAATAACCTCTGCTGTCCAAAAGTATGCCCCTTATACAGGACCCTCAAGTAGAGCAACATCCCGCAACTCCTACCCAGAAAATCATGAAAGTCAGCAAGACCAAGAGAACAGAGAGAGAGCAACAGCTGGCTCAACGACTGTTGGATGATTTTAAAAAAATTAAACACAATCCCTGAAGAGCTATCCACCTTTACTTAAATGCAAAGGCCAAGTAGCCTGTGCTAAAGAGAAAAAGGGGGGGACTTGTCCTATATGAAATTTAATAGTTGGCCTTTGCATATTCAAATTGTCCAATAATTAAGTTAGAAGTTATAAAGTTCTTCTCATAATTAACCAACCAGAAGTGTTTTACCTAGTTCATTGTTAAAACCCCAATTGTTAAGAAATCCCCACGTTTGTTCCCTGTTTTCCCTTTTAATCCCCAAGATTGTTAAAAGTGTAATGTTTNAAGTAAGCCGGTTCGGCAATTGTGGGCTGTGATCACTGTGGACCCGGATTTTTGTTTTTAGTTTTATTTTTGTCCCGGACTTGTTTTGTTTCTTACCTTGTTTATAATAAACAGTTTTAATTTCTTTAAGAAATGAGAGTTGCCTTGTTTCTAACACATAATATTTTAGCAAAGGAAGTGAGAGTTTTTCTGCCTAAGCTATGCTGTCTATGCAGCTGATTTTTCAGGTGAGGTTTCTTAGTGTTTGAAGGGATTAGGACATCTTTTGAAAGCTTCCCAGTACCAACCTGCAATGGTGATATTGTGAGGGGAGCATCTTAATAGTAGGAAAAAACATCATCTCTCGTTCTTCTTCTCTCTGGAATTATTTTCAACTATATTTAAAAAATAAAATAGAAAATTGATTACATGAAGAAAGCAGACAGCACCATTTGCTGTTCTCATGGTGCTTTCAAGTCCCAAATATGTGGAAGTAACATCTGGTTTTACAAGAACAAGAGACCAAGGAGGTGCAGTAATTTCATCATCTTGCTAATATCTGTGTCTTGATTGCAGTTGTACTACATCTACCAAAGTCTCATTATGCAGGTATTTTTTGCCATTTCATCACAACGGCCTGTCAAATAACAGCTACTGTCTAAGCACCCAATTGACCTTCTTCTCTAAATATTGCTTGTCTGCTTATACAGATTTGTCTAAATGCACCTTTGTCATCTGTAATAAGGTAATAAGCCTAAAAAGTACTTACTGTCATCCTGTGTCTTCCACTTAGGTACAGAACCCGTTTTAAACCTAAACTCATGCCTTTATTACAGGTCTTTCTTTCTGCTCCTTGTAGCTGTTTCAGATACCATGTCTCAGTAACTGCAACAGGGAGAAAGAACATAAAACCACTCCAATGTTAGTGTAATTTTCTTGGACTGAAAAGTCATAAAATCACCACGTTGGAAAGGGACCTCAAGGATCACCTGGTTCAACCTTTCTTGGCAAAATCATGATGTAGACAAGGTGGCCCAGCACCCTGTCCAACTTAAAATCTATTTTCCCCAACTTCTTTAATCAGTTTGGGCCTCATTTTTCTTTGGGCTTTAAGCTCTTCGGGGCAATCTTATTATGTACATAGGGTGTCTACTGTAAGATGACATCTAGACCCTGTAACAAAGGGTTTGCCTCCCTCCCCAAGGCTTTTCATGCAAACTCGGATAATGCCAAGAGGAAGAAATGTTGTGTCTCAGGAGAACCTGCCTTTGACTAAGGAATCTTCATCTTTTTATACTCCTGGATAATTTTTCTAAGAAAATTAGGCAACATCTTGAAGGTTGAACATTAAGTTGATGCAAATTTCAATAAGTGAGTTGGAAATACCTCAAAAAACACAAGATTTATAATGGTAGAGAGAGACAAAGACCACAAAATTGGCTGCAGAGCAGCCTTTACGGAGTCATATGTCTCCAGCATTAATTTTCATACAAAGTGAGTATTATACTTTTAGTCAGGCACAACAGCTACAAAAACCTGAGTCATTCCTTTGCACAGGGGGAATAAATTATGTTAGGGGTCAAACTGTGCTGAGGTTCCTCAATAGAAAAATGTAGTTAGTAGATAAGCACGAGTCCTTATTAGGTGGTGGTGTCCTGAACTGCAAAGAAAAAAAGTCAAGAGCTAGAATTGTCCTTGGACTTGCAGGAAATCTTTATTGCTGAGCAGCAGCCCACATGTCAGGCAACCCAAAGCAGTTTGGTCAAAAGGCTGGTGGAAAAGTCATCTCCAGCTCCTCGAGCTGAATGTGTGTCAGTTATTTCTTTCTGTATCCTCATCTTAAGCATCTAAAGAAACTTCTTTTAGTACAGTTTCACAAAGAATGATTGGCCAAATGAAGGTTTTTTAAAAGAAAATCAGATTTTATTTTCTTTCGGAAAATCACATTAAAAGAAGCTTGAGGAAATCCCCTGCCAGGGAAAGGCAGACTTTGTTGTACCTAGCCACACAGTTAAAATTGCTAATTAATGGAGAAAATGTATTTCAGAGACACTATGATCTGTAGGTCCACATTAATTAGGATAACACTTTAATTATTCAGGAGTAATACATGCCACCTTTGAAACCAAAATCTTCAAAAGGGGGTGCTTGCAAGCTCAGCAACTACCCCAAACACATTTTCTTCTGCTTGTACTAAGGCAGCAAGTAGACTTAATGCAATTCCAGTTTTCTCTGCAAGGCCTAAAGCCACCTCAGTTAGGCAGATCGATTCCCAGAAGCACACCCTGAAGAGGAGAGAGGACGGGGCAGAATATTTCTCCTCCACATTAGAAGAGATGAGTCAGACCTCTGGAAAACTCTTTTGTTTCTTCTAATCTTCATATTGATTGAGGTGAAAATAAGAGGGAAAGTATTTGCTCTCAGCTTCTTCTCTCAGTTGCTCTTCCAATGTTCTGTTTTCCTTGTTATTTTAAAAAAAAAATATTTTCGTACTTTCTCCAAGCACCCTCAGCAACCTCACCCAGTGTATTTTCAGGGCCATCAGAGTTCCTCCTTTGTCCCCTCTGCTCAACTTTCCCAACACGCTTAGAGCAACTTCCCCTTTTATGCCTTGTCTCTTTTGGGATTAGCTTCTCTTCAGGCTAGCAGGACCTCAGAAGCAATATCACAGAAGCAATATCACCACCAGAGCCATTAATCAAGGCTCTGCCACAGGTAGGAGCAGACATTAGCAGACTAGAGGCAGTCAGGAAAACAAGGTTATTTTATTAGCAAATTTCAGATAAAAGCTGGACATCAGTCAACTGGATAACTACAATTCCTTCTGGCTTCCAAATTACAGAGTAAAGCAGCATCGTTTTCGACAGTCTGGGTCCAGCAGCACTGTGGGAAGTGCACAGTGATGGAATATGTACCTGGAAGTGGTCATTTTCTTTATGTGGCTCTGTCTGTACCACCACATTCATCACTGATTTCTCCCTTAAACCTTAGATTTTCCTTGCTTCACTTTCTTGGCAGGTACGGCAGTTTCCCCTGAATTTTCCAGTCATTTTCTCTTCAGCTCTGAGTCAGTACCTGCTGGAGCTGGGGATGACGGAGGTATCCATCACTGGAAACCCCACTGGAAATATTTTTCCCTCAGCCTAATTCCATGCTTGAGCTCAAACATGCCACGGAGCAGAGTCATTATGAAAGTCATGCCAGTGAGATGTGTTGTTGTAAAATTGAGACCCCCACACAGGAACTTTGTAATTAAGGAATAAACAGAGGCAATGAGTCATTACATTTGGTGCTGTGGGAGTTTTAGGAAAGCATGTTTTCAGTAACTCATGGAAATAAGACATGACCTTTAACACAATTTTTTTTCTTTTATTGTTAGCAGTCATAGGAAGCAGGACACCATATGGCCACTGTTTTAAGAGGGTTGCTTAATTAAGTCCACGCCTTTGATACCATACACTTAGAGCCTTCAGGAATGCCACTCAACTGTAAAGTGGTCTTCAAATATCTCAGATGCTTCCAGGTTCAGCCGGCTAGTCCAGTTCAAAGTTTGCTGGCAAACATAAGCACATATGCACACAGGTTTAACTTCACTGCAGAAATAGCAACACAGATTCTTCCAGTTACTGGCATTTAGGTGTCTCTTTCACAGATGCTGACAACTGGACCTCCTCAGTCCTCCTCCAGATACTGGCACTTGGACCTCACAGCTCTCACAAACAGCACAGGAAGATTACAAAAAAAGAATGGTTTGGGGAAAGAATTTAATACAAAGATACGACATGAATGCTGGGCAGGCACAGGGTTCAGTACATTGAGGCATTTCTATCCCTCATTGCCTCATGCTTCTCACACATTTACCCTGATTCCTTCCCTTCCCCTAAACTTCCCATAATAAATTTTACATAATCCCACAAACCTCTTCTGAAATCCCATCAAAAGCTTCACATAGACCCAAAGTCCCCCTCAAATTCTGAACATTTGCAATAATCATGTTTTCCCTCTCTATCAGTGACAAAGCTGAGCCTGACATCTTCAAGGCTGTGTCTGAGTAGGTTTTTTACTGGTCCATTTATCAGCAACCAAAGTTTTTTTGTATTAACTGGATTGTGTTGGCTTGAGTTCCAATTGTTTCTGTCTCAACAAAGGAGGGAATATAATTTCTAGGTATAAAGCTTTTGATACAGGTAGTTAAAAGTTGTTATGTATATGTCAACATGTCTCAAGATCAAATCTGAAAGACTTGAAAATACACAACAATCATCTTGAATAAAAGTATCCATAATCACAGCTGTAGCATAACAGGAAAAGATATCTTTTTGTATCTCAGTTTCCCATCTCTAAATAAAAGCCTGAGAGTCTTTCCTTACCTAAAGATTATGATGTATTTGGGACAGAAACTGCTCTTGTTCTGTATAATCACAGCATTTCTTGTCTGATCCTCTTGGAGACCCAAATAGCAATAAAATAATGTATTATTTTCTCTGTTGTTCAAATATCTTTTGTTTCATCAAAGAAATAACAATTAGACAATAAAATCAGCATGCTAACAGAAAACTGAGAGGTCTGAAATCGATATCACCAAGAATGAGCAAAGTCAGAAATACCACTGCATATCATTCCCAAAGTCTTGAGCCATTCCACCAGAATAAAGTTATAAAAAAAAAAAACAAAACAACAAAACACAAGGATATTGAAAACTTCTTCTGCTGTAATTGCAATCACAGTGGCAGTCAAGATTCACAAAACAACTGTATAACCTTCTCAAGCTTAGGGAAATACCTGTGCTACTTTTTGCTTGGGGAACTTTGGAGGACAGATGCCACATTCTGGGCTGTTTAGTTTGGAGCCAGGGACTCTTCTCAGCACCTCGAGCAATAGTTTAAAAAAGAGAGACCTTTTTGCAAATGTAAGTTGTCATGAATCCATAATCAAACTCTTGACCTTTACAGCTGTATGTTATTTTTACTAAATTTTCTATTTCCTGATGCTCTTGCGGTGCATCCAAGAACACGAGCCACAAGGAACACCAGATCCTCTAAAGATACATATCCTATCTGAAATAACAGGTTCACTGTCAGCGTAAGAGTCCAGAGCTCCACACCAGCAACTCCTCTTCTTTGCTGTGCTCAGCATGAGTACAGAGACCAGAGCTATCGTGCCCCTGGGATTCCTGATGACTTGACTGAAAGTGCCGTATTACCCACAATGGTGTGAAGCAAGAGATCTCACCTCTTCAAGGGAGATCCCTGTACCAGGGAAAGCAAAAAAACTCCAAACCTGAAATCATTAAATAAAATGGTTCGTAAAAGCCAGGAAAAATTAAACACAGGGTCTTATCCAGTCAGAGGTTACTGATCAGGTTACTGATGTGACGTAGGTGAATACATACCACCATTTGTGCAAGAAGAACTGGAACTCAGCAGAACACAACTGACATGTTTAAATTTGACCTAACTGAGGAAAGGAAAAAAAATCATGTTCTTTTCATTAAAGGCAGGGAGACAAGGAACAAAGGGATGGGACTGCTTCTGTCCAATCTACATCCTTCATTATTTTCTATCACCTGTGCTATTTTACCATCTTGTTTTTATGTGAAAGGCAGCAAAAGTGCACTCCAGAAGCATCACGTGTTACTACACACAATGCCTCACCTCATCCTGAGCAAAATTTTTTTTGAGGTCCTTCATCTTGACTGTGGATTTGAATACAAAATCAAAGTAATTCTCATTCTGCCAAAATTACCTCCTTACTGTTCTTCACATTTTCAGGATTGTGCTAAAGCTTTAAAAACCATATATCCTAAACCTAACAGCCACATGACATTTAATATCATCATACTGATCATCTGGATCCCAGTGCTATACAAGACCGAAGATGTGAATTGAATAGTAGAATGTACCAACATTGCCAGGGTTTCATTATCCTCATAGGTTGATTATGGAAGTATCACACATGAGTTACAGAAGCATTAAAATTCCAAACATACCACATCTATTGCTTTCTCTGTAGGCCATTCAAACAAAAAACCAGTCTCGAGGAATTTTCAAAATCCTTTTTGTTTGTTTTTTTCTTACCCATATACATTAACCATTAGATGTTTACTTGCTTTTTTCCCAGTTCCAAGGTGTGAGTTAGAAGAGTGTAGGTCCCTGGGTTCTCTTTAGTCTCTTTTTAGAAAAATATTTTTCTTCTGCAAGTCCTCTGAGACGTTGTCCAATTCCTTTGACTTCTGAAATATAACTACTGGTTTATACGAAAACTTAACTTCATTTTTTGGGGGCCGGCCTCAGTCAAGATCCTGTGGCTCTAGACAGAGGAGCGCTCAGTTCTCCCTGCATTCCCCATCTCTCATTAGAACATTAAAATATATTACAAACATCTAACATTCAATTTGTGAAACGTATTAAACTTTCCCACCTTTAATAAGATGCAATTTGGCTAATATCTTAGAGCAAGAAAATTCAGTAGTGTTCTGATGGCTGCTCCAAGACTCACAGGACAAAAGTTATATTCTAAAGGATATAACTCCTATATAGGAGTAAAAAATAATGACAATAATTTTCTACATAAAAATACAGGCTACAATCCAGCCTTCCTGGATATGAGTTTCTACAATGCAGGTGTCTACGTGTGAGGCAGGTGTCTGAGTTCCCATCACAGCCCATGGAGAGCCAGGCAGGACAGGACACAGCTTGGAGTCCACTCACTCATCCCAAGAACACCACCCACTCTGAGCAGACTGAATCACTCTCTCGACTCTGCTCACTACACTGACTAACAGGAGTTCAGACATCTTCCCTATACTGGTGGTAAATCACCCTCCGAAACTTAAGGTGAGATGTATTCCACTCCTTGCATCTCACCACTGAGTAGTGAAAAACCTACACTTTTTTAAACATTTCTTAGTGAAACTGCAGAATTAATTTCCGAGCAAATTCTGACATGTTACAGAAGAATTGAAGGCTGAGGATTATCTGCCAGTACAGGTAACACCGCCTTTGGTGGCTTCTCAGAGGACAAAAGGAAAATTGTTCAATGCAAAAACTGAATTCAAGAGAGATAAAGGGTCTTGCTTGAAATACTACAGTTCCACAGTCACATATCAAGTTCTCTTCCAGACGATTCTGATGGACATTTGAAAGATATTTCTTTCCACATATGGACAAAGTATCAAGCAGGTCTGTGATTTAGTTGGGAAAAAACACAGGCAATCACTGAGGTATTCAGAACTTCACTACCTCTTGCTGATGCCTGCCATGGAAAGAATACATAAATGGTGTCAGCACTTTCTCCTCTCGAGAGGGCTTGTCCCAACACAAGGAGAAGATGCTTGGAGATGCAGACATGGAATCACAGCTCATTATTTTTAATTCCCATGGGCCATTTTTCTGTGATACTGCAAAATTTGCCAAAGGTGACAAGAATATGCTGCAGGACTCCTGCCTGCCTATGCAGTTATTAAACATAAACAGAATGTCACAGGTGAGATTTACCATTTTTTTCCCAGCAGTGGTAGAGTACAGTGGAAAGAAGAAAATTTTCATAAAAGCACAGAGTTATTGGAATATATCCTTCTGGAAACAGCTGTGGATTATTTGATTATAGGAAGAAAGCACCCAGACAGCTTTCAGAATCTGAACATTTTGCTTCCTGCAGCAATGTGTTCTATCTACTTCAGGGATTTTGGGACTAAAAAAGAAGCTTCATGGCCACTGGAGGGTGCAAAATTACCCAGCACAAAGAGCAGGTTTTGTGCACTTCAAAACAAGCTTTCTGCTGCACAAATTCCCAAGAGAAAAGTGAAAATTATACTCTTTCTTGGCAGTAAAGCTCTATCTGAAAGAAATTTTTCAAAGATGAGTTTTATTTAGACTGCATAATGACAGAAAACTCAAAGTAGAAATACTGAAAGCTTTGCTTAGATGGAAAGGTAGCTTTTTAAGGAAGTGTGAAGATTCTCCTGAAGAGAACATAAAAAAATGTATTCTCTTTGAAGGGTGCTTGCTTCTTCCCCTCCCCACTATCCCCCTCAAAAAAAGTCCTTGAGAACAGGAACAAAGCTATGGGATGTAAGTCTAGGCAATTTTACACATCCCATATTTGAATGTATCTGTAAATATTTATTCATGGTACTTTCACATCTCCCCCAAATATTCTACAGCATCCAGATAGTTTCTTGCTGATTTTTTAGAGACTGACATGCATGTAAGTTACTGAATATTTTGTTCTACTTCTTCTTTCCTTACTGCTGACAACTGTTTTCCTCTTTGAAAACTTAACTATGTTTAGAGTCTGGTCAAAATTATTCTTTTTTAAAAAGTTAAAAGCCAAAGTTACTTCTTATCTCTTTTGCACCATCAGTTATTTGAGAGTCTTTCTAACTCAGCAATGACACCATGGTATCATTGCCTTCCTCTTAGTGTAGGTGTTAAACTTCTCTCCTTGTCTTTCAAGAGCCTACAAGTCACTAGATCCACTTCACACTTTAGCCCTTCTGATTCTATCCCTACACATTCCTGTTATGCCCTTACATAGCTCTCTAATAATTTTCCTTTCCCTAATTTTGAGCAGATTATCATCCCTCCCATCAAACATTGCCCTGTGCTGCCCACATCTGCCCAGCAGGCACTGCACACTGTTAAGTGGAACCCTGCTCCAGCTCTGATCTTCCTGTAGGTCATGCCTCATCAGAAGAATGGGAATGAAAAGTATGAACTTTGCTCTGGGAGGGTTTGTTTTTTTCAACTCCTTATGACATGCATGGCCTAATTATATGACTGGGCAACAGCCAGCACAACAGCTGATTTGGTCTGCAGCATGCTGATAGCAATACAATATTTGTAAATTCTAAATCGTAATGTATTTGTGGTATTTGAGGAACAGTTTCAAAATGCCAATACTAATACTATTCCTTTCCCATTATAATGAGTAGAAAAATACATCAGAGACCTATGATAGCATGATTTTGTTAACAGGTCTCAGTCTTCACTGCAGGCTGCAGCTACCCAACTTTTCTAAGGCAACCAAATATTCTGAAGGTCAAACACTATGAATATTTGCTAACTTCCAACTTCAATACTCACTTGTTCAAGTTGAAAAGATTCTTTCCCAGCTCCAAACTCTCTCTACACATCCTTATACTCTTTGTGTATTTGTTTTAAATGATAATCCATCAGGAAGACATCCTTTGTACGGATCAACTCCCTCTTCATGACTACTTGTCTCATTGGCCATTCATGGCTGCTAGAGTGAGATACAGGCAACCTCCGGCCAATACAAGCAAAAAGCTGGGAGTAGGCCTTCAAATGCAGGGATCTGCACCACATGGCAAAACCAAGGGTTTTTCTCAGAATTCTGACTATTCACTACATTTACCACAAAAGAGAACTCTCCAGCTTCAAATGGTGACTATGAATCAGTGGGAGAGTCAGACTTCCCTATCTCCAAACAAAATAAAACTCTGAATTAATTCATTTCTTTAATCAAAGAATTGAAAGGAATCGAAATTTTCTGCTAGGCATGCTGTCAAACTGACAAAGTGACTCAGCGAGCAGAATAATTGGTTTGTAATGTGATTATATTTGGGGATTCAGGTTGGGGTTTAGACATGCTGTTAAAGACTAAACTGAAATAACAGATTTAACACAAAGTTGTCAGGCCTGCAGTTTTAAAAGGTCCTGCTGTCAGTCATTAAACAAGTGGCAACTCAGTGCAAAAAATAATTGGCTGCTGTGTAACCTTACTGGGGCTTCATTAGTAAATATCCTTAATAAGCTGATCCAGATGTGAAACACGGTTCCTGAGAAGGTGAGAATGATAGTTTTTAGATTATTCCTGTCCTCTTGCACAACAGACTCCTTTCAGGGGTGGGAGACAATCAATAACCACACAGCCCATCTCCAATAAACAGGCACTCTCTCCAAGACCCCAGTTATTAGGAAAGGGAGCAGCACAGGTCTCCAAGAACTCCCCAGGATCACGCAGTACCAGTCTACTTAACTAAGAGTCAGTCACATACAGAGAAGCTAAGCACAATACCATGCAGGAGAAGCAGTCTTGTTGGCACCCTCAAAGATGTACTGCAGTCAATGTGCTACAGGGGAAAAAAAAAACCCAACAAAACAAAAAACAAAAGCACGCAATGAAAACTGCATAGCCAGAAATCTTCTGTGAAGCTAAAACACATGAACCAGAAGTTGCACAAAGATGTCTGCATAACCCAAGTAATGCATATAGGGTAATTTAAGAAAATGAAACATCACAATTTTATTGCCCAAATAATGCAGACACATGAAACACCACAGGACCAGTAGCATCAGAACTGAGGAATCACATGATGATAGAATCCAGAGTAGAGCAGAAGGGCAGAATCACCTCCCTTGCCCTGCTAGCCACACTGCTTTGGATGCATCCCAGGATACAACTGGCTTTCTGGGATGTGAGCACACAACAAGTCACATCCAGTTTCTCATTCACCAGCAGCACCACATCCTTCTTGGCAGGGCTGCTCTCTGTGACTTCTTCTCCTAGTCTGTTCTCATGTCTGGGATTGCCCTGACCCAGAAGTAGCACTTAGACTTTTTGAACCTAATGAGGTTCTCATAGGCCCACTTCTCAAACTTGTCCAGCCCCCCGGGATGGCGTCCCGTGCTTCTGTTTTGGAAATTGCACCACCCAGCTCATAACCTTTTGTGAGTCCTCACAACCCTCTTGCATGTCCTCACTTCCTAACGTTAAAAAACAATCCAAGCTTTCTAGCGCTGCTGTTTTGTTAGGCAGGGACTCACTGACCTTTTTAAAGTTAATTATTTAATACGCCAGAATCATATTACTGTTCTCATCTACCTGTATTCCTGTTTGATTTGTGTAAAAAATACACTAAGGAAGACAACCACACTGTTTAACTGCACGACTCTACTTGTTTTTCATTAGTGGAAATGAAGACAACAAAATCATCACAGAGAGCAGTTCCCATCAAGATTTGATTTGGAAGCTTTGCACAAAAGCTAAAAATAAAAGGCTGTGCAGTCATAAATCATTGAAAACTGTGTTCATGGACAAAGAGCACTTCAAGGATGATGTGTTCAACCAAATCAGATGGGATCCCAGGGGTGCACAAGGAGCTAGGATCTGAGAGGATTTTCTAGGTGCTCTAAGCAATCCAAATCCCAGATGCTGAGTTGGGGCAAGGGATGTGCAAAGGTTTGGGGGCAAATTCACTTGGTCCAAAGAGACAGCAGATTCACAGCTGTCAGAGGGAGCTGTGTTTCTCAAAACCTTCAGACACACAAAGTTCATATTTGCAAGAAGCTCTCAAGATGAAGGCCCTGAGGATTAAGATTTCCTTGGAGGATGCTATTCTTTTTTTTTTGTTTTTCCCCAGTTTAAAACAAAGTTTTTTAAAGGTTTTGTATTTCATAGGAAATATAAAATCCTATTTATCCACAGTCTTGCAGACAGCTATATATACAGAGACAAGAACTACTCACATAGATGTGAGATGAATTCCATATCATTTCTTTCTGTTCTAATACTGGCCAAAGTATTTTTGCTCTAAAGAGAAAATAACCCAAAAGCTTTCCACAGAAGACTACACTTCAATAAAAGTGGGGAGCTGGTGACCAGGAACCTCTCAACAAGCCATGTGCTGTTTGTAAAAAGAGATAATAGCCAAATTCTCTGTCCACTCTGCCTTCTAAAGCCTATCAAATTGTTTAGGGCTTTTAAAATCCTGAATCTATGTTTTCGTTACAGGTAACATTTTCCTCAGAGTTTTCACGAATGGCCAGTAGTATATACTCTTAAATTCAACCAACCTGACTGTAAATCACTGCAAGAACTCATGGCACATAATTTCAACCAAGCCTCTCAGAACTCCTGTTGGCTGGTGGCCCTGTCACTATCTGCCAGTAGCAAAGGGCACGGCTTGCATGGTGCTGTGAATTAGATCTGTGACCAAAACAATGCTAGTAGGACACTAAAGTTTCACATATTGCTGAGCAGTGTTTTCACAACATCAAGGCCTGTCCTGTTTCTCCCTCTGCGCCCCCAGTTCTGGGAGTGTGCAAGAGGTTGGGAAGGGGAACAGCCAAACAGATGACCTGAATGGGAATGGTATCACAGCAATGTCTGATTTTCAGCCCATAATTTTCCTGTGGAAAAACAGAATATAATCCTGGAGTTCATTTCCATCTCACCTTTTACAGATGATACTAGTTTATGACTCTACTAAAGCAACTCTTCCTATTGCATTTGGTACTTGAGATGCCCACACCAGCCACAACTGTAGCAAGAATAACAGGATCAGAACTTGCAGCAAGTCAACCAGCAACAGCCCAAGTGATAGCAGGGAAACAGTTTAGCCAGTGCACACAAATATTGCAGGATCAACATGGATGTGGCATCAATTGCTAGTTGCTGCAATACAGCATTGCTGCTTAATTTTGCAGATGACTCAAGAGGGTGTAAAAAAATAATTTAAAAGCAGAAGTAGAATTCAAAATTATCTCATCAAAATGAAAATAAAAAAGGTCTATAAGAAGGAAATTAAGCCAATAACGATAAGAGCAAGAACACAGACTTGGGTATAATTTGCTATAATAGCAAACTGTTCACTTGAGAGCAGGAGATGATCTGAAGATTGCAGGGAGTCATGGGCTTCACTATGTCATAGTCTCCTGAAATAGGCAAACTGCACTGGGAGGAGGGCGGGGG
>VZTF01002837.1:2728512-2796742 GCA_013397755.1 Cnemophilus loriae | reverse complement strand
GGGGGCAGTGTCTGTGAATAGGAGGATATTCCACCAAGAATAGCAGCAACCTCCTGTATCAGACACAATGATAACAACTCTCTGAGATATCATACCCGCTCTCGAGACTTCCATCACATCCCATCTTAATGAACCAGAGAGACTCTAGAGCACAAAAGAATGAGAAGAAGAATAGAAAAAAACAACCTACAGGTAAACACTGAAAGAAAATGCACAGTTTAACCTGAAGGCGAGAATTTGGAGACAGCCTAACTGCAGTCCTCAGATATGCAAAAGCAGCCTCCAAAGAATGAAATAATGTTTCACACATTTGTAACAGACAAGACAATAAATACTGAACTTGAATCATGGACAAATCAGATTAAAGATAAGAAGCCAAATGTTTCACGATGAAAAACAGATCTGGGAATGCAAATGCCACAAATGCACCCAAATTTCTCTTTGGATCAGCTAGATAAAATTATCTCCTGTTCTCCTCCTCTGGTTCTATGGATGCCACAAACCACTTAGGAAAGGCTGATTCAATTTGCCCATGTTAACTCTAAACTAAAAGCCTACACACCCAGTTCCAGTTGGAGATGCCATCATCCATAAAGCCATTATGACTTCCACCTCACTGGTAAATTCTCAGGCCTCCTGAACCGTGGTCAAACATTCAAGGAGTTGTTCTACAGTAAAAGGGAGAATATTGGAAGAGCTGGAAGAGCTGTAATGCTTTCAAATAAGCCCACACCTGAAACTGGCTATAAAAACCATCTAGAGACATAAGAGATCACTTGGCATTCCCAAACGAAGCCCTGTTACCTGTGACAACAGCCATGGGGAAGCTGTACAGTGTATTTATGCCCCATTAAATATTTATCAGCTGTTACCTGCTCATATTTCATCTTACAATGCTGTTCCAAAACATTTTCACATAAAATATCAGAACCAAGTAAGATCTTAAAATCAAGGCAGAAGGAGATGGCAGAGATTTGGAAAAGTCATCTTGTCTGGTCTCAAAACCAAACTGCACCTATGTCTCATTCCACATTGGCAAGTGACCAATAGTTGTGCATCAATGGCCAGAAATCCCAAACCAGAAAATCCTGAATAAAAATATTACCTCAAAAACAGTGGTCCATTAGGAATGCCTTCAACTTTATTCTAAAATGTTAATTGTGCTTGTGGGCTTTTGCTAAATTTGTTTTTACTGCATGTATCCTCTAGGGTACTTGCTTTACAAAAGCTAAAAATTTAAAAATAATGAATTGATGCATTTTCAATTCTAATACAGAACTTAAAGTCGGCTCATCAGAACAATTTCAGGCTGCCAGCTGCCCTCAGACCACATGTACAAAGGCACATGCAGCCTGAGCACTGAGGAATGAACTTTTTACAACTACCCACACATCAAGAGCTCAGACTCTTGCTTTCTCTAACATAACCAATGTGCGAGATGTGCCTGTGTACAGTGCTTAGGTCACACCCAGGAGCCAGGGACGGTAAAGATGCTTGTAGGTGAAGATGTTTTGTACTCTAGTATCTAGTCCCAGTTTACCTAGGATATTAAAGAACTTGTTTACAAAACACCTACACTTAAAGCAAGAGTATAGCAGCCTGTGTTTCCGTGACTTTTCAACTGTAGTCCAGTCAGAATTAGAAAAACATACTTTAATGATAATGACAAATGCAGAAAACAGGAAATGCTGAAGAAATTACAACCAAAAAAAGAACTCTCAAGGGAACCATCAAAATTTCTCTTCTTTCGTGAGATTTCAAGAGATTGGTGAACTGCCATGAGAATTACTATTAATTGTAACATCTTGTTTTCCTTTCAGAAGAGTAGCAGCACATATTACATGATCTTCCTGTAACACAGCGCAGGACATGGATACAATCCAATACCTGTTAAAGCACATATGTATATTCACTTGAAGAAGATCCTTTTCCTCCCTGGTCACACAAAAGAATACATAGAAGCACATTTGTAACAATGTAAGAAATCGAGCTTCCAATCCCTGTTTTCCCTAAAACCACCTGAATTTATATATTCTACCTCTTAGTGCCAAAGAACTTCGTTATTGGGTATTTTTCCAGATGAAAGAGGTATATTTAAATTTTTTTAGTATTTATAAGTGTAAGGACTGAAGTCTAAGCATACCATGCCTTCCACAAGTGCCCTAACAACCTGTGTTGACTGTCATGGCCTCATGAATATTTAGAGATACTTGCGAGGAGGAGCAGCTTAACCTGACGATTTCCATGTCTGGTCTGTAACCAATAAGACAGCAAGATACCAATAACAAACCAGATACCATTCTCAGTGTATGTGGTAAACACAGTCTCCCATTCTGAAAACTTCTAACAGGGCAAGAAATACCTTCCTGTGTCACTAGCTTGAGTTACTCTTATCCCAAATTTCAGAGTCCTTTCCAAAGAATGCCAGTAGTTTAGCTGAAACCAGAATAATAAAATATGCACAGACCATGAGTCAGAGGACTTTTCTACATATAAGCTGGATATCCTTTTGTGAAACACAGCACTTCCCTTGAGGAACACAAATTCTGAGAGAAGTGATGTCAGAAGAATTGCATTTCCAGCACAGCATTGGATAAAGACTTTTCCACGGCCTTAAAAGACAGCCACCTCTGCTGCTTACAGCTATCATCCCAGGGGGCAGATGAGTCTGGAGGTTACATATGTTTTCAGAGAAAACAATTTTTAGTCATGCTTTACACCACCAAAGACTGCACTTTACCTAAATTTGGTTCAGCATTGCCACAGTCTAAGCAACTACTAGCAGCTTCTATTTCACATCCTATTTGCTAAGCAATCTTTCCAGTAGCCTAAGGAAGATCAAAACTTACTGGAGAACAGTAGAACTGTCCCTTTTATCCATGGCTTGCTGGTGAACACGGTATAAATCAGACATTAAATTACTACAATTATCATCAAAGCTTACGTTTCAGTTATTTCTCTTGCAATGACGCCAATTTATAAAGATCCTACAGAAAATAATTCACAACGCAGCAGATTTCTATCTCTACCAGACTTATTTGCCAAAATGTGGCGGTGAGGCAGGAACAGGGGAAGCACCAGATCTCCAGCAAAGCTGCAAAAGACCACCAAGGGACTAGAAATGCACATTTGTTCAACCCTGTAATATTTAGTTATCCATTTCTTAATCTGAGCAGCTCACAATAGTTAACAGAGCTGTACAGAGCAATAGTTCAGCAAGAAAAGAACAAGAAGAACATTGAGACACTTACACAAAGCCTTAACCTTCTCCTATGCCAAGGGCCTTCCACCTTCCACCGTTTGCAGCCTTTCCCTGTAGCACTGCAGCCTTCTGTTCACAAGTCTGCACACTTTCCCTTGTGCTGCTGCAGTGTTTCTATCCATGTCCTTCTGTCCTTGTCTCCTGTTCTCCATGTTCTCCCAACTCTGCAGCAGCAAAGCCCAAGCCTGCTATGTCAGGGTTTCCACAGGAAGTGGTGGACACCAATGCAAGAATCATCCTTTCCCCACCTCACACTTCCCTACCTTCATTTCATATCTTTTACACAAAAGAAAAAACAAAATCTAGTAAATAAAATGGCAGAAAATGGTCCTTGAAAGAGTATGCAGGCATTTCCATGTAGTGACATCCATGCTTAACAATCAATTAACATGCAACTCTTGCCTCTGGCCAGAGCACACTCCAAACAGCTCTAATGGCATCACAAGCAGGAAAAACAAGCAGGGATTTTGAGCTGGTCTTGATGAAAACTATTAGGGCAAAGTATTATGACAAACCACCTGTGGCACTAGAGGGGATGCCCAGGGGAGAAGAGTCACCTGGGGAGATCCCTGTGATGCTTTTCTTCTTTGCTGGCCATCAGAGAGCGTTTCATCTGAAGAACTCTTCAGGTTCTTCTTTTACTATTACCAAAAGTAACTGTTACTATTAAAGCTGTCATTTGCCACCAGCTATGGACTGTTTCATTATCCTTTGTGATTGAAAAACACTACTCCATATTGAAAGAAAGTATAAAAAATTGCAGTCATTCTTGTGAAGGGGGGAAACAGCAGGTTTATCAATCATATCCTTTGTTAATGTTTGTGTTACTGCAATGACCTCAGTTTAAAGACCACAAGGAAACAAAATCAAAAAACTATTTTCTGTACAACTTCCTTCTGCAGCAATGTATTTGTATTAATGAAAATGTTCTTAGAATGTTCAGCATTTTCTACAAAAGTTCACCATGATAATTAAGCATTGGCTAAACACAATATAAAAAAAACTCAAGATTTTGATGTCTCAAAGATTATAAAAACTCCAAAAGCAAAAGTTACATTTTTAAGAACTCAAATGGCCACATGGATATTATCCTTTTGGCTCAGCTGAAAAAGGAAGAACTAAACTCACTGTACAAATCTGGTTTTTCAGGTTTGCAGGTACATGTGATCCAGTGTCCGAAACAGAAACAGATCATCAGCAATTAAACAATATCCTATATTTTAAAATATATTAGCAACACATAACACATTGGTGTTATTCTTAACATCTGAAGTATCCTTTAGTGTAATTTATGGCTTATATAGTCCTTGATTCCAGGTTGTTCTCATTCTTTCTTTTTGGTGAAGTCATATGGTTTCCACCACTGTGCAAACTGCAACACCTTTTTCCTCTGGTCCTCAAAGTTCTGTCTGATTCCTTTTCTCCAGAGCCGCGGTTCCAAGTCCAGCATGCCACCAATAATTTCCTTTGCAAGCAAAAGTAAGATAGATAATGATAAATGCAAAATTACCATATTACTTAACACTATCTTATCACAGAATAAAGAAATACGTATTTTCAAATTATGAGATTGTCCATTTTCTTCAAGTGCTAATTAAAACTTGAAATTCTGAAAAATGTATCAATTTAAACACAGAACTGCAGTTGTTAGATGGTTGCTTCAGCAAAATTCTTGTAAGCATAGCACACTGATGTACTGCTTAAATATCTTAACATTGCAGGATTGCATTAGTGAATTTGTGACTAAGGTAAGTTCAGACAAAGAAAGCTGCCCACTTCGCTGTTCCTGGTGTTATATTTCTCCCCGATTACTCTTCATGTTTTTGCAACACTGACTCTTTCAAAAAATGTTTGCTCTGACATAATAAAGAAAGGAAGAATTTATTACAGCTCTCCCTGTATATACTACACATTGTACACCATACATACCGCAAGGAGCAATTTGACCACACAAGGATTTTGGCTGGAGTTGTCTGTGAGTCTGTATGTGAATGCACACTAATCTATACAAGCAGGTGTCAGTGCATCTATGTATCAATACTATGGCCATGCAAATTCTTAAGTAGATGCAAGTATCTTCCATCTATAAGATTATATACCTATAATGTCAAATATCTACAGTTCCAATCAAATGAAAAGAAATATGAATTTAGAATCACCATCTCAGCATCAGCTAGTGAAAAAATCACTACTCCTTTATTCAACAAGCCAAGTTACAATGACTCATCAAGAAAAGACAGATGATAAACTGAGATAGGGTACATCAAAGTAACTGTTCTGGCAGCATCTGGTTTAATTTCTTAAATTTTCCAAAACAGAGTATAATTGGTAAATTAATCTTTTACATAACAATACCTTTCCAAAGTAATGAGGGAAATTGTGTTGATCTTCAATCACATGAGCAAATCCTCCTTGAAGACCGAAGTCCACAGAAAAGTACGGCAATCCTTTAGGAACCTACACATGCAAAACCACATTTTCAGATGTTTAACAAACTCTTGGCATTTAGTCAACCTCCCCACAGGAGAATGAATTTGAACATGGTTTTGCAGTTGATACTATCGCATTTTATTTCAAACCACCTCTCAAACCAACTACATGTAGCATAAAACTGCAACAGAGAAACAGTAAAGCAAACAGGTAAGGGAAAAGAACAACATACAGCAACTGGACAAAAAGACACGGAAGAGAGGATGACTAGGTGGCAGAACCTCCAGAGGCCACAGCTGGAATAGCAGGTAACAGATGGGGACACCAGGCAGCAGTGTGCACACTGGGCAAATGCCTCCCTGACTCCACATCTCTGAATTACGTGGGTTTAGCAGAAATTTTAAGACAACCACTAGCAAGTTGCATTTATTAAAGGTAAGATGTTGACTGGTAATATGAAATATTTACCCAGTGAAAACAGTGACACTCAGGGGGAAGGAGAAACACCTCTATGGACAATAGATTACCAGAAATCCCCTCTGTGTGAATGGAAGGATATTATCCTTAACTTGCCAAATCAGACAACTTAATAATTCTGTCAGCCTGCAGGGGAGATGCCGGATATCCTGCCACAGCAAAGACCCTTCAGTCTGACAGAAGTGGATCCATTTATTGCTACAGTACTGCAAGTAATTTCTGCTGTTTCACTGCAACAAGTTATTTGTTTCTGTACCAATAAGATTTACAAAGCCTCCAATTCATGAGCATTTCCTCTGCTACGGTCCAAACAACTACATAACTTTTAGGAGGCGTGTTCCATATAATGCTTGAAATACTAACTCTAAAAATAATTAAGATTTAACACAGAGGACCAATGTAGCATAGCAAGAAACATTTAACATTTTAAATGGACTTCAAAAAAATTCACAAAATAAGGAAAAATGGGTTGGCAGCTGACACTCTAAAAGAAAAGATCAGCTTTGTCTTATTTCTCACAATTTCTGCACACAATCCACCCACTAGTTGATGTCTCAGCCATGTCTGACCTTCCTTCCAGGTACCAGCATCTCCCAATACAACTCTCCAAATTCCCAAACCTCAGCTCAGTCTCTAAGCTACACTCTACAATTTACCTGAAGCCTACAGACACTTCTTTTACCCTACAATAATGTTAAAAACACACACCTGTGTAACAATTTATGTTCAGATACATTGTATTCATTTAAAGAACTGTCCTGACTTAATCTGAAAACTGGCTTACCTTCAAATAAATATATAATAGTCACAAAAATGTATGGCTAGGAAGACTCTTGAACAAATTGCATGTCCTAATGCCTTACAACATGACAAGAAAATGATATTTCATTTATTTGTGACAGATGTTGGCTTTCCTGTTCTGAAACAACGAGTAGAAAATATTCCAAATAACCTTATTTTGGTTCGTTTTTATATGCATCTGAAGTTTAAAAATCTTCCCTAAACCCTTGATGCAAATTATTTGAATACCTTACTGTTCTGCACTTCTTCTTTGTCATATCAGGCTTCATGTCTCATTATTAAAACTCATCTCTTTCTCATAAACTAGGATTATTTTTTAGTACAAAGGTGCTATGTTTACTAAAAGCCACTTTCAGAAATTAAGTATTATTACTACGCAGCAGTAAACTACTTGGGGTAGAGTCTATATAACACACATCTTCCACCCCCGAATTAAAAACACGGAACAATCTTTGAACCTAACAGATCCAGCATTATTCCTTTAAGGTTTGTTTATATGAGAGATGTTTCATCTCAGTATCCAGGAGACAGAGAGGGTACTGTTCCCTTGTTTTACAAAAAAAAAGATTCATAATGCTATTTATATTTTCACTTCATAAACTTAGCAACACAAACGGCTGTTCTAGGTTAATGAAAAAGACACATCATATTTGTCCCAGGAAAGTAATTTGCAAATCTTTGATCTACCTTAATTCTTAAAGTTAATCAAGCAAATTATGCCAGTACATGTGCTAAAAGTGTCAGCTTTGCTCTCAACTAATGCTGGCAGCTTAGTCCACCAATTGTTGAAATAAATGGGAATCTTTTCCCTAATGTCAGTTAGGAGTTCAGACTGGTAATTCTCCTCATACCTATGGCCATCTTCTGATGCACTAATCTAATTGCGTTCCCTTTCTTCTCTCTTTGAAATAGTTAATAACGTAAAAATGTTAGAATAATTTGATGATAAATTTAGGATTCAAAACACTTCATTACTTACAGACTTCCGAATATCTTTTGAAGAAAGATCAATTAACTTCTTGTTCATGGACCACTCTTCATCAGACTCCATTATAGCTTTCTGTAAAATGATTTTATTTTTTTTTCTAAATGTGAAAATAATCCTTCATACAGCAAATAAAGAACTAACTGTAGTGAAGTACATTCTACTGCAAGTAACAATTACTTCTTAACAAAGTAACTTCATTTTTGGTAACATTTCTCATTTCCACAAGCTACTTTCTAAAGACATCATATAGTATCTTCGGACCCACCAAATTCAGTTCCTCTGTTTCTTTTTTATTTTAATTTAAGTTTTGCTTGACACAAGTTTCAAATAAAAGGTCACATTCTCTTTTTACTCACTCCATACAAAACCTCTTATGAATTCATTACACTATATTACCCTTCTCTCTCTTTTAAACACTAAGAGAAGAATCCAGCTTAGAAGGATGATTGCCCTTAAAAACTTAAAGCTGACTCTGTATTCCACATAGTATGGAATTGGGTATAGTGTAGAGTAGGTACCTTTTAAATTTCATTTCCTGTGCGTTTTAATGGTAGACACTTCTGAAATAAACAACATTGCATTCAATCTGGTTCTTTCTCTTTCCTTGAGTATTCAAAGAAAACACAAGTTTTACCAGCAGCTGAAGCACAGCTGTCAGATCTAACAGGTGGAGGGTTTCAAATGTGGTGAAAGTTACTGCATTGTTGTTCACCATACTGCTGCCCCACTTCATCAAAACCCAATCATATTATTTCCAGAAAGCACAAATAGTATTTAAAATAAAGTAAAATAATTTACATATAAAAGGCAAATTATGAGTCATTTGCTGAAAACTGAAAGGACTCAGTTCCAGGCAAAAGCCTCAATGAACCTTTTCTTACAAGGTCAGGGGAAAGAGAACAGAAAAGCTAAAGAAGAAATATCTATCATGCTGTAGAATGTTCATCAGAGGCCTAAGATACATGCAAAATTTTGGCTTACTGAAATAAAATGGGGATGAAACAATATATACATTGGTGTTTATTAAAATAGGTAACATTATTTTCTCATTTAATGCTTGCCAAGGCACAAGTATCGTGTTTTAAGTTTACACTATAGGACTCAGGTAAGAACTACTGCAACCTCTAAAGCACTTCAAGAGACTACAGTTCTCTGACCTTCTTCTAGTATTTTCAGTGCAGTCAGACTTGGGACAAATGCTCAGTGGAAAACAGCTCTTCCACTGACTACTTGAAAAACTGAATGATTTCACACCGCTTATTTTAAGATCAAGGAATATTAGTAAAGAATGGATCCAGAAGAAGGATCAAAGAATACATCTTTTCAAAAATAGCACTTGAATATCAAAAAATGTTTTCCAGAAATACATGAATTATGACATATACATTCAAATGACTCCAGAAAAAAACATTTTCATGTACCTTAAAGTAGATTGGAGCCATGTCTCCTACTTCTTTCGGAAGAGGAATGCATTCATATACCATATGATATCGCTTCTTCATACTCATGTTTGTTTCTAGGAACACACAGTCCAAGTCTTTGGCTTCAAACATTTTCACCAATGCATTTCGGAACATCTGTTTAAAGAAAAAAAAAATGTGTTATTTAAACTAACTTCGCAGAACTTTCAGATATAATATATTATTTCACTAGCATATTATATTTGTAAAAAACTAACAATAAAATTGGAAAACAGTCGCAATCATGCCAGGAAAATTCTGTATTATTTACTAATTTAATAATAACTATTTTTCCTATGATAAAAACATAAGAAATCTAGAAAACTATTTTGAAATACACAATATAAATAACACTACAAACTTAGTTTTAAGAAATACCACATATTTTTACAGCTGAAATTGAAACCATGTTGAACTTCTTAACTGTAGTGCTCCATAAAACAACATGGCTTTTATGTCCCAAGCTTGCAATTTCTAAGAAGATAATGACCTGGCTTTTACTGACTATAGTTACAATTACCCTTTTACTACTCCTTCCAATTTTACAGTTTAATAAAAAAAAAAAAAAATTTAAAAAGTAAAGTATTTCCACTAGGCATGTTTGATCTTTAAGTAAAATATTAACATCGCCTCAAAAAATAAAGCCAGCAAACCAAACGAAATACTCAATACATGTGGCCTCAAATTACATTTACCAATTTCCTGTCAGAGGGATTAGGTGCTGCATCTATTTCAGTTAACCATTCTGATAGCTCCAGTGTCAGGGTCCTGCACACACCCAAGAGGCCCTGCAGCCTCTTCTACCTGCTGGGGCTCTGGCTGCCCATTCAGGTAGGCAGCTCTAATATGCTGCACTTGTGAACTGGATCAGATCCAGCAGGAAGAGCTGGGGTACTAAAGAGTGGTGAGAAGTGTGGACCTGGTCTCCTGTCACTCAGGAGCTGCAATTAAGTCCAGGCTGTCACTTTTGGTCCTTGCCTGAGCTGTTTCAGGGATGCCTGTGCCCAGCCAGGTACCTGGCAGTTCTTGGCCCTGACTTCGTCTCAAACCTAAGTAATCACTGCAAACTTTCCTGGCCATCACTGGGCCATGGATGACCTTGTCTACTACCATGGGAATTCTCCTGGCCTGGTATCATGGGACTGTGCCTTGTCAATGAGATGACCTCCCCCACCCTGCCTTGCCCATCACCTTGCACCTCTGACTTGCTTTCCTGCAGAGCAGCTGGCTCTTGGTGTTCCCTGGCTCTTGACAGTTGGCATTTGCATCCAACATATGCAAGAGCATCATTCTATAGCTTACAGTGTTCAGATGCTGAACTAAATTATCAAGCACAAGAGATGATTTCTGAGAGCCATTCAAACTCATTTTCAAGTGCACAAAAGATCTAACCTTCTGATAGGGTGAATGTTTCTGAAAGTTTCTCAAGATCCTGAAAATGCTTTTTAAAAATTAAGATTTTTGTATTACACATGCTTCTATACCATTTCCACAGTGTAAGCCAAGAAACCACTGAAACTGTAGGAGCCTCATAGACCAAGGTACCATAGCCCTAAGACTCACATAATTCATAGATTGTCCTTTTTGCACTGATATTTTTTTCCAATTAACAATGCTCAGAAGTACAAACAGCACCATTAAAAGGCTAATCTAATCTAAAGGTTTAAGATTCCTTATCGTAATGTAAATGGAGAGTTGATGAATCAAACAAACATAAACAAACACACATCATCAACATCAGCAAGTACTGACGTAAAACAGAAGGAAAACAAATCACTACCAGGTTTTCAATGCAACAGGACTAGAAATTGAGCTCTCCATCCTTTCACCATCTTGCTCAGTATGAATCAAACTAAAAGGCTAAGAAACGTGGCCAAACATATATCTAAGCTAGGCATTTAAGCTCTTCAAAGCAGACCCTTGTGCCCTGAATTTTTCCTCACTAATGAGCTACTCCATGCTGTGACAGGAAAACGCTACCATCATTCCCTTAAAGCAACTGAGGAATTACAGCTGGAAGACACTGCCCAGTGTTCCATGACTGATATGGGACTTTACAGTGCAGAGCGACAGGCTACTCTGAATTAACAGCTTTTTGTCTTGTCACTCCAGCCACCAGACCTCTACTTCTGAAACACACTGAACAAGCAATGTGGTGAGATACCAAAGGCTGAAAAGGACTACTACTTACGACTGCTACCCTGCAGGATCAACTGAAATACAAATCCACCAAAAAGCCTAAAATATCAGCAGATGTTAGCTAACATTTCCCCAGCTGCATTTTCTTGTTTTTAAATACATTGGACTTTTTCTCCAAATTCTAAGCAGGCCAAAGCATCGAGAATAATTAGCACTGGAAAGGAGAAAACCATCCATAAGGGCAAATAAGAGGCTTGACTTATGCTTGGATGCACACAACATTAATACATGCAACAGTTCGGTCAACACAGAACGTGTGAAGATTTATATCTTTTCATATTAAAAATATTTCATGCATATTTACTTTGGCAAGTGAGCACATCAGTCTAAACTACACAATATGTAAAATTCAAGTGCTTGAAGGCATACAGCATAAAGGAACCCTTCTTGCTTTACTCCAATATATCCTAAAAAACCCAGCGAAAATAGCTAGCTAAAACACGTACTTCATACAACATTTTGTGAATACTTCAAGTGTGATAATTTTTTCCCTTCAACAGTAATAAAAAATATGTCTCTGGCATCAAAAAGTTAGTTTAGTCACTGACTGTCTGCTTATACTCTTGCTAAAGCTTTCCAGACTCTTTCTACTGTAATACATAGAAGTTGTGGGAAAAAAAAATAATGCATCCATCACTTTCCAGAATACTTTGCTGCAAAGAAA
This sequence comes from Cnemophilus loriae, assembly GCA_013397755.1. Classification (NCBI taxonomy): domain Eukaryota; kingdom Metazoa; phylum Chordata; class Aves; order Passeriformes; family Corvidae; genus Cnemophilus; species Cnemophilus loriae. The sequence goes on along the minus strand of VZTF01002837.1, from coordinate 2,784,461 downwards.
CATTCAAGCTATAAATATATTCACAAAATCAAAGGATAATGGTTTTAGCAACTAGTTGCCTTTTCTAGCAAGTAAAAGACTAGCGTTGAATATGGGGACTGCATTTGCTTATCTTTTCCTTATCCTATTTTCCTTCTCATACAATTTAGAAAAATTATAGTTGTTTGAAATAAAAGATTAGGATAAACAGAAGATCTAGGATAAACATATTTATCACTTTTCCACATGCTCTTTTGTTCCTCCTGATCCTACATGCTGCACTTATTTGCTTCTTATCCAACTTTCTTAGGCATTTCTGTCATATGCAAGAGAACTCCTTTTTCTTCCTGGTTGGAGGGGAGCATAATTTACAATATGAAACAACATCAGACATGAGACTCAATATGGGGAGCAAGTTTGAAAAGTCAGAGAATCCATCTGCCAGACTTGAGGCAAGACCAACGTTGTTTAAATTATTCCAAACTTATAAATGATGCTGGTTTTAAATCTCAGCAACTACAACAATAAAACCTTTCTCTAGTCTGATATAGTCTCCAATATTTCAATGTAAGAGGTTGCAGAATGTTTTCCCCTTGTTATAATCCTGATGGTAGGGGGTAGGGGATTGACAAACAGTCAGTCTCTTAGGCAGAAACTTGTTACATCCCTCCTTTGATTTTCCATCTCCAAAGAAAACAGAACTCAAAATCTTCAAAAAGTCTTCATAAGAGAGTTGGAAAGCACAACCCATCATGCTTGTCACTTTATTTTAATCATTCTTTTCAAAAAAGGTAAAAATTGGATTCAAATGGGGATCTCATTGATTTTAAGAGTTCTCTTTTAATTGATATCCACCCAAAAGACAGATTAAAAAACTGAAGATATGTAAACAACATATTTGTATTTAATTTTAAGTGATCTGCCTGTTCTGACAATTCTTTTCTTTTACTTGGCACTCCCAAGAAAATCCTACGAAGCCAGTAATTCTATTTTCTGTAAGGGATCAGCCGTACCTACTTCATTTCCAATAGACATTCCTCTAACATGGTTTCAAAGACCTCCAAGGATGCATGTTCTGCAGCATTCCAGGAAACTTTTTCTAGCGCTTATAAACTGAAAATTTTTTTCAGTATTTACCCTGCCTCTCCCTCCTGTTAATATTTGACCACTAATTTTCATCCACAATGCGAGAACGTTCTGCCCCTTAGTGGAATCAGAATAGAGCTGCCAGACTGCAAATTATGAAAACACGTACTTATGACAAGGATATTATTATCCACAACAAAATTATTTTACAAAACTGTTAGACTAGAATACAGTTTCTCATCAGACCTGGATTTCTTCCCAGATGTCTTCATCCAAAAGAGTGGCTGCAGTATGGTGCTGTAGAGGGGCTATCAGGCAGTGACCTTCAGTAAGGGACTGGCTGCTTGGTAGAGACAAGTACACCTATGAAAAGCAAATGAAAAAGTGACCAGTTTTCGAGTGCTAAAAACCTTCCTATTGCCGAGGCTAAGAAATTCATAATTTCCTAAATTCAAACCAAAAGAAGCCATTACCTACTAATTACGGCAAGGTATTAGCAATCTTAATGCTTTTTAGAAGGGCCCATTGTCCAACAGCAGCTGAAATGAACAAGTAGTATCCAGAGAGCAGTTCCACCACCAAGGCAGTAATATCACCCTTATAAACCAACTGGTATCACAGCTGTTATGAAATCACACTGTTTAGTCCATTCCAATATTTTTTTAAATACAGATACATAGCTATATGCATTTTTAGTTTTATATATATATATACATATATATATAAAATGCATATTCCGTGTCATGATTTAACCTGGCAGACAGCTAGACAACACACAGCTGTTCACTCACTCCCTGTCCCCAGTGGGATAAGGGGAAAGAATCCAGAAAAAAAGTAAAATTTGTGGGTTGAGATAAAGACGGCTTAAAAGCACAGGAAATTAAATAACAATGATGATAATAATAACAACAACGTACAAAACAAGTGATGCACAATGCAATTGCTCACCACCCATCAACTGTTGCCCAGCCACTTCCCAAGCACTGGCCCCTGGCCACCTCTCCCCTGAGTTTATCCACTGAGCATGACGTCATACCGTCTGGAATATCCCTCTGGTCAGTTAGGGTCAGCTGTCCTGGCAGTGTTCCCTGTCAACTTCTTGTGTCCCTCCCACCTTCTCACTGGCAGGGCAGTATGAGAAGCAGAAGAGTCCCTAAACACTACTTAGCAACAACTAAAAACATCAGTGTCTTATTAACATTACACATCCTAAATCCGAAACACAGCACTGTACCAGCTATTGGGAAGAAAACTAACTATCCCAGCCAAATCCAGAATACTCTGTATATTTATTTATCTATTAGATATATCAACACAGATTATATACACATATATACACACAGATATGCATCTGTAATAATTTATATATATATATATAATCTCTAAAAAAAAAGGAATGCAATGTACCCTAATACATATCTATGCACCTAATTCCTTCACCTATAAAGAGCTTCAGATCAAATGAAAACATCAATAATAAATGAGAACTGTAGAGAAAAAAATTACCAAAAAGGCCATATTGAAGCATTTCAGATGTTATAAATCCAAATATTTATGCAACTTTTAAAAGTATTAACAGAAGCAGAAAGGTTTCCAAGCTAAACTGCTGTTTATTTCAAAGGATTTTAAGCTTAAAAATGGAATTCTCCACCTAATTTTCTTTGGTATCAAGATACAGTTCTTCACCAGTTCAAATTTCCTCCAGTTAAGTCTGATTTAGTCTTCCACAAATCCACCTACAGTCTAATCTCTGCACTGAGATCTTTCATTATTGCTTCTGTCTTCTACAAATGTGAAATCCTGACATCAAAGATTAGCTTTAAAATTCATGACAGATTTATATCTTTTTCCTCCTCACCCTTGACGAATTTATGGAATCAGCTGAAAGGGTGAGCAAAGTAAGATGCAGAACAATAACTCTTTCCATAGAAGCAATTTCGTTCCTAATTTTAAGCACTCTAACATCATTTTTTTTTTATTCCTACATTTGTGTTAAATTGCTATTTTCTTACCTTGGTGCCAATTGCAATAATAAGATGTTTAGAAAGTTCACTGCTATCAAAGCAGTAGGGGCATTTTTCCATGCGTGCCGCGAGTTGCTGGTGCTCACGGATTGCTTTTCTTCTTTGTACTTCTTCCTCTTCCCCACTGCGTGCTCTCTTGGCTGCTTTGGAAACAAACATGTCATCCAGAGTGTAGTACTCTCTGTCAGTTTTTTCCATGAGCTGAAAAGATACGCAGAAAAATTGAACATATTTATAAAGTAGCAAGAAAAAACACTTAGCTCTTTGTAGTATCCTCCATTGAGAAAAGCATAAAGTACATAAGCAGTAGCATTTCTTCCCTTCATATGGCATCTGCTGCAGATGGAATCAGGTACCTCTCCTGAGAGCAGTCATACACAATCCTAGCACAGATTTTAAAATATAGATATGTGACAGCAGTGAGAAGAGTATATTACTATATTCCATTTCAAATTAAGGACTAGGTATTTAAATATTACCTTGACATAACTTCAGCTATCTTAAAATAGATGCACAATTTTATATATCATTTATATCATATATTTTATCCTCTCCATTCTCCTCCTTCTCTCCTATTAGAACTACCATTAAATCATCTTTTGTGAAATAACTAGACCATGACTCTGCACTTCACATTCCGTGAAAATATGCCAACAGTTATTCTTACCAAGTGAACAGGAGTAAGCCATTTTGGGAAGAAAACAGTCTTTACCTTCAATAGTAAGTCTTTCTGAGTGCACCTGTTGCACTCCAGAACAAATCTTAATATATTTTAGGATACTGACTAGGGTAGCCCTAGCAAAGGACTAACATTAACTGAAGGCATTTGGAAGGCATGCTATCGTAACTGAAGCACAGTCTCCAAATAAAAGAAATTCTTCCAAATATCCCAGGCATAGTTTGTGTAGATAATATGATATGGAAAAAAAAAAGAAAAGAAAAGAAAAATAGAGGACAGATTATTTTTTTGTAGAGCACATAAGTAACTTTCCCCAAAAAAGACAACAGCTCTTGCTTTTCCCAAATACTGCAGTTCTCGAACACAGATCAATACCTTATTTTAAATATGCTCAGTACTTTCCTTACCAAACAACAGAGGAGGAGCCTCCTTAATATTACATTATTCAGCTACAATACATTTAATTGCTTATGTGCATTTCCTACTAGAAGGCACTGCAGACTAAAATCAACAGCTCAAGAGTTCAAGTCCATTTTTTCTTCTGTCTTACTGTAATACTGTAATTCTATATTTAACAGAAGAAGGAGATTCCTAAGATTTAGAAAAAATATGTAGTGGTTTGGGTGTCTAAAATCAAATCTCTGTTCTTCTGTCATATAAGCATTAAAAAGGTAAAGTTAGACCTGCAGCAGAAGCACTGCTTACAGAACAGCAGCATTTTGTTATTAGTAACCATAAAGTTTGGGTTTCTTTTTAAAAAAAATTCTGCCATGAGAATGGAAATACACAGGAAACATGACAGCTGGCAGAAGAGAAAGGAAAGGAAGAGTGGAAATCACAACACTTTGGCTATCTGGAGTATCACACATAGCACAGAATACCATTACTACTTTGCTCTGCTTGCACTTAGAAGTAGTCATGGAAATTCCTGGTTTGTTACACACAACCTCTTTTAAATAATAGTACTTTTCAAAATGCTCCACAGAGTCCCTTGTGATAGAATAAATACTCATCTTATTAAACAGCCTGGAAGATGCCTCTCTTCAACATGGATAAATTGCTGTATACAATATGATATCTGGGATCCAAAGCAAAATTCTTACATACAAAGTAGCAAACTTTCATACAGTAGGTGCTGTCTAAAATCCGAATTTTGTTTCTTCTGGTACAGTCATGACCAACAGATCACACAACCACAGAATGGTTTAGGTGGAGACTTTAAAGATCACCTTCTACTAAACCAAGTTGCTCAGGGCCCCATCCAGCCTGGTCTTAGGCACTCCAGGGATGGGGCACCCACAACTTCTCTGGGCAACCTGTTCCAGTGCCTGATTTCCCTCAAAGTAAGGAATTTCTTCCAAAAAACTAAACTAAATCTACCCTCTTTCTGTTCGAGGCCATTACCCCTTCTTGTATCTGCCTGTGTGAAAAGTTGCTCTCCCTCTCTTTTCTAATCTCGCTTTAGATACTGGAAGGTGCTATAAGGTCTCCCTGGAGCCTTCTCCAGGCTGAACAACCCCAACTCTCTCAGCCTGTCTTCATAGGAGAGGTGCTCCATTTCTCTTTTAAAACATTCATACTTCTATTTGTACAGTAAGGTGCCCAGTGAGCTCTGCCAATTGCATTATTTGGCTATAACTGAATCTCTCAAAAGAAGTTCAAGGAGAATTAAAAGAACAAGAAGAAATCATTCTCTAAAATGCCAGAAGGAAAGCAAGTAATCATTTAAAAATTGATTTCTTTCATACATATATTCTTCCATACAAAAGACAAAGCTAGTACACATCCAAAGAAGGAACCACACTGACGTATCAGAATTGCTGGAAAGCTGCTGTTCTGCATCATAGGTGCAGCATCACACCTGCTAAACATGAAAGCCAATGCATTCTGGAAGTTGTGTATTTAGTTCCCTCGCCATAACTGATATTGTTTGGTATTGCCCTTGCTGCTCAGGTGCTGCACAGAGATCAGAAAGAAGCAGGAAGTCATTTTGATCTACCAGTTTAAAGTTGGGATGTCCTACAACACATCACTGAATTACCTAAAGCTAATACAGGAAATTCAGGTATCTGTGAGGGCAATGCACCTGAAGTCCTTGTTTCCACCAGATACTGACCAAAGCCCAGAGCTGTGCTAAACTGACATGCTCATAAGACAGATCACCTCTACAGTCTCCAGTCTTCTTTTTCCTACTTCACTTTTTTTTTTTTTTTCTGGGCTTATCTGCCACATTCTTCCTTCATATACACCCTCTTTTTCTCCAGCTTTCCCTTCTCTTTTGGCAAGCACTGATTAACCAGAGAACACAAAGGAAGCTGTAGGACTCAGCACCAGGCAAAATGACACTGCCTCCCACATCTCATAGCATAATTGTGCAACTATGTCATTTCTACCATCCCACTGATTTTCCACAACCAGGATGCAGTTTTGGTTTAACCAACACAGAAGAATCACAACTGTGCTTGCCCTGGCCAAGAGAGGCCTGTAATACACAAACATTTAAACAGCAGTCAGGGAAGGCATCCAAACTTCTTTCAGGAGCCCTCTGGGCTTTCATTTGGACAGCTCAAATACAGTGCAAATGTGGCTAAAACCCAAGAAAAGGGGTGACATCTCTAACCATTCAGCACAGGAGTTTAGAAAGAAATCAGCATCTGACTATGCATAAATTAGAATGATTTGAGAGGGAAAAATTACAGTGTTGTATTTTCTGATTAAATCCTTATCATGATAATTACCATGAATAATATGAATATATTACATGAATTATTTCATTATATAACATTCTGTTTACAAAATAATTGAAGCTCTTTTTAATTTGTTATGTTAGTGAAGCCAACAGGCACCTTGGCATGGGGCTACCTCCTAACATAACTCTTGCAAATCTATGCAAGGTCCACTCCAGGGTCAGCCTCATTTTTCTGCCAACCTATGTTCAGACCACTGGAACCATATCTCATAGCTTGATTTTAAACTAATTCTGTTTTTCTTATTCCACAGTAAAACCCCTGGAGTCTTATACACTGCTGGCTTCCTACACACTCCACCTCAAGTGTGCTGCACGTTGTGTCTCTTATTGCTCCCTCTGCTGCTATTACTTGCTTTTTGGGTGGCCCTTTGGAATAAAAAGCCGTACTAAAGAACTTAGCGTCATTGTGATACTGAAAGGAAACCTTAAGAGACAGAACTCCTAATGATCAGAGATTATACTTGTATAATACCTCAAGTACACTTTTTTCCCCTCTTCAAATTTCCTTTGAAATTTGAGGATGAAATGGGAAATTCTATTAAACACAATTAGCAGAGGAACAAAAGACACCTGCATGGTTCCAGTGTGGGTTATTTTCAGCTTTTTTGTACTGTTTCTTTTCTGCTTATTTTCTTGTTCCATTTTGTATGCAACTATTGAACTTCTGCTTTTCCTGTTTCCTTGCTAACGCAATCATAGCTAGAGTTACTTCCCTATAAGCTAATAAAAGTGCATCTGCTTGAAAAATTTGTGGAAAAAAAAAGTCTATAGATTGTATAAAATGTATCAGTTTGGGTTTAAATTGTCATGGCAACACTGACGTCTTCAACTTTAAATGACAGAGTTAATATTTGTGAAAGGTTGTATCATAATATATTTTTGGAAGCTACAAAGAAGAATAATCTATTATTTTAGAACACAAACCTGAGTGACATAGGAATACATCTCATCACATTTAAATTTATTCAGCCTTTAGCACCTATTCTGAAAAACAAAAGCACCTCAGAAAAGTCTTTCTGATCTCAAATAATATTTGCTTAAGCCAAACAAAGGCAGAATTTTATCATGTAAACCTTATTACAATTCCAGTCTCCCTATGAACACAGACATCTGAGGTTTTAGGTTTAATTCACAATATAGTTCAGCAAATAGGCACTTTCAAAACCTACCATCACACTGAATTCAAGAATATTTTGAACACATAGTATCAAAGGATTTTAAGATATCAATGCACAGAGTGCTTTTAAAGCCTGTGTCACTGACAGGAAAAGATTACCCATCATGTTGGTGAGCAAGGTAGTTCAGGATTACGTTTTAGCAGCAGAAGTCAAGCAAAAAACAGATGACAGAGGACTGCACAATGGCTAGGGACCAACCTCCTTTTTGTTTCTGCTATTCAAAATGAAAACTGTAGATTTTGCTATAATAAGTTATTACAACAGATAAAACTTTATATACAAGTCAATGACATGAAATGTAAGCCAAACAAAATACCTTCAGCCATAGAATTCAGCTGTTAAAAGTGTGATTAGCATTTCACTTTACAGTTATCCCTGGCCATAATTTTAATGTCTAGGAAAGACTGTCCTGCACAAGTCTTCATTTGCAACATTATCTTGTAATTTTAACATAATCCTGGAAGAATGCTAAATGCTTATGCAGTCCTTTAGTACGGGCTGCATCTACACAGTTCTTACTGTTCCTAGGTTTTCTTCCCTAATCCAGCTGTCACTTCTGCTGATTTGTTTCCATGTGCAGGAACAGCTTTAACTTTGTGTCCACACAATATACACAGAAGGATGTTTTGTGCATGGAACTGAAATGTAGCAGAAAAAGATGCTGGAAATTATTTCTCTTGGGTTTTCACATTAATTTTTTACAGCAAACCATGCACACGATCTTTAAGTAAATGTAAAAAGCAATAGGGCACCAGAACTCTGCTGGCTTTATCATGTCTATTAAGCATTGTGTTAAATTGCTTCACCATGTGAAGAAAGAGAAGAAAAAGCTTCATTACATAATAGTAGCAGCAGCAGCAACATTTTGCATTTTTCACTTTAGCTTCTAAGGATTTTTCTACACTATTATTTTGGTTTATGATGATGGAAATGCAAAAATGCGAACAGGTAGATTGGCACAGCAAGCAAAAATGGTAAGGCTGAAAGTAATTTTCCATTTTACAGACTTTTATAGAAGCAAGGAAAGGCAAAATGCAAATTTCCTTTTGGAAACCTGTAATATCGGCATACCTCTTGGCTAAATCCATAACGGAAGGTCAACATTACTAATAAAGCATTTTTTTTTTCACTGCTGAATTCCTCTCAGGAATTATTGCACATATTTTAAAATAAAATTAGTTTCCGGCCAATATTAAAATGTCCTGATGAACAACACAAATTAATTGTTCTTGCTTTCTTTAAGTAAAACATAAAAAGGAAAAAAATGCTTTAGTAGAATTAATACATACAAATACAAGGTAATTTCTCTAGAGGTAATGTTCTAGGAATCAGTCTCTAAACACCCAGAAGCATCTATTGACATAAGTGAAAGGATTACATAAGTAATTGAAAACTGAACCACTTACAACAGTCAGGGGCTGAAAAAACTACAGACAGGGTACTTAAAGCTATCAGACCTAAGACTTCACACATATTTTGTACTCTAAAACTGTCAGAAAACAGTTTTCAAATGTTTTGTTGACTTTTTTGTATCCTAAAGTCATGCTTCTACAACAGTGAGAACCAAAACCACTTTCAAAGGTGAAGAAAATAAAAAGTAGAAATAATGATTTAAATGGGTGGTTTTTTCCTTGAGACATAACAGTGAAACACGAACAAATCAAACTCTAGGCCTGCTTTTTTTCCATATATCAAAAAGATTCGTGTTGGGTTTTAAAAAAGCTTTTCTTCACCACTGTAAATTAAAGATTTGGGCATTTTTCATGATATTGATAAATTTGACATAATAGCATGCATGGGATGACTGTGGGAAAGGCAGCATTTCAAACTGCTGAGATAAGTGACATCCACATCAGCCACCTTCAAACAGAGGCCAAAGGGCAACAGGAGGTAAAAGCCTCAAGCACAGCAGGGTTGTCTTAGAACCATGACTAGAAAAATAAGAATGGACAAGAGGGCAATGATAAGTCAGAGTCTAAATTTAAAACCAAGATTCAACAGGTAAACAAATAGCAAGGAGATGGCAAATTCCCTCCATCTCATCTAACTGAGCTCTTGACAAAAGGACAGGTGGGAAAAAGATTTAATACGAACAAGTATGGCTTGAACACTACAGATGTTTAGTCTGTCAATCTGAGTAGGAGTCTGGCATGAGATAACATACAGACTTTCACTTGCCAATGGGATTAGACAGAGGTTTCATGAAGAGAAACTCTGGGTCTACATACTGATATTTCTTCCAAGTCTCATTTAAGAAAATAAATCCTTTCATGAATTATACCCTTCTATTTCAACATCCCTATCTCTCTCTACAAAACTGCAATTATGTTATTACCTTCAATAACAACTAGCCTGTATTTCACTTGAAATACCATTAAAGCACTAAATATCGGGAAAGTAACACTGTTCTAGAGCAGAGCATTCAGCTGTGTAAAAGCCAGAAAACATGCTGGTCTGTCATTCTCACTCTGTTCCCATTTGTGAGAGCAGCGCCTATTTCCTCCATCCTCAACAGCCATGGGGCTGAAAGTTTCTTTTGGGCATAGTCTGGGAAAGTGAGAGAAGCCCTGGGAAAATCCATGAAGGAAATAACGATGCCCTAGTCAATTCACAGTGATTAGATGAATAAAGTTACTGAACAGAATTTAAGGGACAGGATCTCCCTTCTCCCCTCCTAGGTAGGTTATCATGTGTAGACTTGCACCAGTTTCCTCCCACCATTCTTCTGGAATAAGACAGATTAATTTTTGTGGATGATTTCTTCACTTTTCAAATGAAGGCAGAAAGAGAAACTACTTTGTATGTGTCAAATTTGAGTACTATGTTATCAAACTAAAACTGGCAAATGAGGTTTTTTTGCTAGACTTCCTGCTGGAATAAAACACCTTGCTGAATCCACTGAGGAGAGATGCAAGAATTTTGAAGACTATCTTACTGATCTCCAGATCATAATGCAGATACTCCATGTAGTGAAGGTTTATAAAGTACATAAATAATCATCTGTAATATCTGAGATCACGCCCAAATTTTTGAGACTGCTGCCAACACTTCAGTGGTAACACTGATCTTGTGCTATGAATAAGAATGCATTCTACAGACACAGAAAGACATGGAAACCTCAGGGAGGCCTAGGAGCCAGTTTTTTAATTCAAGATCAAGAAACAATCACCAGCTGGGGAAGACCATCACATTTTGTGGTGACAAGATCTGGGAATCACCTGCACAGAAACTACCAAAAGCATTTTAGATCTTAACAAAGAAGAATTGGCATCTGAGATACTTCTTTTTATGAAAGCTGAACAAAAATACCCTCAAAACCTAAATGTGACATTGCATGGAACCGAAGGACTACAGCACCATGAATTAAAATTTGGACATTGCAACAGTAATGGCTTTGACAAAATATCTACTTTGAGCACATGCTCCAATACACTTAGCCAGTAAATAAATAGTGTGGCTCAATCTTAAAAGGTTAGTCAAGAGCTAAGTATTGATTCAAGAAACTAGTTCTAATAAAATAATGTGATGTAGTACATCTTTGCCTAGTAACAAAAAGGAAACACATTACGTATCATCTGATCTAAAGCTCACTGAAGTCAGTAGGAATTCAGAGCCTTCTAAAACTAAAATAAAGTATTTGCATAAGCTAGGAAACACAAAATATTCTTGTAACATTATTAAGAAATTCTATCCTTAAAAAAAATCCAAATGAAAACAAAACAAGAAAACAAAATTTAAAAAGAAACAACAGAAACAAACAAAAAAGGAAAAAAGCCTTTAGACTGAAACATACTAAACCCAGTTGCTTTCTCCCCCAGCGTGACCATTTTATGTTGCAAAATCAATCTCCAGCAATGGCTAAAACGTATCTGGGAAAGCTTATAGAACTGACTCTTCTACTCTCTACACATTTGCGGCTCTCAGCATTTACTGTGGAAATCCTGAGCATAAACTTATCTAGATCTCCCTATTTCATATTTAACAATAAAACTGTATTTCACTAAGTTATATCTTTTCTTGCTCCCACTCACAATAAAGGCCTCCACAGCATTTCATGCTCTACAACACAAGTTCTACAATTTCCTTCTTCACTGAAAAAAAATCCCAAACTCGTCATGTTAGACTCTGTTCTGTGGCCACTTCCCATTTGAGAAATAAAAAATAGTTGTATTCTATTAAACTGTTATGCTAATTGTTCCAGTCTAGCAGCTGCCTTCCCCTACCCATCCACTCACCTGCCCAAGCTGAAGAAATTTTGTTTACTTAGGTTTTCTTCAAATGGCCACTGCTCTGTGCCCCTGATTACAGAGTATGCTTTAACAGCTTGGGCAGCATTCAAGATATGGGTGCACCATGTGTTCACTACATGCTTTAAAATGTTCCTAAATTCTCCCTTTTCATAACCACCAAAATTCTGCTCCTTTTAATCACACCAGAACTGAGACGATGTTTGCAGACTCACAACAGCTCTCAAATCAAGCATCAACAGCCTCTTGTATATGTACAGTCACAGCTTCACTCAGCTTCACGATTACCGACATTTCACATTCATCAACCCTGTCCTTCATCTGAATTTATTGCCTCAATACCTATGATGGGATCTCTTCCTTTTTATTTGAGAGTTCTATAGCATAATCTCCTGTGTCTGAACTAGACATCTTAATTCCTTTTATAACCATAATGCCTTTCAGACAGCATTTAAAATAGGACAGGTGACCCACATGACTAAAATATATACGTCTTTCCAGTGACTCCCTAAAATGGATCTTAAGAATCAGCTCAGATGTTTCACAATGTTAGAAAAATCTTGGCTTTGTAGTTCAAAATTCTACAATTTACAATAAGCCCTATTTTTGATAGTCCTGCATAATTATGTAACCATAAACAATTCTCATCTTCCTCCAGGTCTTCCCTTTACTCAGGCCTCACATCTTCCCTGCCATTTCTAATAATAACATGCTTAATTAAAAAGTCATACACACAACACCTTACCTTTGATGCCATACGCATGAACAGTGAGTTTTGATCCTCTGCTGTTCTCATCTTCTCATTTTTGATCAAATCCTTCAGGTTCATACTATCATCATCCTGAAAATACCTTACTCTCTCTCTATCTACATGAGTAAGGACCTGGAAACAAACACATTAAAAATAACTATTAACCTAATGAGAAAGATCAGTTATAAAATTCAGACCCTAACAATTTCAATAAGTTTAAAGAATCATGAATCAAGCTAAGCAGATCCGAAAAAACTGAGCTAACAGCTCCATTTTGCCTACAGAAAAGGACGTCTTTCCCTTTCTTTTTTTCCCTATAAAAACAGAGCCTCTTTCCAAAGTCACTATATCCTTAACATCCTTAACGTATCAGAGCTACAACATTACCACTCAGGAAAGACAGACAGTACTCCACTGCAACAGTTAATAAGCTCACAAAAACAAAATATTCTAAGAAGTAATTTTCATTATTGACAACTCTAAAGCTTTTGTAAAGTCACAGACACTACTGAAACACAGTAATCACAGACAGTACTGAAGACTTGTGTGAATATTGTACCTCTGCTGGGAAATGTTGCCATTTTAGACAGAGTGCCCAAGAGAACAGAGATGTCCCTTAGGACAGGACTACACTAAATTCTGAAGGAGCAAAGGGAGTGGTCATTAACATAAAGCAGGAGAGCATTTTCCAAAGTGGAAACAACAGGACAATGACAAAAAATTCTTCACCCTCTTGTGTCTTTCGCTTCTCCACAGCAGTGTAGCAAACTGATCTGTCCTACTAATCAAGAACATGCTTGCTAGAAATATGAGATAGTGTCACCTCCTCTTACCTCAAAAAGATCAAAGTGCTACTATATTTACTGTTTGAAGCAATTATCCTAAGAATAAAACACTGCTCCAGCTTCCAAGCTTCTCATTGTTCCCCAAAGCACTTTGTTACAAAGATTAGGTCATAATTATTATTATTATCATTAGTAGCCATATTTTTTATTAGAACAAAAGTGAAATTAGCCCCTGAGACCTGAGTATCTCAGTAAAATCTTGTTTAATTCAGAAATATTCAGCTCTGCTAATCTTTGTTATTTACATAACTTTATGTAATATAAACTAAGAGACTGTGATAACTTTTCCTTGAACATGCATTTAAATAAGCCTTAAAGTGATCCCTTGGGACATGCAATCTGAAAATAAATTTAATACATGCTTAATAAATATGTACTCTAATACTTAATTACAATCATCTTCTGAAAGGAACTTTTTAACTACCTACTGACATTCTGATAAGATACTCATTAATTACAGCATCATAAAAGTAAAACTACAAAATCATTTAAGAATTGCAGTTTAATACTCAGATTTGTAAAACTTACCATCTGCTGCTTTCTTCGTCCTCCTTTTGGCTCCAGCGGCTCCGTTGGTCCCGTCACAGGCCATGCCCTTCCACTTCCATCTGTTCTGACAAGGACCACTTGTTCATCTTCTTGATGGCTTGAAGTCTGTGTCAGGTTTTAAGACATATTTTAAAACTGATGGTACAGACAAGCCAAAAGAAATACCTAATCCACATTAAATAAATGCTTAAAATCCTAAAGATTAAGTAACAGATTCTTTACATTTTGTGTGTTTGCTATAATTCAAAGTAGACAGTTTCACCTTAGTGAGGTATTCTTTTCACATTCAAAAAGAAAAAAGCATTAAAAATATATTCAATTAGTAAAATGCAGATCTTTTCTTTCCAAAAGAACCAAGTCTGTATTCTTGTTTTCTTCGCATAAAGCTTTATCTCCAGAAGACACACAGTGCTTCTGGAAGACTTAAACAGATACTATTGAATTAATATACACCACCATCATTATAATGCTGTATTCCTGAAAATCATCTGAAAAGCTATAGCACATTACCACTTCTTTTGTGGACTGGGGGTTGGAGAATGACCACCCTCAGCTCAGTCCCCCAAAAAGTTATAGAACCTGTCCTCATGGAAGGTCCTTCATAGGGCCCCCACTTCACAAGGGTGTTCTCAAACTTAAAGATGTATTATAGATATACACACACAGAGGGGGGGAAAAAGGCAGAAATTCTTCACCAAAAGGCAAGTATTTAACTTTCTAAAATATTAAGAATAATTTTTAAAAATAATTTAAAAGCCTGAGAACTTCCTGATTATACTCCAAAGATGTTTAGGTAAATCAGTTGATTAAATTAGAGCACATAATGGGGTCACCACTTAATCAGATGATATCAGGACAGCCTTTGTCAAATCTTATCAACAACTTCATTAATCTCAATTTCAAGTTATTTTCTACCAAACTGCTTTCCACCTGCCATCCTTGCCTAAGGAAAGCTTGTCCCAGAAACCCAAATAAAGTCTGGAAAATCTGTAGATACTGAAGTATACTTCAACAGCTTAATTACATTTTCCAAGGAAAGTCATATGAAGGTAGAAGTTATGGACCAAAAAGCTGCCTAAGTAAGCCAGACCTCTCTCTTCTGTAACATCAAAGGCAAATCTCATTCTGCAAAGCAAACCAAGATGTCCAGCACCAGTTTGGCTCCAATAACAATACTGATATTTTCAGAGAATACAACATGACTTACTTCCAGCATCAGCCAGATACATGCCCCACCTGTTACTTTTTCACAAGATAAGGGCTTTTCTCCCTGTTGGGAGAGGAAGCAAAGGTGATTCATCCCAATAGGAGAAAAAGGCTGTGTGCATTCACCCCACACGTGTCACATCATTAAAAGGTCACAGCTGACTGAGACACACACAGCCAGACAGGGGGGACCATGTTTTCAGGTGATCACTGTGCCATAAAACCTTATTGACAGCAGATACAGAAAGCAAAGATGAAGTAAACACCAATAAGAACGTATCACAGGGAACTTCTCAAATGCTACAGTTCCTTTAAAACTTGGGTAACTTTACAAGTTTGGAGGTTGAACACATAACCATAGATATTGCAGTGAAAACCCAAAAATCTAGAGCATTACTAATTAGTCTGAAATGAAACAGACCTTTGCAGAGGAAAAAAACCCACCTTGTTCTAAACGCACCATACCCATATGGCCAAGCAGGGATACAAAGCTCTCCCAAGAGGACTAGTCAAATCCACCCAGCACACACTTTACAGTTTTCAGTAGATAATCTACCAAGTAACCACTTCTGAAGGGTCCTGTTTATGTGAAATCCTCAGTCAGGAGCATGTTTCCAATCATTCAGCTTTTACCTGCTGCCCCGTAAGGTCTCCAAAAGGATGCTGACTTCGCGTCTCTCCTCCCCCACACCTTTATGTTACTGAGACAAGAAATAGGATTAACTTTTCCATTCCCAGTCTCTAAACTTTAACCTCACTGTATATATGACTGTTAAAAAACACAAATCACTAAAACCAATAGTCATTATAACAGCAGTGCTTCAACAACTGCAAAGAACAGTAAATACCAGATTCTTATATTAACTTGCAAGAATCTAGTTCCTTTTAAAGACATCCATCACAAAATTTGTCTTCACTAAAATTCTTAATACAGACATTTCAAAAAGGATGTCATTTATGTTAAGGCTGTTATTTTCCCAAAAGTTAATGGAATTCACAAGGTGTTCTATGTGTCAGACTTTCTTTGCCTTTGAAGAAGGGCTCTAAAATGTTAGATCCAACCGACATTTGCACTTTCTTTTTTCTTTCCATTTCTGCATGCTAACACACTAACACACAAGCAGCAGAAGAGTATCTTCTGGATCTGAACCACTGAAAAAGTTAGGACAGGGACAGGGAATGGAGAGGGGAGCAATAGATATAATACATACTGAATTCTTTGGGTCAGAACCCTACAGCTGGCAAGGTTTTGTCTGCTTTATGAGGGTTTGAGGTTTTTTCTCCCTAATTTCCAAGAGTCCTGAGTCCTGACACAAAGCACGTAATACTGGCCATAATGTATTTAGATTTAATATTCCAGAAGAAAAAAAAAAAGGCAAAAAATTACAGTAATTTTTAGCTTTAGAATACAAAGTACAAAAAAATAAAAGTGGTCCTTCAAGGAGAGATTAAAGGAAGCAGATAAAAGGATAAAATAATTATGGACAGTATGAAGACTAATGTGAAGCCACGCTAGAGACTAAGAGCAAATGCATACTAGGAACCAAGATGAATCCAATGGACACAAGCCAAATATGATTATGCAGAATTAAAGATGTTATTAGAGGCAAAGACATCCTTCAGAACTCAAAACCCTGTCTAAATAGAACTGAGTTAAAAACACAGCATAACAACAGAAAGTTAATTGTATTAAGGCAAAAAAAAAGATTTTTAGGAAGATCTTACTAACAATAATTACTAAAGCTATTTCTAAACACATCAGAAGCAAAAAGCTTTCTGGTAGAAAAAGATGCTTAAGTGGCTACAGCATTATCAGAAGGTGACATTTAAATAATATATTAATTAATTGTATTTTATTCAATTTTATTTATACACTTTTTGAAAGAAAAAAAAAACGAGAACAAACTTTAGAAATCATCTTTAAACTGAAATATCAATAAAAGGAGTTCTTTAAGCAAGCTGCAACGAAGTAATGGTTTTCACTAGAGCTTCCAAAAAAGAATTCCAATGCCTACATCCTTCAGGATACACTATATCCCTTAAACAGGTCTCAGTACAAAAATAATGGAAAGTGGCCAATACAATAAAAAGCTTTAAAATGTGCCAAAGACTGATTCTCGGAATTCTGGGGCAATGTATCTAACATTTGTAATGGACAAGTTCACACAAGTATAATAAAAACCAGAATTCCTCTACACTTGAACAATAATGCCATACTAAGAACCTTCGCAGGAAAAATCCACAACTCAGAGAAGTAATAGATTTTTTCAAAGGAGTGCGGATATCAATCCCACGACTATATGACACGGTATATTATAACACAATGTGGTCATTGTGATATAATAAATACTCATTAATCAATCTGATCAGATAAATAATATTTCCATTAAGTACAACATAGGCTTGAAAAGTTGTATTAAACTACTTTTAATACGATACCTATTGTTAAATGTTAAAGTTGGAACTGGAGAAGAGGCTCAGCCACTATCCCTGAATCTTGTGATGATTGCTAAACAAACAATATAATTTACAGTCTGAAATGAATAAAAATAGTGTGTATTTCCAGAATGAGATAGGAATTGTTTGTTGCCATTAATTAAGGGACATAAATTTTTACTTCAGGCCAATTAAATATACAAAGTACACAGTTGTTCTCAACAAATGTACAAACCGCTATACAGCAATTAACACCCAACTGAACAAAACAAGCAGACAAGTCTGGTTTCGAAAGATAAAAGCTTTAAATTAAATACACAAATAAATAAGATACAGCTCTGAAAAAGATTTTTGAACTCTCCAGAGATTATCCCTGTTCCATAATCCAGCATGAGGAAGTGGAAATCCTCTGCCAAGCCAGGTGCACAACTTAACTTGAGGAACAGACACTGGAGCAGGTGAACAAATGGAGTAATCAGGCCAAGCATCTGAGATAAGATCTACTCAATTAGAACTGTTTTTCAATGCTAACAGCTAAAGGGAATAAAATATATTTTAATAGTTGGTGTATTGCTGGGTAGGGAACAACTAGAGCTAGGAAAAAAACCAATTTTTTTTTTTAATTACTGAGCCAACAAAAAGCTGGATGCTGCATGAATTGAAAGCTGTCTGCAAATGTTTACTGAGAGCTACATTCAAGTGGTACAAGCACAGTGTAATGAAAGAATAGCAAAGGAACAGTCTTCAGCAAGGAACAAGCCTCTACAACCAAATGCTAGCTTTGTCAAATCAGATGCTGCATTAAGCATGCCACCTGTTTCCTTTCTCCTACAGTCTTTGGTGAATGGAAATGCTTTGAATATTGTCTTATTCCTCTATTGGAAAAGTCTGTCCTTACGTTATAGTATCGGTAAGTGTCTAGAAGATAGCTAGCACTTCTCAGAGTGCTGGACTCAGCTATTTCTTACATCCACTGTCTCTCATTCTCTTCCATTGCTCCTTCTTCTCCCATTCCAGTTACCCTTCTCTTAGGTTCTCAGGTTGCATTCACACATAATCATCAGCTACCAGAAGGATGAGTAAATCTCGTGTAGAAAGAGCATCTGCCTCCTTCAGTGCTGGCTATTCCTAAGGGCACCATGTCTCATATTCAGAAGTTGCTCTATTCCCAACCTGGAGTTCCCATGTAAAAGGTTTCAAAGCATCTAAGCTCCCCTTCAGGCTCTGACATTTGCTGTGAATAATGGCACTGTAATCAATGTAATGCTTATAAAAATCAGTAGGTTAACCATTCTCTACAGCAAGACTGAGGTTTGGATCAGAGGCCTATAACAACAGTCCACTGTACACATGTCGTACCTTTGATTTGGGTTTCTTACAGCAGAAAAAAAGAGAAGACTAAGAAAATACGCAGCATGAGGAAGGAAAGCAAAAGCAAACTTCTACAAACTAGGTCTAAAATTAAGTATTTCAATAAAGACTTCATAAATATATTAATGAGTCACTATTACACATTCAAAAGGTGCTAACATAGTAATGGCATTTTTAAAAGGTTTTACAAGATCAGAAAGTTGGTCTGCCATAATTAGGCCCTTGTGTTTAACAGTGAAGAGAAGCATTAGAAAATCTAATGCAGGCTGCAACACAGAGGTGAACTATTCTACAGAAGAGCATCTTTATCAGGTAGTGCTTGGTTTGTGTGTAAAGCATGAGACTGAAAAAACCCCACAAACTCCAAACCATGGAAAAGGATTAGGTCTCTATCCTTTCTTTCTGCCAGTCAGTGAGTGACCCCAGGTAATAACACAAATGTAAAAAACTTCATTTGTTCTTATTGATATAAAGTCAGTTGCCCCTTAAAATTCAGCAATTCTTTGTTCTTATATTACAAAAAGGTTATTTTGACTAAACTGTTTATTACTCAGAATAAGCAACCTGGCCTCC
This sequence comes from Cnemophilus loriae, assembly GCA_013397755.1. Lineage (NCBI taxonomy): Eukaryota > Metazoa > Chordata > Aves > Passeriformes > Corvidae > Cnemophilus > Cnemophilus loriae. The sequence goes on along the minus strand of VZTF01002837.1, from coordinate 2,764,788 downwards.
TTATTAATCTCCTCTTTACAATGATTGCTTCCAATCAGCCCTGCATGCAGAAGCCTTTCTATTTCCGCTCAGTACTTATTTTCTCAGAGCATCTTTAAGATAGGGTGACCAGAGTATCATCTCTTGAGTAGAATGGACACACACACAAATCTAAAGTCAAATTCAGTTAAGAGTCATGCTGCCGGCCTGTGGAAGTAAAACTGGAACTAGCAATTTATAACTTACAGCAGCTTGTAATGTGTCTGTCCAGTGATGCACCTAGAAATGGGCAGAACTAAAGCAATTAAGTCTAACTTTAAAATAATATTGGGCATCAGAAAGCCACATAGCCTTGAAAATACAACTTTAAAAAAAGTTCTAAAGATTCAGTTTGATAGTCTAAATTGTTAGCTACACTTTGAAATGGTTAGTTACCTAGCCACAGCAAGGAGCCACTGTAGGTATAAGATGTAAGAAAACTTGTAAAAAATGTAATGACTAGACGGATTGTTTTTACAGCAAGAACATCTGACACAAAACATATATACTCAGACCATAAAAAAAGAGAAGTATTGCAGCATGTTGGTTCTTAAGTCCATAAATTTCTATTTCATCTTATCAACTGATTTAACACAGTGACAGGGTAAATATAGCAGTAAAAATTTTAACATGATGTTAGGAGAAAAACAGAGCAAGAAAAAATGGCACCATCAGTTACAAGCGCTGCATGGCACTCGGATATGGCTTTTGTCTCTGGTGTCAAAGCATACTTCGAAGTTTTTGTATTCTCAGTTTGAACTTTAAGAAGTTTTAGCCATTCCATCCTTTTATGCTTTTTCACATGTACTGAAATTGTAAGACATTTTACATCATTTAGTTACTGATACAATTTCTCCAATATGTTTTAATTGCAAAAGCCAATTTCCTATAAATTACATTCAGGAAGATAAACCACTTTGTCTTAATATGTTTTTGTCTTAAATAATTATGTAATCCTCTCCTACTGACATCAACAAGAGTGTTCAGGAAACACACTAATCAATAACTGCATACTCCTTATTATGTTTTAAAAGTATGCACTAATGATGTGAAAGCTGTTCTGCAAAAGTATACCCCCTTCATTATTCCGCATTCCATTTAGAACTAGTCAACTCTGCGTGGAAAACACAAACTTTTGTTGGAGAAAGGATGGCACAGCCATCTTGCAGACAAGATTCAAGTGTGATGGAACAGCAGGAATCAGGAATTATGATGAGCTGAAAACATCTGAGAGTAAACAGGCCATGAGCCATCTGTTGCTGTATCTCCTCACCATCTGAAGTTCCAAATAAAATCTGAAATTTTTATTGTGCATTTAGTGAGGATCATTAATCCCCAGCTTTCTAATTTTTATAAAAGTGTCTCAGCTATACTTTTCTGCAAAGCAATTTTAAATAATTTTTAAAGGATTCTTTATATATGGTAAGTCTATAAGCATTACTACAGCTGTATTTAGGTTCTGCATTAGTTAAGTCAGAATGAAAGTTATGAAAACATATTATAGGTAAATTTTGACAACCAAATATTTTCATTGCAGAAAAATATCTGTGTTTATAGTCTTAATTCCCAAACCTAAAATTAAACATCCTGGCACACCTGCAATTTTGAATGTTAATTTTCAGGGTGATTTGGCTTTTGCTTTTGCTTTTTTGTGTTTGTTTAGCATTGGTTTGGTTTCTTTTTAAATAAAAAACCCCCAAACATCAGAAGCATTGATTACTTTCCTTCTTTCTTTCACCTCCTACTCTGAAGTACTAATCACTTTTTAAATTTTACATGTATACACACATATACACAAATACACATGTCCACACACACATACACACACCACCTTACTTTGAGATAACTGTCTCTTTCTCCAAGAAATCGCTGCCATTTACAGGTCAATCTTGAAAACATATGAAAAATAAACATACATTCTTGTTCTACCCATTACCATACTGGAACCAGTAGAACATTATTTCAGGTTTGTTCCACATCTGATTCCTCTCAGCTACTTACTCCTAATGTCACATGGTCTACTTGCCTCACGATAGTAACTGCGCTTCAAATCGTTTCTCTGGATAAAGATCCAGCATGTTCCATCCTGTCTCTCCTAATGCAGAACTATATACAATGGGATGCAATGGATGCCATTTTTTAGAATCACAGAATATTAAGGGTTTGGAAGGGACCCTAAAGACCATCTAGTCTCAACCCCCTACCATAGGCAGGGACACCTCCCATTAGATCAGGCTGCTCAAGGCCTTGTCCAGCCTGGCCTTGAACACTGCCAGGACTGGGGCATCCACAACTTCCCTGGGCAACCTGCTCCAGTGTCTCACCACCTTCACAGTCAAAAAATTCTTTCTAATATCTAACCTATAAATATCTAACTACTATAAATCTTCTCCACCTGAGATGCGCAAGCAATGGACTGGAGTCTGTAACTCTTACAGATGCAACAGGTAGCCTAGAAAAGGTTTTCTCCTTCAAAGCAGCATCATATGTCAGCCATTGTAAAGTGAAATGCTGTACTTGCCAAAAGTCAAGTCTTACTCTACGGATATTTTCTATGCCCAAGAGGCTTCACAGAAGCACTGAATACTCTTCAGTAAAAAAACATTCATACTAGACCAAAGGCTGAAGGACTTCCACAGAAAATTCAGTTATTCAAATGAAGATTTTCTATGATGAAATAATTAATATTTTCCCTACATATTCTCAAATGCATAAGAGAAAAGCCAGTAGCTGTTTCTATTTTTCAGAACTCTCTTCTTTTAAACACTCAGTGACACAATATCCTACTATGTTATTCTGCTTAAACTACCACCTTCCAGCTTTCATTCAATTTTGTATTGATTTGGTCTTTCAAATGCAATTCATCATTATTGAAAACTGTCTCTAGCACTTGCTCAGCAGAGACTACTTTCTGTTTCCTGCATACTAATTATGTTCTATGGAATACAGAAAAAGGCTTAGGGTTGAGAAGCTTTTCTTCTAAGCCATACTTCATTTGGGATTGAAAACAGTTTTAAAAGATGCATACTCTTACACTATATTCATCCACCACCATGTTGTTGGACTAGATGTTCTGGTAAATCCCATGGATAAAGGATATATTCTATATTCTGAATATAGAATATTCAAAATTTTTACCTTCCAATTTTTGTACTTGCAAAACCCACTGCAAATTATGTGCCTCAAAGGAGTGCTAATGTTCCAGATATAGTTTGTTAAATAAAAATACTGAATAAAAGTACAGATTACATCAGTTGTGACTGGTACTGACAATTGCAGAGGTGACATCCTCATAACCAATGTAATAAAATCTAGAGCTGTGTAGCACTTTCAGAACAGAAATACAAACCGTATTTAAGAGGTGAACTATGAACACGTGGAAGTTGTTTTCTAAATGCTGAAGTCTCCACAATTTCCTGCTGTCTCCTTACATTCAATAGGTATCATTTTTGTCACCTATCCCAACTCAGAAATCCCATGGTACAGCAGCCTTTGCTTTACATAGTTTCACTAGGACTCAAAGTGCAGCCTCGCTTTCTCAAAATGCCTATGAAAAATCAGACAATAAGTATCTGAAAATAAGCATCATTTCATTTTATCCCAAATGAAATCAGAAGTTTTTTTTATTTCCATGGACTCTGAAGTTGCCTCCTGCTCAAACTTAAAGACAAAACAAGCACAACCTACATTTTAATTCATCCTTTTAAAAGGATCTTTGCTTCTGCATTCATTGTAATTCTACACATGTGACTCAAGTATTTAAGTACAATACCCATTAAGACCCCAAATTCCATTAGCAGATAATTTAACTGCTTTCATACTAAAATTTATAGGGTTATATACTTAAGGCAGTATATAACTGCAGTGAACAACAGAGGGGCTCTACCCAAGCTGTGACTTGGTGAAATGTATCAGCTGAGAAACAAAAGGTTTTTAAACTCCAAACATCAGTTTTTGAAAACTGTACTTCAAAACCACATTTTTGGGATTGCTCGGGGTAGAATTCTTCTCTAAGTCAAAAAAACTACAAAACTAGTCACTAAGTCACACTGTAAAAGCTGTATTTGCCTCTACTCTCACTAACAAACAAAATAAAATTATTTAAAATAGGATTTAAGCTAGCACTTTATAGTCCCTTCAGTCTGTAGTTTCTTGACCACTTTAAGGCAGAATAAACCAGCACCACTATCAAAAGAATTGATCCCGTCCTCTGTACAAACCCCAGCCATTCATACACCCCCTTATCCTAGCATAAGTCTTCACTCAGTCACACAGGGAACAGAACTGGGAAATTGATCCACGTCCAATTAATTAAGAAAAAAAACTTCCTAGGGAGATGCATTCAAAATTGCCTTCACTGCTTCCTGATTTATCTCCCCAGCTCTCCCAACAGAAACTGAAATACGGCAAAGCCACATTTTAGGACCTCCCAGCATGACACTGGCCATGCTGCTCCACAGAAGCAGACAGACCTGCCTGAAACAAAATGCTTCATGTTTGTTACTGGTAATGGAGGCAAAGCTATCGATCTCTGGGATCAATAGGACATCCATTTGGAAAACCATTTCTGTGGAAACTGCTTCAGGTACCTCACTTGCAATACACCTGGCTGAAGGGGTTGAGGCTGTCATGTGGGTGGTCTATGCCACAGAAAGGTTGAGTCAAACAGAGGCAAACACACCTTCACAAATCAGCCTCCCTTGTGTTATGAGATGGTTTCTGAACATCTGGGCTGTTTAGACACACAGTGTGACACAGCTGGCCCTTGATACACAGGAGTACCAAACACATCCTGCTTGTGTCCCAGTAGTCCAAAACCAATTTGAAGCTGTAAAACCAGTAAGGCTACCCTGGCATCACAAAGACAGGGCTTAGGACAGAGCAACTGTCCGCTCTGCTGGACCTGCTCACACTCAAACACCACGTAATATAGGCTAGAAGAAGCCAGGAAAGAGGCACAGGCAAGGCATATTCATAAATATTTATATTCGGTACTTTTGTAATGACTACATGCTGTTAGTTGTAAAAATGCTTTAATTAAAATTTAAGATAAAAATCAGGCTATGGTTAAGACCTGGGCTGACCAAAATTGTTATTCATAACTCAGCCTCTAAGGAATAAGTGTTCACCAACATTTCTGAGGACCATCCACAAAACACTCTTTACTTCCCAGTTTTAAAATCTGAATGGATTTTTTCTGTGTAATTACACAACTCCAATCTGCTTTATTCAGGTTTTTTTTACATTTACAAAAAACATGCCAAAGAATTGCACTGCAGTGAAGCAGAGTCTACCCACACAGAGCTTTTGTAATTTTAAATTCTTGTGAATTGAAGGTGTGAGACTTTAATACCATTGTCACACAGTAGCTAGCAAGAGGCCACACATTATAATCCAGTTTAGTTTGTCTTCTAAAGAGTGGACAAATACTAGTCAGTGTATGAGGTCTGACATGAAGCCTTTTTGGACCAAAAAAACATTAGTGACCTTTGAAACTCAACTCACTAGCAGCTGAATTTTCACTGTGAAATTCGGGCCAAATTGAACAAGAATATTAGTTTTTGCCTAGAAATTTCCTCTCCATCATGAGGACAGAGCTCATAACTTAAGATATTAACCCTGTTTCCTTATAGCAGTGTTGGTATAGAAGAAGCTTTCTTACATTTCTTAAATATCACCCTTCAAAAGGAATAACATCTGAAGTGCCAGCTTCTTCAGAGACAGCAGAATTATGTAACAGCCAGCACACATCAGTTTCATTTTTAATGGAAGATATATATCCTTGCTGAGAAAATATTATGAGTATGAAAAATCGCACTGAATTTACTAAAGACCAATGGAGAAAGTTTTGTTCACCAACAAAAAGTACAATTCAATTTGGACAGTTACTCACCTGAAGTCACACTTTCTAATTTTCCTAAGTACATTTGATGTTCTCTAATTCAGCTGCTACCTGTGTCATACCACTGTCTTAATGAAAAGAAAAGAAGAATATTTTCCCACTTACCTCTCTGCCAGTCTTTGCTGGAATCTGTCCTTGAGTCTCTCTCAACTTGCGAGCATTGTCAAGTTCTGCTTGAAGTTCTGAAGCTAAATCCTTCAAAGAAAATCATAGTACTTCATTAGTTTAACTATCTTAAACTTTTAAGAGACTTTTATATCAAAATGAACTATTCATTCTTTGTATTTTGATATAAGTATTTTAAACTCTAATGACACTGAAGATTAAAGAATACATGTCAATATAATTCACACAACTCTTTATAAGATATAACACGAAAAAAAACGTTCAGAATAGAGGCATCTGAAGTACAGGAACAAGTATTGCCATAATAAATGCTTGGCATAACTAAGCATAGATATTATTTTATGTACAGGAAGCTAAATAAGGAAACCTGAACACATCATATCCTTTTTTTTTCTCTTGTACACACACACACACACACATACACCTTTACAAACATACATCAACTCTATGGGTCTAGGGAAATATGTCTCAGAAATTTTTGCTATGCACTTTCACATCTCTCTATACCCCATGTCCAACTTCTGTACTTAAGACATACTGGGAATTAAAATGTACAAGAGGTAGAAAATAAGAACTGTTTACAGTCTCGTGCAAATTGGTTTTGATGCTCCTGCTCCCTTATCCATCTGCCTATTAAATAAATACAAATATTTCAGAATATCTTGGATTGCTAAGAATTGCCAACATATCAATCTGTAAGGAATAAAACCACTTATACTTTGACCCCTCTGCCAGTTTCATTGATTGGACTCCAACCATTGTGCCCATACCTGCCACATCAAAATTAAATCATTTGATCAACACCAGGCAGAAAATCTGTAACAAAAATAGATTCAGAATTCAATTGGCCCACATGGCCAACCTTGAGCTCCAGCCACCAGGACATGCTGTTACATAACCATCTGTTCTGGTGTGTGGGGATAAACTTGTTTAAACAAGCTGCATTTTCAATTTGATTAGAGAAAGACCATGAAAAATATTTAAAATGCCACAAGGCTATTATATATATTATATATATATTATATTATATAAGCTATTTTACTTAAACTGTTGTTGTTTTGTTTTAGTTTTTTTTTAAACTAGGCTGATTCAGAGTGCATATATAGAAAACTGGATATATAAAAATAATAGTAACATTTAAATACTGGTTTCTGCTCCATGATTTGAGTCAAAACAAAATGATAGAATATTAAATAAATTACACTCTCCCCACAGAACACCTGTATATTTTTCATCAAATTACTTGTATTCAGTTCCTATCAGGCTGAAAAAAAAAAGACCAGATTTGTGCCCAGAGTTTTGTTTAGGCAATGATACCGAAGCTGAGCAGTATCAGAAAAAAGTTTACAAATTTCTGCTGCTTTCCATCAGAATCTTTGGAAAACCTTCCCTTCCCCAGTACTTTAGCAATTAGTGTATAGATAGCTTACACTAAACCAGTCCTTCACAAACCTATCATATAATTACTTTCATAAAAATATTTTTCCTCACTAGTGTATATTTTTGAGTATTAACTAGGAAAACTAGAGATTAACATATGGACACATCTATTTAAATCATTAACACTATATCTTAGTAGGAAATACACTGCTTGAAGTTACTTTTAATTCACCTTTGAAGCTGATAACATTTCAAATGGACAGGATTTCTAGATAAGGTATTGCTATCCAAATTTTTAAAGCTACATACACACATCTATGTCTAAAGTCTGTGGGAAAAGAATTCATAACATAAAATTTATTTGAAAATAAAATATTTATAAAACGGACACTTTCTCCTAACAAAATTTGAATTATTTGACAGAGGCTTTAACAAGGATCGACATCATATCCTAGTCCAGCAATAATGACAAAACATATTTATACTTTCCACAAATCAAAGAATCAATAGCTCTTGAGAAATATTAATTTACCACTTGGAGACATGTTTTATATATTATTATAAATAAATATTTATTTATTATTTCTTAAGGATGCAAATTTTGGTGCAAATATTATGTCACAAGCGGCAAACTTAACAGGTGCAGTAAAAATTAATCTTAAAAAATAAATACAAAGGCCCACAGTGATAGCATCTGCTTCTAAAAAATACAAAAATAGTTCCTTAGGAGCAGCTATTCAGAGCCAAGCACTTGAAATACACAGCTTAAAAACTAACAGGCTCTGACCTTGTTATAACTGAAACTTCCAGACAGTTCTACTGAAGGGAATTAACTCATTATAGCCACGTATAATGCAATAAATAAAATACATATACTGCCAGAATTTAGTGCTCCACAAGAGTGAAATTCTTGTTCCTTCAGGTAGCTGGCTGAAACAAGCCACATTAAATGTGCAGCTCTTTCTCCCAGCTCCACAAACCAGCCTCAATCAGGGCAGGACCACAAAGCATTTCACAGTGGTTCTCAGTGCAGAGCTGGCTGCAAAGCATATGCTGTTCCTTTCAGTTTTACAATTTCCATATCATAATTAATAAGCTTGCCTGTACAGCAGAGCTATGGCCCACAAGCATCTACTTGTGACAAAGCTGATGAAATAAGTAAAGCTCCAGACACTCTTTACCTCGTAACATAGACAGGGAGCTTTGTAGTTTTCACCTGCTCCCTTTTTAACATCAAGACAATAAATACTACAAAAAGGGCAGAGAACAACTGGTTTTGGATATGCTGCTTATCCTACAAAGCCTGGGGACCTGAATCCTCTACTCTAATCTATGAACCATCCCATTTAAAGCAGAAGTTACTGTAAAAGCAGTTTCTTCAAATCCTACCAAATTTGCAAGTCTTTATTTGCTGGAATCAATACCCTTTAAAAAAAAACCCAAACAATTAAATAGCTGGGAGCTTTAAAGAAAAATTGCAGTAAATCATGACAGTTTTTCACAGACATTACCGTGTCTCCCATGAGTTCTGCTTTCACAATCCTCGCTCCCAGTCTGTTCATCTCCTCTTCACTAAGGACCCGAGGTGGCTCATCCTTTGATGATCTGTAAAACACCAGCTGCACTAAAGCCACAAAAAACCAGTGCAGTATTCACCTGTGTAATTAAGTATGATAAGCTACTATACTGGTACATATGCTCCTATTCGCAAAATAATTGAAAACAACATATTATAAAAATGTATTTGCAGTCAGAAGTTGCCAAGGACTCTGAAACCAAAGAGCTTGAATAGAATTTTTATGAGGTTTGTTTCCTTTTACTTTTGAGATCAATTCAAATGAAAAGCACTATCTATGAACACTTTCCCAGCATGAAAAAACAGTCAAGAGTCAGTAGCAGGTATAAGCATAAAAAAAAAAAGGGAAAGAGAAACAGAAAGAGTTATTTCAACCCACTCTAATTCTTCTTTCTAGCTTTGGTCATGCTTTTACTTCTCAGCTCCTGAAATATCACCCATTCCTGAGTTATTCTGTTTGTCAAATGGCCTTCCACCTCTTGAAAATTACTTATTTTCTGCTGACAGTACAATCTTTGCATCTAAATATGTTATGGCTGATACAGTAGAGTTTCCATGGAAAATTAACTGCTACCATTTCAGAAATATGAAGTCCCCCTAGAAAGCCACATCTGGTAATAAAGAGTATTGTATCTTAATTTTAATACTAAAAACTTAGCATGTGACTTCTTATGATATTTATTAAATAAGGACTCCAAGAAATACTGCAAAGAGGCATCAAGTAAGTTTGGCTCTTGTTCTCTAACTCTAGGAAAGACTAAAACCAACTAGCTCTAAAAGTAAAATATCTAACATAAAAGAGACATAAGAGTACCGTTATGATATTGGTTCCTGCTGCTAGAGAGAGAATTCACTCACTAATTGATATGGTTAAATCCTTTAGGATTTGAAAAATGGGAAAACTTTGAAGATGGTGTCCTCTTAAAGCACCAGATCTCCCCAGTCCTGAAAAAATTACCAAAGTTGCTTTTGTTCGTTTTCAAGATGCCCAGTCCAAACCCACAAAACTTAGCAGAATTTATTTTAATTTCACCAGAAACAAAACATTCAAAGACTAAGTTCCTACTTTTCCTTAAGGTATATCTTTTAAAGCAAGGGAGACTACTTCAGTAAAGGGAACAAGAGGTGTTTATTAATTTACATATGCTCTTTTTAAGTGGTGCTAGCGCTCAAATCATTGTCTGAACTTTTTGAGACTCGAGACATTGTTTTGATTTGCTTTTTATCTTGTCTCAAATTAAACTCTGAAGCAGTCACATTATTAAGTGTGATTTCCAGCAAACACTAGCTGATGGACTTTTCCTCTGGGGAGATCCCTTGGACATCCAATCAGCACTTTTAATTAACCTGTGTCAAAACTGTCCAAAACACTTTGATTTATAGGCTGAAGAAACTTCCTCTGCGCTTTAGAAAAGATAAAATTTAAAAGCTATACTTTCAGCATGAGAGATGAGGAACTGAACCGGCAACACCTATTAATTCAAGCCCTCACCTTAAAGAAGATTTACTTTTTGTGACTGACAACACTACTGAAAGAGTACATGTGTTACAAGCCTTGAAACTTTAAGAAGAAAAAGAAAGCAGCAGCTTATAAATTACTCTCAACAGGTATCTACTGCACATATCCAAACCTGAAATGTTCCAAAAGCCAGAATTTTCTACAAAATACAATACAAAAAAAAAAACGTACTTCTGACTGAAGGAAACAGGAAGACAGGTTATTCGCTATTTCAAAACACACAGAATTTCAGGAGTTAAGTCATCTTAGAAGAACTTGGAAATAAGTTATGTCAATAAGCAGAGGCTATATGGTTTTGCAGGCCTAAGTAATCCCCACTTTACTAATGAGCCAGCTTAGTAATTGCATTGGCTAAGAAATATGATTAAAATATCAAAGAAGATGCGCAATTGGGTTTAACAGCACCAGAACAGAAAGCATATGCAAAAGAAAATATCAGCTGAACAGTTTCTACGTCTAGTTCTCTTCTGTGAGGAAAATTATCTTTTCTATCATAATAATTGAATTCTTTGAACTTGAGCAAGTAAACCACTTCCGCACACAATCTCATTTCCCAAAATTTGCAGCTTTGTCCAGTTACAATTAGCATTGCATTTAGTAAATGTGGCAGTTAAAAGAAAGTTACAGGTTTTGTACCTGTAACTAAAAAAAGTGAATCACCATTATTTCACACACAAAAAAAAAAAAAAAAGACTGAAAAGACTAGCTGCTTCTTTGAAGAAAACAATACTGAGGCAATGGTATCACTAACTTCTACTCAATAATTACATGTTCTGCTAGGTCTGGCTGGTTGGGATGGAATTTATTTTTCCCACAGCAATGTGGTGGTGCATTTTCCTCCACACTGTGTCTAGCCCTCCCCTTCCCAGGCCATTCTGCAATCCCAGGAACTGCCGTGATGCTTTGGCCTTTGTGGGCCAATGAGCTGGGCAGTGAGGTATCCCTTGACTGTAGCAGGAACTCTTGCCGGGCTAAGGTGGGAGCGCACTGTCCGCACCCGGAACTCCTGGTGCCTGCCACAATGGGGAACAAAGGCAGAAATAATCAGTCAGACCCTGGCAGCCTCTGAACGTTATTCACTCGAACCACAGCCTGAGTGGAACAGTACCATCGCTACTGGAATTTTCAAAATTCCAGTGACTGAGCTGGACTGCGGCCAGGATGGAAATTTACTGATGACTGCAGCCCAGCACGTTGTGACCCCACAATCAGCAGTGCCATGTGAGGCCCTCTGAGCTCTCCTAGACCACAGTGGGCTATGCCAACATCACACTGAGTGGGACACCTCTCAGAACCCACCAGCTCCCCAGTTTGCAAAGATTAGAGCACCGTCATAGAAAGCTGTAAAGGGGGACTGGGCTGAAACCCTCCACTTCTTCAGGCTCGACTCCTGCTCATTGATAAATTATAATACATTTGAAGTATTTCACTGAACTCAAGAGGAACTCTTAACAGACATTTTTATATATTCACATACATATATTTTTATACATTTATACACATCTATCCCTATATATCTCTTTATGTCCATGTGCACACACGTATGAATTAAGGTACCTTACAGCAAGTAGAGTATGAATGTTGCAATCTCAGATCTATAATTGTCACTGTTGTGATTGCAGTAAATCCTATTGACTCACTCTGTAAATGTTAAATTAGTCAATAATTAAGTACTGCTAAAATCTTGTGATTAATCTTAAAACTGTAAATATGTTCAGACTGCTGCTATATCAGAAGCCATGTAAAAATTTCACCTGTGGTGAACTGATACTTTTACAACATCATACTAAGATCACTTCTGGCTGATATCTTGGACAGCGGTTCTTCAGGTGATCCTAATTAATTACAGATATAATCCTTGACATATAAACTGTTGATCAAGTCTGAGACAAAGATTGGACCTAGCCACATCTAAGCTCCATCAGGAGTTTAGAAAGCAAGGGTCTGCTCAGAACCTTGTGACTCAATGGAAGGGTCCCCCTTTACCCTTTTGTGCCTTCAGACTCTGTGTAAAACACTGTAAATCAATTTTAACTCAGTTTTCCTTTATATGTTTCATTCATGTAGTAAATAATAAAGTCAACCTTACCACCAAACTTCGTTAAGTCTCATTGTACGACTTCTATAGATTTATATTAAAATCATTTTTGCTAATACCTTAGATGGTGACTCTCTGAGCAACCCTAAACACTCCTTAGTGACCACCAGCCCCTATGCTGCTGTGCTTTGGATTTCTCTAGAGACAGTGCTGATAACACACCAGTGTTTTGGCTGTTGCTGAACAGTGCTTACACAGCCTCAAGGCTTTCTCCGGTTCTCACTGTGCAACCCCAGCAAGCAGGCTGGAGAGAGCAGAGGCTTTGGGAGGGGTCACAACCAGGACAGCCAAACTGGCCAAAGGGCTATTCCATGCTACATAACGTTGTGCCCAGCAAAAAAAACCTGGAGAGAGCAGGCTTTCCAAAATAGCTGCTGCTCAAAGATTGGCTGGGCACCAGTCTGCTCGTGGGAGGCAGTGAGTGACTGACTGCCTTTGCATCACATGTTGTTGTCCCTTTCCTTCACTCGCTAAATTGCCTTTATCCAATAATGAGTCTTTCTCCCTTTTGCTCTTCTGGTTTCCCTCTGCAGGAGTGAGAATGAGCAAGCAGCTGGGACACGCTTAGCTGCTTTCTGGGGTCAACACACCACACAGATGAAGCAACAACCAGCTCCACACCTTCCGCCCCATCCCCATCCCTACCCCACAAAGGCAGGTGGAAAACAACTGTGGATTGTACAGACCTTGTACCCGAACAAAGTCATGAGCAAACCAGGACTCAAGAGGTGAGGAAGTCTCATAGGCTTCACTTCAGACACACCATGGATCATTCTAATCAGAAATTTACAAAGTGCATTTAACTGGTAAACACCAGGCACTTCAGTGCAGTAACTACTGGGGCAATACGTAGGAGAAGAGAAAGGATCACTAATAATGTCTCATACATCACAGGTTTAACGCTACCAGATCATTTTTTCAGAGTAACTAAAACAACTGTAAGAATATACTTCTCATTTTCCAGCAAAATAGCCCCTAGGCAAACAATAAAATGAACAATATAACAAGACAGGACAAACACTTATGAATGGGACATAGTGTGTACAAACTAGTCATGCCAGAATTTGGAACTGCTCCTACCATGACTTATACTCAAGCTCATGCTTTAAAAAAAGAAACAGATTAAGTGAGTATCATGCAAATAATTTATATTCCTGCTATCAATGAAAATTTAAATTTCATTGGCTTCTACCGAAGTATAGCAAGTAAAATCTGGAAAAAATACCCAACATATAAAGAACTGTGTAAACTAAGATGTCTGTTTCTGGTTAGTCATGCAGTACTCATTTATGTACATTTTTGATTTGGAAATACACAGTGAGGTATATAAGTACTACATGTAGGAACAATTATAAATAAAATAAACACTTCTAAACTCTAAAAATAATAAACTCTGCTAAAGAAGTTTTTTCTGCAGATAACTGACAGAAAGCAAATAAGACAGAAGGAATTATATTTGATCATATTTCATCAAATGCTTTTTTCGACCAAATCATATCATTCTTCTTACATATTCCAACCAAGAATATTTACTTGCTCAGCTTTCCCAAGCGATTAAATAAAATCACCCTGACTCTAAAATACTTTTGCACATGCCCACAAATTATTGGAAAGATCTGAAAGAAAGGATTCATAGTAACAACAACACTGGTCAAATCACTGCAAGAGCCAGTGAAGCTGCTAATATTGGAGAACAAGAGGCCCTGAGCAGAGCAAAAGGTCAGTTCTCTACAACTTACTTGTCTGACCACCTCTCCTTACTACTCTCCGTTGTCTCTCACAAAAGCAAGTTTCCTTTCCCACTCCTATGAATCCTTCCTCTTCACCACAGAAAATGCACCTTCTAAGAAATACCTTCTACTATTTTTCATATTCTACTACTTTAGCATATGAGCTCATCTCACAAGTGGCAAACCTATCCCTGTTGTATTAATTATTTCAGTTTTTAGTCAGCATTTTCTAACATTTCAAGTTTGTATTTTATAAATTCAATGACTGTTAAGATATTTTGCAGGTTTTTTTGCCTTAAGAGGCCAATTTTACTGCAGTGTGAACTAACATTAGAAAGAAGCAGAAAATAACTTATCATTAGCAATTCTCAAATGTGCTGAGGAGATAGGTCAGGTAGGGGATGTTCACTGCTTTTGCTTAATTTACTTCTTCTAGCTGCCCTTAGCTGGAGGCTAAGACTCCTTCTCCAGACTAAAAAGATCTGATATAATCAGTGCTTACACTGTCGAAAAGGAAATAGAGGAAATAGAGCTTCTGTTACATTTTGCCACGAAAAATACAGCAAATAAAAACCAAGTAAAGATGTTCATAAAATACCTAGAGGATGATGTTTTACTGTCAGATAAAATCTGTTTCTTCTCAGGGGTATCGCTTGCGTGCTCCTGTCGCAACTTCTCTTTTTCATCACTTGGAGTTCTTTTCCAACTTCCGCCATCAATTTGTTCCCTAGTAGCTGATGATTTTTGATCAGATATTAATTTTTCATTGCTATCTTCTGTGTGTGTTTTGGTCCACAGTGCAGTATCCTCACCGGGTTTCTGGAAACGGCTGCTCAAAGAGCTATCAGCTGGCAGTTTGGAAGAGGACTGCTTTAACTTGGAGTCTCTGGGTGCACTGTAAGAGGATAAATCATCTTCAGAGGGTTTCAAAAATTTGTGTTTCATGTTGCTTAGAGATGAACTCTTTTCCTGATTTCGTTTTTCACTGGAGTATTTTTCGGCTTTGGAGTTGTAGCCCCTTAATACTGAGTCCATGCTACTGTGCCCACATTCCTGGTCTGCTCTTGACACATCTCTTTTGTAACCCTTGTCTTCCTGCACCCACCCCTTGCCATATTTCTCCCTGGAATAGCCCCCAAACACGTTTCTGTTTCTAACATCTTCATCGTGTGTCGCGTTTTCAATATGCTGTTCTTTCTTCTCTTTCTTCTCTTTCTCACTTTCTGAATAGTCAGGCTTCTTCCATCTTCCACTTCTATGATAATTTTCCTTTTTGAGTGCAGCTTTTTCAGCTTCTTCTAATCGTGACTGAAATACCTCCACTGACTAAAAGAAAGAATAAAAAAGTCATACCACTTTTAAGGCCATGGGGTATTGTGTAAGTATTTTAAATTGCTATGGGATCCCATATATTAAAAACATTTAACAAGAAAAATATATAAAAGGCTGGGTAGCTTTAAACCCTTCATCACTTCAGCTTCAGAGGCTGTTCTTTCCTGCTTCTTTTCATATGTCTGACACTACACATTAAGTACCTGTACCTTTATATGAAAGTAATCTTTTCCAAGCATCTATTAGTATGAAGAAAATTTTACTGAAGATCCCTACCCCGTATCTCTCAGCTACAATTTCCTCAAAATTTCGTTTCTCTCTCTCAGCCTGCTCCTTCATCCTTTGGTATGATTTTCGCAGCCAACTTAATCCAGCGTCTTCTACCACTGTAACTGAAGTAGAAAACAATGAGAGGCCGTAGTTTTACATCTCAAGTAATTATTCCTATTTGACCTTACTCTGTATGTGACATTAAAGCTTTACCTAAACTTCTTGTAAAAACTGAAGGAGTGCAAAAGAAAAACAGAATTAATATACAAAAACAATTACATATTTTTATAAATTAATGCTGGTTATACCTCAGCAATACCACTGATTTAAGTTTCTCTAGTTTATCATAGAACACAAGCAGTTTCCAAGACAAGAGTGGCATATGAGAAGTTATGGAGTTCTTTATGACATTAAAGAATTTTCCTGTCATTTCCACATTCTGTGTCCATCCTTAGGCATACCCCTTACACACAAACAAGTGAATTGCCTTTCCAGAAAGCGAATGAGTAACCCACTGCTCCCCATGTGAGAAGCTGGCAGTGGTCTTAACATTCTGCACACACTCACTCACTGACATCTATCACCTCTTACAGATAGCTGATCTCTGTGACTCCTAAAAGTGGGCATGAGGCTAATGGTTTCTGGGACAGACTGTCCACAGGGAAAGGCTCTCAAAAAGCCACAGACCCCACTCTTCCCTGTTGACAGAATACAAGGACCCTTCTCACTACATAATAAATGTTTCATGACATTATGAAAAAGGTTTTTATTACTGTGTTTGCTGGAAATGAGCAGGATAACCCTGGGGTAAGGAAAAAAGTGAAAAGGCTACAGAAATAGTATTTTTCACAAATTGCATCTGTAATGTACTTCATTTTGATGTGACTCAGACTTCTGTGGGTGAATACTTTAAAACTATAATTTGTGCAATGGAATGAAAGGAACCAAATGATTTGACAACAATTTATCTTGTCTTGGTTAAATCATGCTTTTCTTTAATTAGTTCAAAATGGAGAATTTCTGTAAGGATATTGAAGGTCAAACCACTCAAGATTAAAACCCAGTGAAGAGAAATTCTGCAAAACAACATACTATGATACTAACTCAATATTCACTATGTAATTTTCATCCAAATTTTACTTTATTACATATGTTATTAATAATATATATATTATTCATAATCCTGTTACAACAACATTAGGAATAATTTGTTAGCAACACAGAGACCAGAAACTGGAGACAGAAATTCAAGATTATTACTAAATGTTGCTGTTTACCTTTCTTAACTGAAGCCTCTTCGTCCTTCTCTGGTGGCAAACCTGTACCACCATCTTTCCAATAGGGATTGAGTTCTCTCTCGGACAGCATCGCCTAAAACAGAAAAAAATTTAATGTGTGCATAGCATATGGTTCATATTTTATAGAATATCTGATAAATTTTGAGAGACTTGTGTGTGAAGTCTATGTTATACTGTCAATTCATCACCACCACTTTCATGGTCTAAGCATCTGTTGTACACATTGTTTTGGGTACCAAAGAAAAAGCAGACACTCTGGTGTAGAAAACACAGGAGTATAAACCTGTGTGGACAGCAAGTAGTTGTGTGGGAGAGTCTATAAAAATCATACTTTTCTAGGATTAAGAATACATATAAATTGTCATTAACCATATAATACATGCTGACATTCTGATGACTTAAGATGTCCACATTAAATGGTCTTCCCACAGCTCTGAAATAATGTTCAGGAAAAAAAAACATGGAGAAAAAAATTTTAAAAAGATTAATCCCTTGTCAAAAGACAATAACCAAGGCACTGCATACTGCACAAGAACAGTGATCCAGGTCAGTCTGGCTCCCAGGCACAACACAGCTAACTGGAAAACCTAATAGCAACAAAGAGCCTACTGTGAGATGTGAGGACAAGGAAGAATTAGCTAGTGATCAGTAATTATGTTTTCAGATCAGACTACATTGCATTTAAGGAGGTGAATGAACAAATGAAGGAGCCATCAGCTGTATGCAAACAGAGTTAATTCAATGACAGTAACCCTTTCTCCCCTGAGTCACCCATGTGTTCACCAACAACTGAGACATGAAAGGCACAGCAACTGCTCTGAGTTCTTTCTTTAGGAAAAAACAAGCCTCAGCACCCTACACTTTAGCACAGTAACTTAACTAAGCTTTAATCACACGAAACAACGGTGCTCCTTTCACATACCATAGAGAAGCCCAGACCAACAGTCTGTCATTGTTACTAACAGAACTCAGTACTCACAAAAGTAGCTTTCTCCTTACCCAGAAGATAGTTAAAAGGCTTTTCTCCATAAGGTAAGCCTGATGTATGAAGCCTTCCATCCCAACAGACCAATTTAATTAAAATCATTATAAAATCAGGCATTAGTTTTAATAACAATAAAGACTTACATATTTGAACCAATTCATTAGTTTATTCATCCCAGAAAATTAAGTAAAATGCAGAAAAAAATTAAGATATTAATTCCTCCTACCTGCTCCAGTTCTTGAGCTTTCTGTCTTTCCAATACTTTTTCTTTGTGTCTTTCACCTTTGACAGCTGCTACTGACGTTGTTTTCAATGACATGAAGTTTAAATTCATCCATTCTTCTCTCTTTAAAATAAACACAAAGAATCAGTGTTCATAATTCCAACAAAAACACGGTTTATGTACCAAACCAAACCAGTGCAACTACTGACAAATGTTGCTGACAATAAACAGTATAGGTTCTACAAACACATATGATGAAATACTTCAATGAAAAGCAAATATGATTTTAAGAACCCTAATCTTCCAATTTTTTAATACTCAAACAAATTCCATGTCTCCCTGTAATATGAAATACATATTTACAATGGTATTTAAGACATTAGTAAACATGCGGACTGTACAGACTGCTAATTATTAGCATAAACAAATACTGTACATCTCATTTTGCTAATTCTAATCTCACGATCTCTTAAATCTCTTCTAGCGTATACAAAATTTGCAGTCAGTATCTAAGCATAGTTCATACCTCAGATATCCAGGCACTAACTGCACCCTCAAACTTAACAGTTATACATCTAAATTCCGTGAACTGTACCCACAATAACAGCTAGAAAACTACATTTACAAAACCTAAGCCAGACTAAGGAGATTTTAAAAATGAGGACTAGTTTAAAGAAAAGCAGCATATTAAAAGCCTAGATAGATCTACTACCTTTATACAGGTAAAGCCTGAAGCCCCAAAAGCAAGCAGTGACATACATATTGTAAGCAATTATCCTATAAAGGCAAGTATTTGGAGCAATTCTGTAATTCTAGTACAGCAACCAAAACGACCAGATTCTATCTATTTTGAAACATGTCCTTGCAGAAGAATCTTCCTATCTTCAACACAGTTCAACTCTAAGTTGTCAATCTGAACAGATGCTATATGTCACTTTGTCTCTGTTATTTAAAAATTATGTTAGGCAACATGCCAGAGAATTTCAGAGGTAAAACACAACATTCCATTTCTCAGATCTCCTCTGAGAAAGAGAAGGAACTGAAAAATTATCTGTCTTCAAGTGATTCAACAATATCTACGTCCACATCAGCAAGCAATGTGCATCAACAAATGTGGATGCGCATGGGACCTCTGGCGGTCATCTGGTCCAAACCCCCATTCAAGCAGGGTCACCCAGGGCCAGTTGCCCAGGATCACGTCCAGATGGCTTGTAAATATATGCAAGGATGGAGATTCCACAACATCTCCAGGTAACCTGTGCCACTGCCTGATCACCCTCGCCATAAAACAATGTTCCCTGATGTTCAGAAGGAACATCCTGTAATTCATGCTCATTGCCTCTGGTCTTGTCTCTGGGCACCACTGAAAAAAGCCTGACTCTGCCTTCTATTTAGGCTTCAGATTTGTGGTTTGGAGATTTTTATTTTTGTTTCCGTCTTTCCGTTTTTTTTTTTTAAGTAAGCGCTCTGGACTAGTCCAAGATTGGTCACACAGAGCACTTTAGGTGCGCTTTGAGAACACTTCTTCTAATTTTGTTTAATCCAACAGGATATGGATTTATGTGCTCCAAGACTTCTCCATTATGTAAGACAAAAAACATAATGTAGGGATGACCATAAAATTCCTGTCAAAAGCACATTCTTAATCCAAAACCACACCAGCCTACAAAACACATTATACAAAAACAACACTTGGAAAAAAATGGTTTTGCAGTACAAATTATCAAGACATACATATTACTTCATACTTTATACTTTTCCAAGATAGAATTCAGAGACCCGTTTTATTCCACCTAACAAGATGCACAAATTCAGAATGAAAAACAAGGACTTTTTCCAGGAGAAGAAAATTTAGACACTAAATTAAAAATCATTTTTACATGACTAAGGATATCATGGTATATGACTACGTTTGTTTCTAAAATCACCACAGTTCATTTCAGTATTACTCCATTTTCCAGAATAAATACCGCTCACTGAGCACAGAATTCACCTAGGAAGATCAAAAGAGGCATTGATGCCATAAATATTACAGTTGAAAAGTTCTACACCTCTCTTTCTTCTATATGTTTAAGCATCATAGAGGCAAAAATTTATTCAGTTGTAGAACAGCCACCAAAATTATGAAGAAAAAAGTCACATGTCTAGTGAAGACCTTTAAGATGATGTCTTCAAGAAAATCAAGCTAACTTGTTAGAGCCTCAAAACCTGACAGAAGGAATTGGTGCTGGGCAACATTAAGAGCAGTGCCTTGTTAAACACTAAGAACTATTAGGTAGACAAGTCTTCCAATCAATAGCATTTTAAATACCTGAAGTAAAGAAAAGTAGCATTTACCCAGCTAAACAAAGACATTTGTCTGTAAAATAGGTTTTGCTCAACACACTGCAAAAGGGCTACCAAGAAACCTAAGCACGTTTCACAAGCTGCATTTTTTTCTGGAGTAGCTGTGAGCCTGCTCACCTGCAGGGAAGGTTCTTTCGCAGCATCTGGCTGCTCATTGACCTTCCAAGCCTCTTCCATGTCATCTGACTGTGATACATTTGACTCAACCCATCCAACTGAAGAATCCTAAAAAGAGAGTTTAATGTAAAGAATAAAAATAATAGCTTAACGCACTACTTGATAACATGCAATACTTACCAATTATATTGATAATCAAAACTAATGCTGAATAGCATTACTAATATAATACTGTTTAATATTTTAAAATATTGATAATAAAACCAGAATACTGACATTCCCATGGAAGATTATTCCTTCGTGATCAAAACATTTCACCACACTTTATGAGCACATCAGAGTATGTAACACTAGCTCATACTGGCAGTTTATCTGCATAACTCTGCTAAAATTAAAACGGTCAGAAGAAAAACAAAATCAAAACCAATTGGGTTTATGACATAACAAAACCAAAATTTTAAAAAATCTAGATGCATTACTAAGTATGTTTCACATCTAAAAAGTTAGATCAGTTCCACAGCACAATATAAAGCATGGTACATTCTATTGCCTGCTATTTTTGTATCCAGCTTCCTACACTTGCACTTGCAAACAGTGTACTGCGATTCTTCACTTGAAGCCAATAAGACTGCATTGAACAGAGTTTCTTTGCTATTTACATGAACCTGTCTTAGGAGTAACAGACTTTGGACGGAAGTTACAGCCAGGACTGTGTTGCATCCTAGGAGCCTCTGTTGTGATCTGAAGGGTTTTGGTGACTCCCATGGAGAACGTGGGACATTCATGCTTTTGGTTACTTCCCACGTGGATATTATAGTTCATCCCTGATATGAATCACTGAAAAATAAATCTCATTACAATGCACATTCCTTCAGTCCATAAAAGAGACTCTTTGAAAATTAAAAGTAACAGTGCCACCTGACTTCCACCAAAAATGCTGGGAAGATGCTTTCCACAACGTGGCAAGAAGGCAGCACCCAGATTTCAAATGCTGCCTCTGCACTGTTTTGCCAGAGTGCCCTTCCATGTGAAGGCAGGTCCTTATAGACTCAAATGTACAAGTCCTTCAGACCCATGTAAAACTCCCCTGTTGCTGGGAGTGTCCATGGTTGAACGTCTGTGGAAAAAGGCAGAAGTAACTCATGCTTAACATTAAAGCCAAGTATTTGCAATGTTAGACACATCTTTCTATCATATACCACAGACTACAGGGTACCTATGAAATTTTCCTCTCTGTACCAGAATCAGGATTTTGGCTGAAAAACTATAAATCCCTTCGTTCCTAATGAGTGAATTCAATATTATAAAATTCACAAGCACCCACATAACAGCCTATTTTAAATTGATTAAATACTCAGTATATTAAAACTGACAAATTTTGCTGCAATTTTTCCCAACAGAAAATTATAAGAACGAGCCTTAATTTTACTAACCATGCACACCCACAAGGACTAAAATGGTTCAAGTTTTAAGACCGTAATTTGAATTATTTTAAAATTTCTTACTTACCGAAGAACTATCAAGTAAGTCATCCTTCTTTTCAGATTTTTGTTTCTTACTTTTCTTCTTTTCTTTCTTAGCTTTTTTGGAATGTTTATCCTTTTTCTTTTTTTTCTGCACAGAATGTTCCTACAAGTAAATGTTTGTAAATGAGATCCAGTAAACCAAATCACCCACATACAAAAAAAATAATCAAAACCTACTTACCAACTTGCACTGAAAAAAGGTAAAACACATATAGCTACCTTTTATTTTTACTACCCTCTCTTTCTTCTATGGGGGGAGGGGTGGGATGGGGTGGTAGGGGCAGGGAGGGCATACCTTGCATCCATAATCAATTTTTTTCCCCCTCTCGGTACCTTTTTCATTGGAACTAAGGCATTACAACTAAACAGATAATATCTACTACACTACATTTATTTTGGTCAAACCTATTTCTTCAGGTATTACTACATTATCAACACACATCTTTCTGTCGCTGAAATATCTGCACAGGATAAAAGGATAACAGGATGTGATATTCACAGGATCCATTAAGGTTTCTCCTGAGAATGACCACAGATGAGACTGCTATGAAGCCTTGAACGCTCCAGATTTCTTCCCATGGGACTATCATTGTCTGATAGCACTTGCTCATCTGCATTTGGTAGAAATTAAAGCTGGAATTGAATGACAGAATTTTTTCTTTTTCGTGACTAAATGATTATTACTACCTTAAAAAAAAAACTAGTATCAAAGCATAAAGAATCAGAAATTGAGAGGCTTTTAAAGATCATCTTAAAGCCCTCAAAGTCTTCTGTCCATACAAACATTCTGTAAAGGTAACAATTGAATTCAACGATTTACAATTCACCTTTTCCAGTTGTTCCACACGTTCATTCACATCAGCTGGCACCCATGTATCTTCACCTTGCAGATCCTTTAGCAGCTTGCAACTCTCCTTCTTCTCATAACTAATTTTGGCCTAAGATGAACAGAGAAGAAAAATAACCAGGTGGAGCTCAGTAGGATTTCCTTACAGACACACCTCTGTAAGCCACACTGACACAACCACACACAATGTTGAGAATTGCATTTCAGGCTTTGGAATGTTCCTCCTTTTTTGGTTATGGAGATAAAACTAGAAATACTTTTACTACTTCTTCTGAAAAAATAACCATCACTACAAACAGTGTCAATTCCTAAAAAGGATTTTTATAAGCGCCATTAATAAAATAATTATTTTTTCAGCCCCTGAAGTTCACTCTGTTATGGTCATCACAAACAATGACTTTCAGAAGCAAGTTTACTTAAGTATAACTTGTCTTTAGGAAATTCTTTCACCCATATATCATATGCCATATATCACCAAACCCTGATTAAACAGGAGGAAAGTTATTTCATATTATTACAACCTTATTTTTGTGTTAGATAAGTCTTGCAAATTTTAATGTGCTTTTGGTTTTTTGTTTATTTGAGCAATTTCTCTTAAAATAACTAAAGTCAAAACAAAAACTAAAGGTAGAGTTTGGAATTCTTATCCTTAAACACCAACTTTTACCAGAAAGTGTTGTCAAACATAAGCCAAGAGAACACATACAAGTTTAAAACAAACCAATATTTAAAACAAATGAATAAAAAGGTCTCAGGAGATTAGACAACAGTTGAGGTCTTTCCTCCTGGCCAGCTATTAGATCTCCAGATCCAGGCCTGTGCACTGCACCACACAGTAACCTCCCTACCACAGGACAGTTTCTCTTTTTTTGATATAGCCAAGAAGGAAACCTGCAGCTTTTGTCCTGACAGAAAACAATGTTTGCAGGAAGGTGGCCAATACACTATAAGGGTTCAAAGAACAGAAATACATGCTAAAAAGATTAAAAGGGTTTTTTTAAAAAGTGCTAACTCACAAGATATTTGTGTTTTTGAACACTGCCATTAGCATATTGAAAGTGGCACAACACAATGAACAATAACAACAACAAAAAAAAAGCCCACTACATATGTGTGCCCAGACAAAACACCCTTTTAAACCTTCACTGTCTACTTTCTTAGCAGCTCCACATGACAAACTTTCTAATGAACTTAAAGGCAAGCAAAGCAAGGCTGCTACCCAGACTTCTTGATTTTAAACAAAGGAATATTGTAAAACAGAAAAAAAAAATAGTGCAAATCAGCTCAAATAAAGAGGCCAAGACTGAGACTTTCATCTCTAGAATGAAGCTGACAGTCTACAAACGTGAGTGCTACCTCTTAAAATTCAAAAGTCAGGCATAATGAAAGATTGAGTTAAGAATACATTCAGACATCTTTTCTAATATCAAAACATTTTCTAGTTTATAAGCAAACAAAGTAACAAAACAATGAGCAGGACTACAATTCTGTGAGAGTGAAATAGCTGTTAAGCACAACACAGCATCACTAAAACCACCCAGGACTCCAGAAAATGCAGGTGTGTTTCCTGCAATTTCTCCATGATCCAGAGAGGTAACCCTGGCCACCCTAAGACATCTGGGACAATACCCTTGAAAATTCATGCAGAAATACATCAGATTGATATATTCTCTACTAGTCCATATAGACAATGATGGCCCTTTGGTCTTAAAAATACGTTCATCTGACTAAAACAAAGTAACTAAACATGCCACATTTTTGGATGAGTGAAGGATAATAACTCCACCTATGCAACTCACAAAATGTCCACAAGCCACCGACTCCGAACTTAAGCTTATAACTCGACAGAGACGACACAGTGGAGACAAAGAGAACCTGAATATAGTTCTAGTTGGGGGAAACAAAAAAAAACCAGCTAAACAAAACACTGACTCCAAGCTTGTGTGCTCCACAAGCAAACACAAAACAAGTTGCCAAGATGTAGACTGAAATAAAAAGGCAGGCTTTCTGCATATTCCATTTCACTTGTGGTTGAGAAAGAACTGCAGCTGGAGTAAACAGCTCCCTTCCACCCCTTTTGAAGTTCTCAGGCACATAAATCTATAAATGCTGCAAATAAAGGCCACTCAAGACCAGCTTGTCAACGTGTGTTCATTGTATATGCTCTCTGCCTGTCATGGAAGATTTAGCCTCTTATCATTTCCCATAATAACAAGTATATTTAAAATAACAATACTATTTTCTTCATGCTACCAAAGTTACAAATAAGCATTGCATAAAAGGAGGTTAATGCTATAAATAAGGTACAAACAGAGCTTTTGTACTTTTTATTAGATCTAAAAATGAACAGAAAAAATGAAGGCAAGTATTTAAGTAATTGATACTTAAGTAATTGATATTTAACTAATGAAAGAGGTGGACCATCATTTTGGCTGAAGTACACAAATATTCATTTAGAACACAGACTGACTAGAAATCATCATCAGACTACAGATTGCTGTCTCCTGAATACTAAATGAAACAGGACCGGGCAAGATGAATGTGTAGTGGCAGATTGACCACCAGGCTGTTAAAAAGAGAAAGACAGAAACAAAAGCATCAGGTGAAAGTTTGTGTCTCCTAGACAAAGATACAAAATATAGAAGATTCTTAACAATATATCTATTCAAGATCAAAAAAAAAGGAAGAAAAAAAAAAAGAAAAAATAACAAAGCTGCCTAGTGATCTAAAAATATGAAAGAAGCTATAATTTCACCTAAATTACCATTTTAACACAAGAGTAGAAAGTTAGCAGCAATACTCTCTAAATCTTTCTATCTCTAAAATCTAGCTCCCTCAAATTAGAAAATTAATTTTTTATTGTTCGTGATGCTTTCCCCTCACACACACACAATTACTTCAAGTGGAAGTGAGGCGGAAAATCTGCCTACACTACTTATTAGCTTCAAAACTTACCTTTATAGTCTACTTTTCTTTTCAAAAGCTGCAGGGCTTAACAGCATGTCATAAAATGTAAAAGAGGAAGAAAAACTAATTAATTCCCCTGTCAGACTTACCATTCTATCTATGAGGACCAACTCTAATAGTTTTACATCTGTCAACCCAAAGGAGTCCAAGCATTTAATTCACATTAAGGTTCATTAATACTTATACCACATAAATATCCAATAACTTATACTTTCCCCTTTACAAATGAGGTACATTTTAGGTCACCACAGCAACATTTTTAAGTTTTTTTCTCCATAAATACTGGATGTTACGTTTCTGAAATACCTCTTTTTCAAAAGTAATGCATTAATTATGCCTCTGTGTGTATGCATGAACACATTACAAACAACAACCTGTCAAGAAGGCAAGCATCATGCTACACTACGCACTTCTGCAATACCCTAATAAAACTGGTCATGGTCTCCTTTGCAACAAAAACAAGGTGAGGTCTAAGGCTGGCAAGGCACTCTGAAAGGCCAGTTGGTAAGGTGCTATAAAAGCAATAATTATTCTACAGCACTATGTCAGCAATCTTTGCCATGGTTGAAGGCAGCCAAATTTTGCAGTCTTTACCACAAGTTAAGTGAAAGAGCTTTGAATTTCATGGATCCATCTGAATGTGGGAGGAAACCAAGTTCAAGGAAAGTGCTTTCTGGTTTTCATCAAGCAGGTCATTAAGGCCAGCCCGCCCAGTAGCTGACAACACTATCTACTAAATGAAGAATAAAATCTGCTCCAAAGCAGCCTGTAATACACTGCGGACGCAAAACTCAAAAGCTATAAAAATTACATCATGCCACACCTGGAAGAAGCAGAAAAGATCAAAGACACTGCCAATAGCAAAGTTATATGTCACACAATAAATGGAGCTTGTTACACAGCAGCCCCTCAAGGATGTCCAGAAGGGATGGAGGGATGTCACCTAGGGCTAAAAATTCCCTCCCTGGCTCACAGAAACCCTGACCAACACTCTTTCCTGACTTCAACTCTTTTTACAGCTCTCATGAAGGCCAGGTAAAGTTTTCTATACCACTACGAAAACCTTGCAATCTTCCACCTGTAACTGTGGTCAACCTCTAGTTCTTTAAATGATAATAATCATGATTCAATAGTCAACTTCTCCATCCAAAAGAAGAAAAACTCCCTTTTCCTCCACAAGCAATCAGACGAAAATCTACAGCACATAAGATCACTACAGTATGACAAAAACACTCAAAAGAGAGACCACCAGCTAAGCTGCTGTCCTGGCTACCTGCCACCGAAGGGCAGGGCTTCATTCCCACACCTCTCCTCTCTGCACTGCCCCTCACACGTTCCCACCACCTTACCGACCCAGGCGTGTTCCTGCACTCCAGTCTCAGGCAAAGTCACTTCCAGGACCACCCTGACACAAAATGAATCCCACCAAAAGCAGGGTGCAGCTTCCTGCAGACCAAGCTTACAAGTTGCCACTCTAGCAAGGTCATCGAAGCTACCAGTTTAAGCACAAGGAACAAGGGGGAAAAAGCGCACTTTGGGGAAAAGAAGTGTGGAAAAAACTTCCTTTCAGCAACAGCTTTCTGCTAGGAAAGTTTAAAAAATCTAACACCTAGCCAGTCCTTCAGACACCAACATAAGGCATCCAAAATATCTACAATGAGCTTTTCTTTCTAATTTTAGGATCATCTCCCACGCTATCATACAAACCACTCCACTGTTTTAACTGTTCTGATAAACAACTATCAGAAAGGTTGCTGTGGCATGCATTATCCTCCCAGCTTCCATCACCCCAAAGCTCAGGGACAGAGAGCCCTGGTTATATGACTGCTTACCTCCAGGGAACTTGAACATACCCTTCTTCGCAGTTCTGATGCTTTTATAGCAATTCTCTGCCTGAATAACACACTTATTTTTGTGAATGCTTAGATTATTTTTCTAGTCTCAATATTCCAATTATTGCTACATCCACAAAGATTTCCCAAGGAGGACAGCAGTGGAAACACAAGAAAGAGCTTAGCTTCCACTATAACTTGGCAACTTGCAACTGAGTCAGAGAGCTGCCTGCACCACCACCTCCTCCAGACACAGCTCCGCCAACTGAAAATGTTACCACTCTGTCATTTTCACCTGCCAAAAGGCACAGAAGAAAGGTCACTGAAGCGACTATCACTTCAATCATTTAAGCTTCTTGTCATCAATAATCAAAAGTCAGACATGATTTAAAGAGCAGGCTGCAGGAGATGTCAGCCTTCAGTCAGAAACATCTGGGAGGCAGCAGTGGTTCTGCTGGTACACGTGCAGACACAACAGATAAACAGAAGCTACTACTACTGCCAGAAAACTGTAAACAGGTATTCTGTGTTAATGTAGGACCTCTCCACTGCTGTGGAAAAGCAAGCTCCAGAGGAAGGCCTTACAGAACATAACAATGAAGACATCTGTCTTCATCACTGACCTTCAAAAACGACCTGTCTGTTCAAAGATGTTGCTGCAAAAATGAATAGAGGTGCTTTGACAAAAATCTGAAAATCTTTTGTGAAAAGGCAGTATTCATTTCTCAGTACCATTACTCTTTTAATATCACAGATTTAAGTGCTGAAATGCTTAATTCCTTGAACAGATATAGTTAGGGATGTAACACTTAATGAAGGATTTAAAAGGGAAAGAACAAAAAGGAGGTGCTTCGTATTACAGCACAGAAGCAACTATAAGCCCTAACAGAGAGATGTTTTGCTACTAATTTCTGCCTAATGAGAGATTTCTGTAATTTTCCACTGAAAACTGCAATGTAAAATACTGCCAAGCACTCCATCACGTCAGCAAACATGGATCACCACAAAAAGCCAACTGTTAGGCTTTTAGGAGGAAATACCTGATCATACTTCACCAGCAAAACCTGCTGATTTCACAGCTTTTTTAGAGCTCTAATGTGAACTCAGTGATACTGTTACACACTGTTTGTGGGGTTTTTTTTAATTTGAAGTTGTAGTTTCAAAGAAAATTAAACAAAAAATGTAAACCAAAATTGAAGGGAGAAGTCTAATCAAAAGCATCAAACAAGACGTTTCCAAAAATAATGGCTTGCAAATCTCAAATCAATTTCTTCAGAAATATAAATAAGTAAAACTAAACACATAATTTCTTGCTTGTGCAATGAACCTGTTTTATGGTATCATTTTATTTACACTGTTTCAATAATATACCTTATTTGACTGAGGTCTTATTTATCTACACTCAACTTCCAATCTGTCAGTAATCCTTAAAGGTTAAAAGGGAGAATTTTCTGCACAAGGAATGGTCAAACCACATCACCCTCAGAGGCCAAAGAGTGGAAGACTCAAACTCCATGGAAAAAAACCCCAACTAACAGAAGAGCAACCCTAAAATACAAAAATACTGTATGATACCACAGATGTAAGAATAATCCAAAATTTGAAGTCTTGATAGTTTTTACTAAGAAAAGAAGTGTTCCTGTCTAGGAAAAGTATGCATCCCTGCACTTACCATAATGCCCATCAGATTATTTTCTTGCTGCAAACTTGTAAACCAAAATAGCAGTGCCATGAACTATCGTGCTCATCAAAGCAAGACGCTATTTCTGAAGCTTAATAACAATTTGCATGTCAACACTAAATTAACTGATTACTAATCATTATCATAAACATTATCAGCCACCGGGTTTTATCACTGCAGTCTGGAAGACAGACTACACAAATAAAAAAATACACTTCCAAAATTTAAAAGGGAAATCTCAATCAATGAATTGTGTGGAATGTTGGTTCTTCAAAAGAAGTGCAAGTTCAATATTTCATAACAAAAAGCTCCTTAAGGTGAGTTGGCTGAACATCTCAACTTTCCAGAAACAGAACTGCTAACGTAGAGTCATTTCTGCAAACTTCTCAGATTACCAGAAGCAAAGACTAGACAGCTTTCCAACCGTCTTTCCCAAACTAAAAGGCTTCCAGGACTACAATCACCAAATAAACTGTCTTGACTATGTTAGTCAGCTGTGATAAGTTCCTGCTAATCTCTTGCTGCCTTTCTAAGCAAGACACTCCAAACACATTGAGAAAAGGTCTTGCAATAGTTTTCTCCCAGTTCTGCTAACAGAATCATTAAATAGCCTGAGTTGGAAGGGACCCACATGGATCATCAAAGTCCAACTCCTGGCCCTGCACAGGACAACCCCAAGAGTCACCCCAGGTACCTGAGAGCATTGTCCAAACACTTCTTGAACTCTGTCAGGCTTGGTGCTGTGATCACTTCCCTGGGGAGCCTGATCCAGTGCCCAACGACCCTCTGGGTGAAGAACTTTTCCCCAATATCCAACCTGAACTTCCCCGACACAACTTCAGGCTGTTCCGTCAGGTCCTGTCACTGGTCACCAGAGAGAAGAGATCAGTGCCTGCCCCTCCTCTTCCCTTCTTGAGGAAGCTGCAGACTGTGATGAGGTTTCCCCTCAGTCTCCTCTTCTCCACACTGAACCAGCCAAGTGACCTCAGTCAGTCCTCATACGGCTGCAAATTCTAAGCCTTTCACTGAATTTGTTGCCCTCCTTTGGACACACTCCAATACTTCAATGTCTTTTTTATATTGTGGCACTCTAAGCTGCTCACAGCACTCTAGGTGAGGCCGCCCCAGTGCAGAGCAGAGTGAGACAATCCCCTCCCTCGATCACCTGGCTGTTCCACTGCAGCAGGCAGCCTGACCACAATCAAAGTAAAGCAGAGAAAGTCAATACACTTAGGACATTAATCTGTTCTCACACAGGCTGCACCAAGCCCATTTCTGAAAAGCAGACAGCAGAGTAGTGACACGGCAACTATGACATCCTCACGCTTTCACATTATAAAATGCTAAATCGACTTTTCACAGAAATAACAGAGTAGCTAAAGGAAAAGTCTTAAAAACATTGCCCTTTTACATAGCTTAATATTAGGGTATTGGGTCCATAAATGGGAAGATGAAACACGCAATAAGCTTAAAAAAAAAAAAGGTTCATTCCTAAATTTCTTTATCAGCCAAATTAGCGATTAAGGAATCTCTACAGCTTCCTTTGGCCCGCATGGACTTGTATGGGATAAAATGCTTATGATACACTTTTGCTAACACATTCTAAAACTTTAGTATAGAAAAAGGGGCAGGGGGGAACTCCCAGCCTTCAATATGTCCTCTCCTTACTTCAACTTTTCACTCTTAGTGCAAGGAAAAGAAATAGTTCTAGGACATTCATAAGATGATGAACATAGTAATTCCACAAGCAACAGCAAAGAAAACCACTGGATCATTAATGTATGTTTCAGTATTACCCAATGCACCGAAGAGAATCTTCGAAAATCAGAGAATCGGACTTAGCTTTAGGTTGCTTGGAAGTGAAAACGTAACACTGTGGAAATATAACACAGACTCTATACTGTGACTTTCAGTAAGAACCTAAAAAGTCACACCAGGGAAGTTTCTCATCGGCCATATAGGGACCAAGCATCTCTAATGGTTAAATTCTGTAGAAAACAACGTCACTGTCTCCAGATACATTCCTACACTCCACAAAAAACTGACTTGAAGAATCATAGTGGCTAGTATTTCACGAATTATACTCCATCCTGTTTCCCTGTACTGGATTTCTAAGTGCTCTGACAGTCTCAGAACTGAGAATCTAAGCTAGTATCCCAACTAAAAAATGTCCAGCAATGCCCAGGGAAGCTGAAGTGCATACAGGCTTAAGTCCAAAGTGAGCCATCTCCAAAATATTACTGCATCTTTCAGCAATTCGAGGCTCAACAACTTTTCAATCAATAGCTTTCAACATATATTTTAGATTTTAGGCTATTCTTGTCCAGATGGAAGTGCAGTGCTGGTATTTGCCACATGTAATAAAGAGACTCTACAATTTCTCTGTGCATCATCTGAAAGTTCCCTTCTTCTGTCTGCTTTAAGCTGGCTACCTGCAAATCCCTTAACACAACCTAGTTCTTGAGCTGAAAGAGACGGCAGATAGCACTTCTATATTCCCTTCCCCATATCATTTAACAATTCTACAGAACTCTCTTGTATTAACTTTATTTTCAGCCTATCTTCCCTCATCTCAAAACCTCTAGAGTCCTTGGACAGTCTGCACCAAGATCATCTCTGCACCTTTCTTCCCACCTTCTCTGAGATTGTTTGGTTCTTCTTGAGATGCTGGGACCAGGACTGCATAAGCTAGTTGATATTACAGAGAAATGAGTAACATCTTTGTGCAAGCATTTCCTTTGTTCTTTATTCTTCTCACAGTAGTTCAAACACTTGATCAGCTTTTGTCTAAGCAACGATGCAACATCTTTATAGAGCTATTTACTGCCCAGTTGTTAGTTTTGAGTGGTAAAAGCCAACTCTGAGCCCACTGCTGTACACAGAAAATCAGTGTTTGCCTGACTCCAGAAAATAAGAGCTGTGCATTTGGTTTTCTTTAGTATCACACGAATATTGCAGATTCATTTTTCAGATATCTATGTAGGAGCAATTTGCATTCATAGCATTTTTAAAATATGCTGAACAATACAATGATGGTCTGTTTCTTGTTCAAGTCAAAGAAAATGACAAAATTCAACACAGATCCTACATACATACCTTTAAATACACTACATCTTAGCAATAAGAAAACACATCAGAGTTGGTTTCATTCTAAAAACTCCAAACCAATTTCTCTAGTATTCTTCAGCAAAGCTGATAAGCAGCATCTAAACCTACAATAATATATTAACACTAAGAGGTAGGACCTATGAAGCTACAGTATCATCAAAGAACTCTTGAGACATATCCTGACAGTGTAGTGAGAAGTGTAGCCCCAGAGCTCAAGATGCCATGTTTTCTAGCAACAACTCAAACTCTGCCAAATACAACCCGTGCCCTTTCTCCGCACACACTGTCAGTATGAAGTGCTCTCATTCCCAATGTGAACCTTTCCTCTATGAAAGTAGCTCTGGCTCATTCCTGCTGTGTTTCTTCAACAACCAAACCTCCTTCCTTTTCTGCCTCCCTAAACTGAGACTTACCCAAACACAATTAGAGGTTAAGTACTAATTCATTGCCTTTTCCACAGATTGCAGCATATATAACACCATAATCCAGTTGCTATAAAAACATCACAAAAGCGTTTAATGCTACACGTAATACATTCTTACTTCAAATTAACAGTATTTTAGAGGTATTAACGAAAAAAGTAAAAACCATCCAGAGAGATTTGGTAAGAGGACATTGTAGCCAAGTTTTTATATAACATCCTCAGAGAACACTTTTATTTCATGTTAAACTGTTGGTGCAAATAGAGGCAAATAGAAAAAGAGGAAAATTATTATTTCATAAACTACTGCAGTAATGTCCGACCCTGTAAAAAGCTTTCACAAAAAATAAGCATTTATCAACGTTTTTTAGTCAGGCTGGCAGCTTGTCACAAGTGGATCCTCCAGGATCAATACTGGGCTCTACATGCTCAACATCTTCTTAAATGATCTGGATGATGGAACTGAAAGTAACCTCATCAAGTTTGCTGATGACACCAAACTGGGTGGTGGACATGTCACGAAGACAAGACATCCTACAGAGACACCTGGAGAGGCTGGAATAGCAGGCTAGCAAGAAATGTATGAAGTTTAAGACCGGCAAGTGCAAGGTCCTGCCCATGAGATGACACAAACCAAGAGCCTGGTACNTGCAGGAGAGACACTTAAGGGAGGACACTCATCACAGTATTCCAGTAAAGGGCGTTCTATAAAGAGAACAGTTCTCTCTTCACAAGGAAGGAGCCACAGGGAGAGGACAAGCATGGAATGTTCCCTGTTGAGGAATATCTTTGGTGCAGATAGCTCAGTGTGCAGCTGCAGTGTGAGCTGCAGGTCGTGCTCTGGGTGTCAGGAAATGATGACAGCCACAGGCAAAAAGGCAGTGAAGTGGTGCTGCCCCTTTGCACAGTAGAGACCTTTGGGGCCAGCCAGGAGACTGGACACTCAGAGACACTGCAGGAGCCAAGGACTCAACAGGAGAACCCCAGATTATGGCACACTTAGACTGCAAGAGCATAAAAGCCTCAGGCATTTGGTTGTTCAGGGTCCCTCCTTGGAGGCATCCAGCTCAAACTGGCTTTGTGTTTTGCACCATGATTAAATCGTTCTAAGGATCCAGATGTCTGTGACTCTGCTATGGAAAACCTGGGGTCAAGCTGGTAAGGGAAACTTGTCTGAGTGAGTGTGAGTGGTGTGCGTAGGGAGTCAAGCAGAGCACACACTGGCTCACTGGAGCTGCCCTCCACAAAGGGGCTTCAGTGCCAGGAGTGACAGCCTCAGGTGGTGGGATTGCAACCCGAGTGGGGCACTGTGCTTCCTGAATGATCAGACAGGAAAGTTTCCTTAACTCCGTCACTGGAGTTTTCAAGACATGACTGAACAGAGCACTAGATAATCTCACCTAGGCTCCCTTTCCCTAGGAAAAGGAAAAAAAAGGGGCTGGACCAAGTGATCTTTCAAGGTCTTTCCAGCCAGGGCTGTTCTAGGATTCTAAGCCAGTGGCATTGGCCCAGACAGCTTGCTGTACAAGTGGCACCAGCTGAGAAGGAAAGGTAAGTAGGATAATAGCGTCCTACTTAAGTTTTGCTTGCTGTTAAGTGTATTTTCTGAATATCCAAGAGGTTGAACTGAGCGAAGGAGCACTCTTAAACACATACAGCAGTTGAAGTAAAGCAACAGACATCTTAACAACATCAACAAATTTTGCAGGGTAGTGTGATTCGTGTTACACGAACCTCCCTTCAACTGCGTGTCAGAAGGGGGGAAATCACTGAAGGGAACTTTTATTGCCAAGAAATGGTTCCACAGCTGTACTAGGAAGATGCCCACACGATATATCACATGAAATCCTCTCTCTTTCTGCTTTGCCTTGAGAAAAGTCGTCACTGTTGTGTAAGCTTCAGAAAATATCTTTGCCCAGTAAGATTTGGTTGCTGCTTACTCTGGCCTTCCTTTTGTCAAAAGCCCATCATCACATCCTCATACTTTTTCCACACTCAGTCTTCCTCTTACACTTTTCTTGTTATCCCATCTTAAACTCCAAAAGAAGCCATGCCACCTAAGTGATTTGCCATTTATGACTTCAGCATTCACCCTACCTACAAGTCACAACAAGAATCACCACAAATACCAAAATAGGCATATAGGCAGGTTTTGAACGAAATTCATCAGGATTAGCACGGGTCTCCAACTCACAGCAGCTCTACCAAAGCAGCTGCTAGTGGGAGCCTCCTAATTCTTGTCTTACACTACAGCAACATATCACCAGGCAAGTAACTGACCCTACGAAATCAGGCTCCTACTTCTTAACACACGCACACAACTTCAAGTTATTACCACTCCATGACCAGAGTGTTTCAAAGGAGGGGTACAGACTCTTCAGGAAAGACAGGCCACATAGACGAGGAGAAGGAGTTGCCTTTTGGGTCTCATTTAAGGAAAGGCTGAGAGCTGGGCCTGTTTATCCTAGAGAAGGCCGGGGAGTGAGGATGGTGCCATCTTATCAATCCATAAAAAAATCTGATGAGAGAACATAAAGACGACCGGCTCCGGCTCTTTCCAAAGGTATAACCACAGAAACACACAATAAGTGAAACACCAAGTGGATCAATACCACAAGTGGCAAAACGCACGAAATCATATGGGTGTCACTCAGAAATTCCAGACTGCGTCCTGCCACTCCCGGTGCCGCAGCCCTGCTCCCCTCGCCACAGAAGGGGCTCTCCCCACGGCGTCCCCTCCTCCGGCTGCCGCGGCCACGGCAGCCTTCAGGAGCGCACCGACCCCGCGCAGCACCGAGCGCCCAGCCTGGGGAACGGGGGGACGGCGGGGGTGCTGAGCCGCCCCGGGGCAAGGCTGGGCCGGGCCGGCCACCCCACCTGCGCCAGCAGCGCCTCCCGCTCCCGCTGCCGCCGCTCCCGGCTCCGCTCGCTCTCCAGCCCGGACGCCATCGGCACAGCCCGCCGGAAGCCGCGC